>WOXC01008036.1:0-475951 GCA_011680675.1 Gymnobelideus leadbeateri
TTGTGTGGCCATAGCTAAGTCACTGCCCCAAGAAATTCTCTAATCCAGAGGTTCCCAAATTATTTGGCTTATATTCCCCTTTTCCAAAAAAAAAAAAAAAAAGAAAGAAAGAAAGAAATTACTCAGTGCCCCCCCTGGAAAGCTACTTTCTTTAGCCCTCTTTTTTTTTTTTTGCTCTTTGGAGGGCAATTGGGGTTGTGACTTGCCCAAGATCACATGGCTAGTTTTTGTGTTAAGTGTCTGAGGCCAGATTTCAACTCAGGTCTTCCTAACTTCAAGGCCGGTGCTCTGTTCACTGTTCCACCTAGCTGCCCCTTTAACCCTCTTTTAAAAAAATTGTCATTGAAAAATGTTTTGTTTAAATGACACATCTTAAATTTAATAGCTTATTGTAAATTTGTGGGTTTTTCTTGCATTGAAATTTTGATGATACAATATTGCATCATGTAACCGAATAGTATCATATTGCAAATAAATCATTACATACACATATTTCTGTCAATGCAAGCTGGACTTTCTGATAATGAGCAACATGCTCATCTGCCAACACTTGCTGGTTAAGACCTGTTGGCAGACTTGACCACTGATCAGTTATAACCTGCATTTTGTGTGTTTTATTTGGAAAATAATATAATCACTGTGATTTTAACTCTATTGCACAACAGATAAAACATGTACAAAAGGTTTTTCAAAATTTCCCTCTCTTCTTAATTTATGCTTCCACCACCTCCTTATTTTTGTTCAATATCCTCCAGTTGCACCAGAGGCTACTATTTCTCTCCCCGCCCCATCATTCCAGTGTCCCCCAGGGGGCAGTATCACCCACTTTGAGAACCTCCCCTCCAAGACTATAAGGGAAGCCAGAATTACACTGGAAATAGGCAATGGATTTGGAGTCAGAGGACCTATGTTTGAATGCTGTCACTGGCTTTTATCATTTCTGTGGCCTTGAACAAGTCACTGCAATTCTCTGGGGCTCAGTTTCCCCATCCATAAAATGAGTTTGGGCTAAATAGCCTGTGAGGTCCCTTCCAATGCTAAAGCAATAGTCCTATGATCCTAAGTTGCAGATAAATTGCACTGATAGACAGAGTTTACACTGAGGAATTTTCCCTATATTGCTGAAATCAGAGATGGACCATGTGCAACATGGTGGCTAGGGTGCTGAGAATAAAAAAATGTTTTTAAATGACCCAGTCCCTGCCAACTTGGAGGCTATAATCTAACAACAACAAAAAAAAAAAAACAATACAGAATCTGCCTAGACATCCATGGTAGAATAAGATAAAGGAAAAAAGGACACTGAGGGCAAAATACTATAAGAAAATTTAATCAAATGGAACCCCTCTTTCAAACCAAAATGCCTACTAGTACAAACCCTTCAAATTCAGAAACTTCCTCCTCTAAAAACTTAGTCTTCTCACTGATAGATCTAGGATTGCGCTGCTTCATAGGAGAATTGTTCAGGCTCAGTAGGACACGTACCCCAAGAATGAAATATTTATTACACTGTGTGAGGGACATAATTTTTTAAAGTGTCATAAAAATCAACTAGCTGCCTTTTAAACGTACTGCCATATTTTATATTCATTGCAGCCAAATCTTCTCAAGACAGCTGGCAACATTGGAATACTTGCAGAGAACTGAACTCTTGGGTGGTGAAGTCCTTCATTGCTGCTGTAACTAATATAGTGGCTGAAAAGAGATCTTTGCCAAGTGTGCCTGCTGTGCAACTGGGAAAAGGACAGAGGAGTGCTCTGGACAGTTTACCTCTTTACCTATCAAGATGAGAGTGAGGCTGAATTAGCATCTGCTGCATTCCAGTGGATAATATTCCAGAAGGCTATTACTACCTATCAGTCTATCAACAAAGCCTGTTCTGTGCCTGCTTGGTCGGATCCCTACTAGGTGCCAGGTATTTCACTAGATGCTTAAAGACACAAAGACAAAAGTTAAAGAACCCTCAAGGAGTTTGCATTTTATTGGGGAAGACAGCCTGTATGTATATACGAAACAGATACAAAATATTGAGGAGCAGGCAATAGCATGTGGGTGAGGAAGAGGAGGAGAGACAGGAAAGATTCCATATAGAGGTGACGAGTTTTGAAAGAAATGGGATTCTAAGAAAAGAGGGTGAGGTGGAGAGTGTATTCTAGACAAGGGAGGTGGCCAGAGCACAAAGGCACAAGGAGATGAGAAATGGAAAGCTTGTGTCCTCTGAAGAGTAAGGAGGTCAACTTGGCTGAACTCTAGTTCGTGAAAGGGAGTAATGCATGATAAGGCTGAAAAGGATCAGACCGTCTCATGCATGCCTGACAGTACAGGCTTGCCTGCTAGTGTAGCCGAGAGCTTGTTGCTTGATCAGAAGCTCACCCACAGCCCTGCCTTGCCCTTTGCTGGAGGCTTCCGCCCCTTTCTGTAGCATCCTCTGCGTTTCTGCCTCTTGAAGCCAGGGTGGGTCCCAAGCCCACGTGCTGCTCCTTGCCCCATGGGAGGCTTCCCTGAGCGCAGAAAGGGTCTGGCCGTGGTCCGTAGCCCGGGCCGCAGGATTCCAAGTGGTGCATCTGTTCGCCTTGCTGGGGGTACCTCTCCATGTGGGCTCTGGCCCGGAGCAGAGCTTCTGGGGACCCTGCTGGCTTCCCTTCTCTAGACACCATTAGGACAATGTCTATAACAGGCTCCTTGGAGCCCGGGCCCCATCCACATGAGCCCTGCTGGCTTTTGGCTTCCCACACAACCTCGTGTTGCAGCCCTACAAGAGGGTGCCTTTCTTGCTCTTTTCCCGCACAGTTTCTCTCTGAATACAGGCTGATAAAAAGAAATTTTATCTAATGATGCTTCCCCCTTTTTTCTTTAATGACCAAATCGCACCTGCTGGTGCTCCAAAAAGCCAGCTGTTAGGGAAGGCTTTTGAGAAGCCGGAACTCGGCTATAATGACCCCCCCGCCCCCCGCCACAATCATCCCTCCCCATTTTGCAAGGACTTAAGCATCTTCTCAGGACGGTTAAAAAATCTTATTACGGGGTCCCCCCTCTCTCGCACCCTGTCCCTCCGCCCCCGCGCAGGAATCTCCCTGAGCCCCATGCACAGGGCACAGATGTTGGATTGGAGGCCTGGTTTTGCCGGCGCTCCAGGATTGAACCATTTCCCTAAGGACTGGTATACCTTTAAAGAAATTTAATGGCGTATAGTATTTAAGGTGGAAAAGCGACTAGAGCCAACCGCCTCGAAGCTCTGCAAATCCGTGCGAGAGACCGCCACCTTGTGACCAAAACGGGAACTGCGGCTCTAACTTTGATTTATTTTTGTTTTTCCACGGAATTTGCTGCTTAACCAGGAATGACAACAAAGAATTTATAGTCTTGACATGGTGGATGAAGTTAGCAGGTTTTCCCCACATCCCTCAGCCTCCGATCCTTCCAATCCTGAAGGGCTAATGAGTACTAACTAGGACTTAAAGGCATTTTGTGGGGAATTTGGGAAATGAGGGCACTGGGAGACATTTTGGGGAGATCATAAGATCAGATTTCATCAGATATCATAGGATCAGAGATTTATATCCTGAAGGGATCTTGGAAGCCATATAGTCGAATTCCTTCTTTTTACAAATGAAAAGACTGCAGCCCACTGAGATGAAGTGTGTTAAAGGGATTTCAGAGATTCCTGCTTATACCAGTTGCTCATTCAGTGTGTAATCCTGGCTCTTGAGGTTCTCAATGTCACATGATCATAATATTTAGAGTTGGAAGGAACCTTAGAGGTCATCTGGTTCAACTCCTTAATGGAGAGGAATGAGGCCCAGAGAGATTAAATTATTTGCCCAAGCCACATAGGTATTAACTATGAGAAACTGCATTCAAACTTATGTCTTTTGATTAAATCCAATACTTTTCACTACACCAAGCTGAATTCATTCCATCCTCTCCTCCACACATCAAAAACTGGTACCTCCTATCCTTTCTTCCTTCCTTCCACTCTCAAAGGATAAAGTGGCCATGAAAGCTCCTTGCTGAGGCTAGGGTTCTCTAGGATCTAGTTCCTTGAGTTACCCCTTCTCTCTCGTTTTTCTCCCTCTACTGACTCCTCCCTGATCTACAAACATGCTCCGCTATTTTTCTTTAAAAAGCTTCCCTCAATCATGCCATCACCTGAAACTGTAACCTCTGTCCACTAATTGACAAGTAAACTATGGTTAATGTGAAATTAGGGTGTTGAGAGAGAGTTAGCACCTCTGGCATGAAGCTAGCTGAGCGCATGACAGGGCTGCTCATCCATCTTTGGTGTCCACCGGCCACCCAGCTCTCATCTGTGGCTCTAACAAGCTATAGTATGTGAAGCAGCCACACCCAGGTGACACCACTGGGCACACAGGCTAAACCATATTGAGGGTAACCAATAAACCCCAAGCTATTGGTGGCGAATTAGGCGAATTACCCCAAGCATGTGAAGACTTCCCCTGGTAAAATGGATAAATGAGAACAATTGGTTCCAGTGGCCATGAAGAGAGATGAAGCAGGCTCTGTGGAGTGCTTAGGGTTTATCTGGTCAGAGATGGAAGACATCAAGGTCGTCCACTGCATCCTGGCCATCACCAGTTGTCTTGACTTTTGTCTGCCTCTGGAAGAAAGAGTGAGACTGGCAACTTTGTACGACTGCCTCACTTAAATCCAATTCATGAGCAAATCAAGACATCACCCCATCAAGTCAGGGGTCCTCTTCCAAGCAAAGGATAAATGATAACATGGAGCTATGCTTTGCATGACTTGCTCTCTATAATAGGTATCATATTGCTTGACTTTTCAGTGGATGGGGTAGGAGTTGGAGGGAGGGAGAGAATTTGGAACTTGAAAAATGAATGTGTAAATTTTTTTTAATTAACCAAACTTTTAGAAAAAGTATATTACATTCTCTCCCTTTATTTCTTCACAACTAACTGACTTCCCAGCCTTTTTATCTTAGATTTCATCCTCACAATTCCCAAATGCTCTGACCTTTCCCCTAGGCCTTTTTCTCTTCTACTTCTCTATAGCATTTGCCATTAATGACTAAACTCTCCTCTCTGCTGTCTTTTTCCTTTATTGCCATGACATTATTCTATTCCTGGCTCTCCCTCTACCACTCAAATATGTTCTTTTTCCTTTTGTTTCTCCTTTTCCTCTTACCATCTCAAAGGCTCTGTCTTCTACTCTCTCATTTGATGATTATCAGTTTCCATGACTTCAACTGCCGCTTTTATTCTGACAACTGCTAAATCTATATCTTCAGCCTTTGCTCCTTCCTTGAAATCCAATACTGTATTTTTACTTGCCTGTTGGACATCTCCAACTGGATGTCCTGTCAACACTTCCAATTCAACCTGGTCAAAAATGAACTAATCATCTCACCGCACATTCCCAGAGCCAGAACACAATACGCCAGATATTATATGACCAGAGCAGACTGCAATAGAACTATATGCTCCTTATTTCTAAATCTTTAATCTCTCACTATTCTTTGATCAGAAGCAGCTAGATGGTTCAGTGGATAGAGCTCTGGGCTTAGAGTCAAGAAGATCTGAGTTCAAATCTGACCTCAGTGACTAGTTGTATGACCCTGGGCAAGTCACTTAATCTCTTTGTCTTAATCCATTGGAGAAGGAAAATGGCAGTATCTAGTATCTTTGAGAAGAAAACTCATGAACAGTTTGGTCTATGGGGCCACAAAGAATCATACATGATTGAACAATAATCTTCAATTAAGACATGTCAAGCATGCTTTAACTTTTTAACTCACACTGAACTTGAAGTTCAATAAAAATCCAAGATTTATTTTTTGGTGTTATCTGTTGTCTCTCTATATGTTTCCCACCCTAACCTGTTCGATTGATTTATTATAACCTAAATGTAGGTCTAGTTCCATTGAATTTCATCCAATTAAGTTGAATCCATCATTTTTCCTATAGAGACCTTTTTGGTTCCTGATTCTGCTGTTTACTGTGTTAACTATTCCTCTCAACTTCAGTGTCATCAGCAAATTTGAGAAGCTTGCCATAAATACCATTATGGAAATCACGGATCAAAATATTGAACACAGAGAAAAGCAGAACCTTGTGACATTCCATTAGAAATCTATCCAGACTGATATCAATTTATTAAACATATCCTTTGGGTTCAGTCACTCAATTGTCCATCTCATACAACTGCTTCTTGTCCACAAGTATATCATAAATAGATGAAAAGTTTGTCAAATGCTTTGCTAAAATCCTAGTATGGTCCGTCATAGTGGAAGAATGTTAGATTTGAATTTAGAAGCTCTGAATTTGCATCCAAACTTGGGTACTTACTAGCTATGTGAATATGACAAAATCTATAGATGGTTTGGTAGATTGAGCCCGGAGTCCAGAAAATCTGAGTTCAAATGTGACCTTAGATACTCTGTGTAACCACAAGCAAGTCACTTAACTTCTATCTGTCTCAGTTTCCTCATCTGTAAAATGATAAAATGTAAAAAAAAAAAAATACCTGCCTCCCAGGATAGTTGTGAGGATCAAATGCAACAATATTTTTAAAGTTCTTTGATATCTTAAAGCACCACATAAATCCTAATCAATATTATTATTATTATTTAAATTCTATTAACTTCGATTTTAATCTCTAAGATGAGGATAATACTACATTACCTATCTTACAGGATTGTTGTGAGTATCATGGGGAGATTAACTAACAAGGATTTCAGATTCCTCGTGGGTTATATACAGTGCATGTTCATATATTCCTTGACTAGTTCCGATCCAATGTGGAATTTTGAGGAGTTTATTTCCAGCCCTGAGTGACTGAGGGATTGATATAGAATAAGGACCAACAATCTTCTAATTGACTGCAGAGTTGGAAGAATCAATGTTTCAAGAAATGCTGAGCTAGAACCAAGCTTGCATATGGAAAGAATAACAGTGATCTCTCTCTGTTGGTGGTGAGGCAAGAGAAGGGAAGCTATTCTATCTGCCACCCAAACACCGTGTGTGTGAACAAATGGTGACTTTTCTGCTGTGTTTGCTCTTCCTTGATCTTAGGCAACTGAGATATGGAAATGAACAGGTCACAACCTTGCATAAACTTCCAAAGGTTTAAAGAACTGTCGGAGGTCCCACTGATATCTGGAGGTAGAAACAGAGTCCACTTGAAGTGGTTATAGTAGCAAATAACCAAGGATGTGCCCACACCTGAAAGTGGAAAGGGAAGCACCTGAAACTGAGGAATTGCTTCGGGATCATGTATGATACAAGTGACAGAGAGAAGTGCCAGCTGTGTACTGTAGAAAGATAGCCCTCAGAGCCAGCCAAGAGCTACTCCTAAGGGGTAACTATTCTTCATTAGGATTCCACAAAGGGAGAAAATGATTCATAGGACCAGGATTCTTGACCCCTCCCTTGGTTTTTGTGACCTGTATACATGTACCTTTATACTTAAAATCTGAGACCACTTTCCCAGAGACATTGTGTGTCTGGATACAGGAGAAATCATTTTGTAACTAATATTCTTGCTATACTTTCCTAGTAAGTCTCTCCTAAAAGTTCATAGATTTCTAGTGTTTAATTGATCATTAGAAGCACATCAGAATGGAGTTCTGGAGACATGATGTTAGAAACCCAAACCTCTGATGGTTACCCCTAGAACTTCTTCTGTGTACCTGGCTCACCAATGGCAGTGAGAGTAGAAGTAACACTGGAGGAGCAAAGCAAAGCACTGTAAAGCGCTATCTAAATGTACGATATTGTTGTTATGTCTTTGGCATTCCCCTCCCTGATCTAGCAATCAAAGCTTGTCAAAAAAGGAAATATGATTGTTATTGTTATTGACGTATTTTGTTGGGTTCATATTGGTTCATTGCAATTATCATGCAAATATGCCACCATACAAATCAGCCACAAAAATATTGAATATGGAGCCCTTTTGGGTGCACAAAATACCTCCTTAATAATTGATTAGAATCTTGCCAAAGGCAAGCTCCCCACGTTATAGTTTAAAGAATTTGCCTTCTTTCCCTTTTGAAAATCAGTTTGGTATTTGAACATTTTGAGTTATTTAGCACTTCTCCTCTCCAACCAAGTTTTAAAAGATTACTGACAACAGCTCAGCAGTTATATCCACAAATTCTCTCAGTAGCCTGGAATGTTGTTCATTCAGGTCTGGTGTGTTGAATACATCGTGAGCAGCACAACGGTCTCCTGCAATATCTCACCTTTCTTGAGTTTCAGTTCCCTATTAATGAATCTTGTTCACGCTTCCTAGTCTGAAACTCATTCCCCTTAGGAAAATAAAGGAGGAACTGAGTAGTTGTTTTTTCCTATTCCTCCCTGTATCTTCCTCTACCACGCAACACAGATGGAATCTCTTTTTGCATTGACAGCTTCAGCTCATTCTGAGCTTTAGCCCTCCTCATACTATCCCTACAGAAACTGCCACTCTTTTGTATTCATCCTCAGCCACCTGCCCATACGTTCATCTTCTCTATGTATCTTAAAAACTCGAGTTGTATAATGAATTCCCTGTCTGGCGATATTGTTTGCTTTGAACAATTTCTCCTCTGTGTTTCTTTTCTGAATCATATATGTTTGTGTCATCAGAATTTTGTACTTAAGATCTCTCATGGCTCAACTTTCCCTATAAGAATCTAAGGTCATACAATCGATCTTTCCTTTCTCTGAATTCTTTAAAATTGCCTCTACCCCAATCTAGAGTGAATGTCATTGATTATGACCCTGGCCTTCCCTTCCATATCTGGAAGGAAACATGGTACAGTGGAAAGACCACATACTCTGGGTTCTACAGGATCTGAGTTCAAATGTTACTTGCTACTTATATGTCTGTAAGTAAGCCACTTAACGTCCTTTGCACTTAGTTTCCTCATTTGTAAAATAAATGGCTCAGACTAAATAGCCTCCTACATCTATGACCTTTGATTTATCATTGATTCTAAGATGGCATTTCCTCCCAAGGGTCATTTATTCTTTGGGAACCTATTTTCTTATTTATTGGTCAGAATGAGATCTAGAGTAGTAATTAGTTAAATGCTTTCTTTTCTCAAATCTTTTAAAGACTAAAATCATCATTGAGGCACATCAAGAAATTTTAATTGGGTGGGGCAGCTAGGTGGCACAGCGAATAGAGCACTAGTCCTGGCATCAGGAGGACCAGAGTTCAAATTTGGCCTCAGACACTTAACACAAAACTAGTTGTGTGACTTTGGGCAAGTCACTTAACCCCAACTGCCCTGCATTCCCCGATCCAAAAAGCAAAAAAAAAAAAGAAAGAAAGAAAGAAAAAGAAGAACTAAGAAATTTTAATTGGATCATTAATCACTGGGAGAGAAGAGAATTTCTGTGTCTACCTAAATGTGGTGATTGTTTCCAGGTGCCTTTGGAAATGTTTTTTGTATGTTTGTATGTAAACATGGACACAGAGTATCCCCCCAAATCTTAGTGTAGTCTTAAGTTTTAAACTTTTGTGATACCTTGTATCTATAAATTAATACATGTATAATATTATAAATAAATGAATATGACATTTATTAAATCTTTATTATATGCAAAGCACTGGGGATACAAATAGAAAAGTTGGACAGTTACATTCTCTAATCAACTATATAGTATGTATTTATTAATTATTATATAAATTACTATAAGGGGGGGTGGAGAAAGAGAGAGAGAGTTACTTCCTCCTGAGTATTTCCTCCCATATCCTTCTTTTGGTGTTATTCTCAAATACACAGAATGTGCATATCCTGACAAGACAGTTCCACCAAAAGTAAGAATCTGTTCTCCAAGGACTGGTAGATAAGCTTTAGCAATAGCAGCCATTAGGATGGCAAATTCATAAGTTTGAATAAAAAAGCTAAAAATAATTTTGAACTATTCTAATGATCTCATCAGGGAAGCACATTAGAAGTCGGGATGCTAGAGTCAAAATGTAAAAGGAAAGTGACTGGAATTCTCTCGAACTTGAACCAGAGTCCAGATTATTTGTACATCTCTGTATCTTTCCCAAGATGATAACTCTTCCATTGGAGTACCATAAGAAATTGAACCAGTCTTGATGAGTCAATATTTCAAGCTATATTTGACAATTTTGTCCTTGCATACAGTATAGCCCGTAGGCTATATGCAGACCTGCCAATATTTCCAGTTTAGCCAAGCAATTCCTCTGGAAATCTTGGAGAGATTTTCTGACTCCTGGATTGTTATTTTTCCCCTTGCTATGAATGTTGGTAAATGACTGTGTATAGAATCATTGTGTCAGCTTGGGGCTATGAAAGCCTGCTTGGGGATTTTACTAATTCCCCTTTTCTATCTCCTTTTACTATTCCCCTTTTCTATCTAGCCTGCTGCTCTGGCCTTGCCCTACTGGTGCCCTTGTGCCCAGACCTGCAGCAGGCATCAAGATCACAGTAGATCTGCCTCACACTCATCAAATTCTATCTCACATCCATCAGACTGGCAATAACAAAAAGGGAAAATGAAAATTATTGGAGGGGCTTTGAGGAAAATAGGCACATTAATACACAGCTGGTTTAGCTGTGAATTGGTTTAACCATTCTGGAAAGTAATTTGGAACTATGCTCCCTAAAATCACTGAACTCTGTATACACTTTGACCCAGCTCTAACATGTATAAGGTTTTGTTTGTCTTTATTTTTTTAACTAGGGGAAAGGAAAGGCATGAGGGAGACAGAAGACAGTGATAGGATTTCATCCATTCCTCAGCCCCCCAAAAAAAAGAAAAACAAAAGAAATCACAGTATTATTTTTCAAAAATGCATAGAAGAGAATGAAAGGAAGGTCAGAAAGAAACATGGATATGCAGGACAGGTTTCATATTGAATTTGTTATTACTTGAAAGGAAAGGCAATCTGTACAAAGTAGAGTGTCACAATCTCATTTAAAGTCTTCTTTTTCTCTTTTATTTTGTATCTGGGAAACATCATTTTATTTGGTGTTAGTTAAATTTAGAATTAAAATTTTAAAAAAAGAATGGAGACCTCTAGACAAAACTATGAGTTGAAGCCAGGCTGAGAACATTCTACTCACCTGTCTTCTGTGGAGCACCGGCTATCCATTGATACTGTCTATACTCATTTCCCAATGGTTAGCAAACTCAACAGTACCTTTTAGTTCCCCATCCCTGTGATACTGAATCCCAAATTTCTGAAGAACAAATTTCCCTGTCTATCCTCTATCTGATCTTTTAGCCCCATCTACCTTAACTCTTCCCCTTCCAATATCCCATTCCATATCTGCCCACTCCTTCTGCTGTGTCCTCTGAAACTCCCACTCTATAATTAACAAATTTCCTTAATTTTAGACCTCTTCCTTTCATGTTCCTTCCAACGTCTGGTTCTTACTGAGAACTAGCTCCCCAGATGACAGTACATCCATCTGTGGCATTCCTTTTCAGTACTGGTTGTACTTTGTCTCATAACCCTTCCCCATCACCCCAGACTCACTATCAGAAATGAATAAGAAATACTCCCAACTCCCTATACTCACTATGAGACTTTCCTCAAACAACATCATTCACTAGCCCTAATACCCTAATCCAGATTTTCTTAGTTGTTATATATTAACCACCACTACTCATTCTGTCTCTCTCTCTCTCTCTCTCTGTTTCTTCTCCTTCTTCTTCTTCTTCTTCTTCTTCTTCTTCTTCTTCTTCTTCTTCTTCTTCTTCTTCTTCTTCTCTCTCTCTCTCTCTCTCTCCCTCCCTCCCTCCCTCCCCTTCTCTTTCTCTCTCTCCCTCCCCTTCTCTTTCTCTCTCTCTGCTTCTCTCTCTGCTTCTCTCTCTTCTGCTTCTCTCTCTCTCTCTCTCTCTCCCCCTCTCCCCCTCCCCTTCTCCTCCTCCTCTCCATCCATCCATCCATTCCTCCCTCCTTTCTCAATAATCTCAGTGCTCTTCTTTTCTATCCCAATTTCTATCTTTTGTACTAGGAAGCTTCAACATACAACTTGTTACTCCCTCCAAAACACTAAAATTCTACTTCTTCAGTCTTCTCAATTCCTATGACCTACTTCTCCACTCCATCTTAGCTACACCCAGGAATGGCCATGCCTTTGATCTTGTCATTACATACAAATGTTCTATTTCCATGACTAAGAACTCTGAAATTGAATCATAATCTCCCATCATTCCATCTCCTCCTGTACTTCACTTCTCCTAAACCTGTTCTTTTTCTTTGCCATAACCTGAAATCCCTTCTAGCCCTCATTAGTTTGCCCGGTCAGCACCCCTGCTCTGGCTACACTCCCCTCTTTCCCAGTCTTAACTCTTTAGTAAATCTCTTTCTCCCTTATCCTGTCAATGATCATACCTCATCAAGTCCAAACCTGGACCATTCATGCACATTATCTGCTGTCTCAACTCTTACTCACATGCTTAAAGTTATGCAACATTGCTAATTAGGTCCTCGACAAATTTATGTCATATGTAATCATGTAATCTCAACTGGGCCAACACTGAAGCAAGACAATCTTTTTATTCCTCCCCAAGTGACTCTTTATCCCACTTTCTAAATACTATCTTCTCTCACACTTCTCAAAGCATTCCCTGTTCAAGCCCTCTCATCTGAGGTCTTTGACTCGTACTGTCAAATAGACATTCCTCTCCACCTCCTCCTCCTCCTCCTCCTCCTCCTCTCACATGCCCTTGACACCATCTATAACTAATGCCTCCTTTACTCTATGTCTATGAGAAGATGGCCTCTCTCTTCAACAAGACGACCTCCCCTATATATACATTGATCACAGTTTCTCCCTTCTTTTCTTGAAGATTGTTTTTCACTATCATCCCCCTCTCTCTAATCTTAAATCTCTCCATCTACTTGTTCCTTTCCTGCTGCCTACATACTTGTCTCCCCACACTAGATTCTATAATCCTTGTTAACTATCATCCTATGTATCTTCTCCTTTGTTCAGAAAAATCTGTCTACACTCAGCATCTTCAGTGCTTTTATCACTCTCTTCTATCTCCTCTGCAATCTGGTTTCTGACATCATCACTCAAGTGAAATTTCTCTCTCCAAAATTAGCTATGATCCCTTAATGACCCAATCCAATGGTCTCAATTCTCATCCTTCCTGACTTCTCTGAAGCATTTGATACTCTTAACCACCTTCTCCTCTTGGATAATCTCTCCTCCCTATATTTTGTAATACTGTTTCTTTCCTTTTTTGGAGGGGGGAAGGCAAGGCAATTCAGGTTAAATGATTTATCTAAAGCCATGCAGCTAGTAAGTGTCAAGTGTCTGAGGCCAAATTTGAACTCAGGTCCTCCTGACTTCAGGGCCGGTGCTCTATTCACTTCACCACTTAACTGCCCCATGTAATACTGTTTCTTTTCCTACTTATCTGTCTCTTCTCAGTATCCTTTCCTCATTCATTATCCATGTCACAGCTGCAGGGGCAGCTAGATGGTACAGTGGATAGAGCGCCTGACCCAGAGCCAGGAAGATCTGAGTTTAAATCTGGCTTCAGACCCTTACTAGTTGTGTGACCCTGGGCGAATCAGTTACCCCCTATTTGCCTCAGTTCCTCATCTGCAAAATGTGGACATACTGGAAAAGGAAATGGCAAACCCCTGCAGTATTTTTGTCAAGAAAACTCCAAGGTATCACAAAGAGTCAGTCATGGCTGAACAACCATAACAACTGTAGGTGTGCCCTAAGTGCCTGTCCTGAACCTGCTTTTTACTCTTTCCATTGAGGGTCTCATAAGCTCCAATGAGCTCCACTACCAGACCAATGATTCTCAAATCTATATATGCAGCGTCTTTCTCTCCTGAGCTGCACTAGAACATCAGAGATTGCTGATTGGATAGAGGGAAGATAGAGAAATCATCATCTCCTCCCTCTGTTTCTCAGTCCACAACTGCTCCCAGCCTTGACTATCTCTCACATACGCTGCTAGATGGGTTTTTTTTTTTTATATACAAGTCCAAAGGATATGACTGACTTTCTCAGCCAGCCAATGGATTTTTCGTGCCTATTGTTAGTTCCTTTTGTCCAATGGTCAAGACCCTGTCACCATCTTGAGTTGATTAAAGAGGGTATAGGAAAAACCCATCTCCTTAATAGAAAGCAATTTTCAGGGGCAAGGCACTAGCAGCTGTGAGAATCAGGGAAGGTTCTAAGTCAAAGGAGGCACTTTAGCTGAATTTTGAAGAAACTAGGAATTTGGTGAAAAAGGAAGTACATCCCAGCTATGGGGGACATTCAGTTCAAAGGCGCAGGAATGTGAGGTGGGGTCTTGTGTATGAGGAATATTAAGAAGGCCAGTTTAACTGGACCATAGAGTGTATGAAGAGGAATAATGTATAATAAGGAGACTGAAAAAATAGGTTGGGACCAGGTTATTAAAGGCTTTACATGTTTATATTTGATGTTAGAGATAATAAGGAATTACTAGAGGGCACTGAGTAGAGGATTGACATGGGTAAACCTGTGCTTTAGGAAAATCCTTTCAGCAGCTTTGTGGCTGATGGATTGAAGTTGGAAAGACCTGAGGCAGGGAGATCAATTAGAATACTACTATTGTAATAGTCTAAGTGAGAGGTGAGGAGGGCCTGTATTAGGGTGGGAGCTGAATGAATAGAGAAAGGTTGTTGTTGTATAGGTATTGTGAAGTTAGAAATGATAAGATGTGGCCACTAGATTGTGAGATGAAGGAAAGTGAAGAGTTGAAAACGACAACGTTTATGAACCTGAGTGATTGGAAGGGCAGTCCCTTACCAGAAGATATTTGGGGCGGCTAGGTGGCACAGTGAATAGAGCACAGGCCCTGGAGGACCTGAGTTCAAATCTGGCGTCAGACCCTCAACACTTCCTAGCTATGTGACCTTGGACAAGTCACTTAACCCTGATTGCCCTGCCCTCCCCTCTCCAAAAAGCAAAAAGAAACAAGATATTTTACAATAATTCACCTCATTAGTAACAAGGGGTGAAATAAGCAGAACTAAAAGAACCTCATATACAGTAACAGGAATATTGTTTTAAGAACAACTTTGAGCAACTAAAGTCATTTTAACTATTATAACTATCCAAAGGTCTTAAGAAGGAAGATGCTATTTGCATTCAGAGAAAGAATTGCTAAATAGAAGTATATATGGAATGGTTTTACACACACACACACACACACATTATATATGTACACATATATACATATTATATATATCTATATATACACACATATTTGTGCTTAATGGTAGGCATATCTAGAGTCAGTGGGGGAGGGAAGAGAAAGGGGGAAAAAAAAGAAAGTTACATGATTACTTTATTATATATTTAGAAGGAGTAGCAAGATGTCCATAACAGATCTGCAGTTTCATGTGCAATCATCTTTTTTTCTATCCTACTATATTATGGAAATGCTTGTTTTATGTCTTAAGTTCAAAATAAAATAAATTTAATTAAAAAAAAGAAATAGGGCAGTTCATAACAGGGATGGATTTGATCAGAAACATAATGAGTTCTACAAAACACCTATTCGATAATGCACAAGGGGCATTCAGGTGCCCAGAGGTGATTCAGCCCTGGAGTTCAGAAGAAAAACTGGCATTGGATATTTAGATGTGGGAGTCACCTTTATAGAGATAATAATTACACCTATGGGAGTTGATGAGGTCACCATATTGGAGAAGAGGGCTAAGGACAGAGCCTTGGAGTATATTCACATTTAGGCAGTGAAGATTTCTGGGACTGAGAATTCTCTGAGCTAGTATTAATAATCATTTACATTTTAATAGCTCCGTATAACTAGTAGTTTTCAGAGCACTTTCACAAACAACACACATCTCATTTGCTTTCCACAATCATTCTGTGAAGTTGTCGGGGGCAGCCTTATTGTATCTTCTTTATACAAGAGGAAATCAAGGCTGAGAGACCCTGCCTGGGGTCACAGAGCTGGTTGGAGTCCTTCCACTACACAGGAGCAAGTCACTAGAGAAAAATAGGAGACTGTAAGTTGTTTGAGAGCTGGGGTCCTTCTGTAATCTCCACAACAGGTACTCAATGAATGCTTCTTGAAAGGAATTGAAGATTTAATAGATCAAGTCTAGGGCTTGCATGTTCATCTAGGCCTACTCCATATCTCTATGGTAACTACAGTGAGTAGACCTTGCAAGTGACCTGGCTTTTGGCAGCTATGAGCAAAACAAAATTGTCATTAGACTAGTAAATTGGAGCTTATTGGTCTTGAGGGAAGAAGACAGAGGTTGGAAAAGATGTATTTTTATTCCTTTCATATTCTGTATCTCAGGCAAGGCCTGCAATGGAGTTGGGTAGAGGAGTGGGGTAGCTTTTTCAATTAGGAAGGAGGGAAGGAAAGAAGGAAGGAAGGAAGGAAGGAAGGAAGGAAGGAAGGAAGGAAGGAAGGAAGGAAGGAAGGAAGGATGGATGAGAGAGAGGGAGGAAAGAAGAAAGGGAGAGAAGAAAGGAGGAATGAACTGAACAAAGGAAACCTTTACTGAGTGCTTACTAAATGTCTGAGACTGTGCTAAATTCTTTACAAATATCTCATTTGATTCTTGCCCTGGGAGGTAGGGTATATTATTATTCTCTTTTTAGAGCTGAAGAAACTGAGGCAGACTGAGATTAAATGATTTGCCCAGGATCACACACCAATAAGTATCTGAAGCCGTATTTGAATTCATGTCCTCCTGCTTCCAGGCCCAGTGCTCTAGCCACTGAGACACCTAGCTAATAGGAATGACCCATAGAGAGAACAAATGGCTTTTTCTCCCAGAGATTTTTGCTGTCATGAACATACCATTGACACAAGATTTTCTTGGGTAAAGAATGTTCTCATCCTCATCTAACAACAGAGCCAGATACAAGAAAATGTGTAGCACCACCTGGTGAATAAGTAAAGGAGAGATTCTCCCCTTCACGCAGATACATACTTCAGAATAGGCACAGACACACTCTGCTTCTTTCCTGTTGAGTCTTAAGTTTCATTTAATTGGCTGCTGAGTCAGAACTCCATGCATCTGCCAGAGGGGCAATTCTGATGAGTGCATGCAGGCCTAAAGGTATAAGGACAACTCTCTGAGCTACAGACACACACACACACACATACATATGTATATATGTATATATAAATACACGCGTATACATATGTATATGTGTGTGTTTACATTTACTGTTTGCTGTCTACTAGCTCCTTCCTTACTGCCTACTAAGATGCCCATCTCTCCCCATCCTCAAAAAACCCTTGATTGATCCTTCAGTCCCAGCTATTATTCTATATCTCTTTTGTTCTTTATGTCTAAGCTCCTTAAAAAGGCCATCTCTCATAGGTGCTTCTCCATTCTCTCCTCTCACTCACTTCTTAATTCCTTACAACTAAACTTCTGACCTTATCATTCCACTTAAATTGCTCTCTCCAAAATGATCAACGATCTCTTAATCGACAAATGCAATGACCTTTTCTCAATGCTCATTCTCCTTGACCTCTCTGTGGCCTCTGACACTGTTGCTCACCCTCTTCTCCTTGATAATCTCTTTTCTCTAGGTTTTTGGGACACCACTCTCCCCTGGTTCTCCTCCTATTTATCTGACTCCCCCTCTGTCTCCTTGGCTGGATCTTCATCCAGATCTTGCCCTATCCCACAGGGCTCTCTTGGGTCCTCTTCTCTTCTCCCTCCATATACTTCACTTGGTGACCTCATCAACTCCTATGTATTTAATTATCATGTCTTTGCTAACTATTCTCATATTAATCTAACCTCTGCTGACCTCCAGTCTCACACTGCCAGTTGCCTTTTAAACATCATAAACTGGATGTCCAGTAGACTTCTTAAATTCAATATGTCCAAAACTGAACTCATTATTTTTCCCCCTTTTCAACCTCCCCTATTATAAAGAGGGCAACACCATGTTCCCATTAACCCCAGGCTGAAAATCTATGTGTGATCTTGGACTTAACTCTCAGCCCTACTCCACCCCATCCAATCTGTTGCTAAGGTCTGTCAGTTTTTTCTTTTCAATATCTTTCTAATATGCCCCCTTCTCTCCTCTGACACCAGTCTGGTGTAGCTCTCATCCCCTCCCACCTGGGCCAGCAGCAATAGCCTGAGAGAAATGATTGTCACTGCATCATATTAATAATCAATTATTGATTATTAGAACCAGGGTTTTTTTCAGAAGCCTGTAGGTTTCAAGTCTCTGAAGGACATTGTTGATAATGAGATTGAATTAACTTTCTCCTCAATCTTGTTCAGACCCTTCGCAGAGCACTGGCTCTGGAGTCAGGAGGACCTGAGTTTAAATCCGGCCTCAGACACTTAACAAAAAAACTAGCTGTGTAACTTTGGGCAAGCCACTTAACCCCAATTGCCCTCCAAAAAGGAAAAAAAAATTTTTTCAGACCCCACTCAACCTTAAAAGGAATTTAATCTAAGGTGGGAAAGTCCATTGTGTTATACACAGCTATGGGTAGGGATAAATTCTTTGATTAAATTGCCCAAGGCTGAGCAATTCAAAAGTAAATGACATAATCAAAGTTACATTTCCCCCAAGCCCCTCATTAGAATACATTCACCTCTCATTGTAATATTCATTCTCTCTCATTACTTGTTAACCAATCAGGGTTGATTGCCACCTTAAGAATACCCACTCTTCCAAGGGCATATAAACTGTGAGCCCACCACTCTGATTGGTCTTTGGCATCCCATAGTGCCATTGGCCCTTTCATTAATAAGATGCTAGCCTTATTAAAACAATTATTAATTACCCAGGAATTACATCTCTTGAACTTTTTAAATGCCAGAATCCTGCTGGTGGATCTGTCTGCCTCAGGTCTGTCTCCACTCCACTCCATCATCTAGCCACCAAGGTGATTTTCCTAAGGCACAAGTCTGACAATATCATCACCCTTCCCCTTTCAGAAAGCTCCAATGTCTACCTATTGTCTCCAGGATCAAATACAAAATCCTCTAGCATTCAAAGCCCCTTAGAACCTAACCTCCTCTTACTTTTACAGTCTTCTTATACCTTATTCCCCAAAACATACACTTCAACTCAGTGATGTTGGCCTCTGTCCTATTCCATGAACAGTACATGGTATCTCCTGGCTCCACACATGTTCTCTGGCTCTCTCCTCTGCCTGAAATGCTCTCACATCTCTCCCTCCTGCCTTTCTTGATTTCCTTTAAGTCCCAATTAAAATCTTCTACAGGAAACCTTTCCCAACCCCTCTTAATTCTAGGACCTTCTCTCTGTTCATTATTTCCTATTTGTCGCATTTGCTTGTTGTTTTCCCCATTAGATCGTGAGCTACTTAAGGGCAGGTACTACCTTTTCCTTTTTTATATCCTCAGCACTTAGCACAGGGTCTAGCATGTAGGAGATGCTCATTTTTATTGGCTCATTAACTGCATGCATGTATATAGACATGTATATACCCACACATACACACACATATGTAGTATGTGCATATATATGCATATTTACATGCACATATATATACATCTATTGCCCTAAACTTTTTGCAGTTTGATATTTGCATACACATGCACATATATACATGTATATGCACATACAGACTGAATTTTGCAAAACTTAAAATGTAAAACATAGAGTTATTATTAGGCAATTCTCCTGTAAATCTACAAATATTTAAGTATGACACATGTATAGGAATATGTTAATTCAATAAACATTTGATAAGTATGTCATTATACATAATCACATATCATATATATTATACATATGTAATAAATGTATATGCACATACATGAATTCACAAGATGAGGGTATTCTTCTTCTCCTATATACTCATTTACTCCTCTCTACCCCTACTTCATTTCATTCCATGAGAAACATTTCATCATACCTTACATTAACTGTGCCTCATAGGCACTGACTGTGTTAGATAATGTGTGAGGCTTCCCATGGAATGAAACAAGAAGTGGTGGTTTGAGGATTTGGAGAAAAGAGAGGCACAAAGGAGTTTAGATAGGGAAAGTCCTTATCCTCAAATCTCCTGGATCGAGAGTCAGTATTCACAAAGTTTCTGATTTTTACAAACTCTGAAAAAGAGAATATTAATAGCATCCCAACAGGATTATCATTACCTCTGTTTAGTGGTAAACAACTGCCTTCATATTAACATGTATAATTCTCTGAGAGTGGATTTGAAAGCTTAATAAAGATATTTTATTTAATACTTAGCTCAGTGTCAAGTACAAGGAGGTATTTATTAATTCTTTTTTGCTGACAATGATACAATCTGACTATTCTCCATGACCTTACTGAGGCAAAGGAATAATGAACAGATGAATTCTCCTGTCTCCCCCTTCTTTAACACAGTAACATTAGATCAGAATGGGGCTGTCAAAATAAGGAGGCCAAATTTTATTCATATAGTTCTTATAGGCTGCATTTGTTTTCCCATTGTTTTGGTCAGTGAAGCTCTAGGGTTTTGTTGAAGAATACATATTTGATTAAAATAAATAGATGAATAGATAAATCGATGGATAGATGGAAGAGAGACAGAGAGAGAGAGAGAAAGAGAGAGAGAGAGAGAGAGAGAGAGAGAGAGAGAGAGAGAGAGAGAGAGAGGAGAGAAGTACTATCACATGCCAATATTTGAAAGAACTTATAAATGAGAAACTATTTGGCATTGGAATTTTTCCCCTGACTTCAGAAATCTTTTTTTTCAAATATGGAAACTAAATCACCTTAAGGAGTTATGAATTGATCTGTTCACAGGGACCGCTTGAACCTCTAAGAGTTAAAGAAGAGTTGCTGCTCATACTGATGGCTTAAATCAGGCATCAGCAACCTATAACAAGTAGGCTAAAGATAGACTACAGGTTCATTTTTAGTAAATTATTAACCCCTGGTATAAACTTTCCCAGTTTCATTGAATTTGGGGTCTTGACTGTCCAAGCCTAATGCCAATAATTATGGCCCTGAAGTTTTTTTCTCAGTAAGCCTTTCTCATGTGCAGTCTCAGACGGAGATCTTCAATGATGTTCAGCAAGGTATAGTCAAAAGGTGAATTAGGTCGTTCTGTTATTCCCAAGATGTTTGTAGGTCACCTTTGCTGTTTAAAAAAAGAACACGGAAACTGTTTTGAAGCAAAGTTGGAGAGCACTCTATAAAACTTTTATAACTCACTTAAAACCTCATAGAGGATCTATATCTTCCATGATAAAGATTTAAGCTCTAGGAACCAGGGAGCTGGGAATTGCTGTGTCAACTCCCATTGTGCTCTATATTTCATTAATGCCTTTATGTTTTTTTAAATACCTTAAGAATAAAGTTTATTTAAGATGTCAGGTTTCCCAAGCAGCACATTAAATGCTTAGAATACATTGGGATTGCTACCATTACTGTTATTTATCTTGTAGATTAGTTATGGACTCACTGCCATAATATCATGGCTTATTAACATACTGAATACTAAAAAGCTGAATAGATGGTCCATAATGAGCAGTCACAATGTCTATACACTCATTCATCCAAGGCCTTGCATTTAGCCCTGGCTGAACAGAATGGAGATTCTTCTACATATGTCACAAAGACATTGACAACTTGCATTCTATTGGCAGGATAGGAGAAACTCTCTCATGTCTGGTTCTCCTTAATTTTAATCTAGGAATAGGAATCAGCAAAATCATTGAAACTAAGGCAAAATCCCTAAGGAAGATGAGCTAAACTTGGATAATTAAAAACCTTCTCCTACCTGGACTAAAATAATCTAAATTGGGTAAGATGATAATTAGAAAAGCAGGTATCTTTGGAGTAGTCTTATTTACTGGGATTGACTTGTTTTCAAAAATAAATTATTAGCATCTGAATAAGCTAAAGTCTTTAAGAGCAACCTTTCCTGCTGTGCCTTCAACTCAAACTGGAGGCTTTGAAATAGTCCCTAGGTGGAGATCCATGACTTAGAAATGTCTTCTTCCCAAACTTAAAGCAAGGGAAAGTTTTTTGATAATTTTTAATCATGCTAGTAGAATGTAAGCTCCTCAAGGGCAGAGACCAAATAATCAGCATTTATTAAGTGCCTACTATGTAACATGTGCAAAAATAAAACCAGACCTGCTCTCACGGGATATACTATTTACATATATAAATATTTAGAATAAATTTATATGGAATCAAATTCAAGGGAGTTCAATTCAAGGGAGCGTTCTACAGGAAAGGCTTCCTAGAGGTGATGCTTGAACTGCATCTTGAGAAAATAATGGATTCTTTCAAGCAGAGGTGAGTGCATTCCAGGCTTGAGAGATAGCCAATATGAAAGCATAGAAATGGGTGATAGTTTGCCAAATGTGAAAAAAAGAGAGAAATTCAGCTTGTCAGCAAGGGTGAGGAACCTGAGACCTCGAGGCCACATACAGCCTTGTCGGTCCTTGGGTACAGCCTTTTGACTGAGTCCAAATTTTATAGAACATATCCTTTTATTAAGAGGATTTGTTTTGCAAAGTTTGGATTCAGTCAAAGGACCCTACTTGAAGACCTAGAGGGCCACATGTGACCTCGAGGTGGCAGATTCCCCACCCCTTAGGACTATGGAATATAGGAAGTAACATATATTCAAATTGATAAGCTATTTTGGAGCCAAGTTATGAAGCCAGAGGAATTTCCACTTTATTCAACAAAGGGAAGCTACTAGATAGGACAGAGCTGCTCTTAAAGAAAGTTGTACATAGGGTAAATTAGCCTTTTTGCTGTAGTTGTTGTTCAGTTGTGTCCAATTCATGATCCTATTTAGAGTTTTTTTGGCTAAGATATTAGAGTAATTTGCCATTTCTTTCTCCAGCTCATTTTACATACAGATGACGAAACTGAAGCAAACAGGGTTAAGTGACTTTCCTAGGGTCATACAACTAAGGATTGTCTGAGGCCCAATTTGAACTCAGGAAGATGAGTCTTTCGATTCCAGGCCTAGTGCTCTATCAACTAACTATACCACCTGTCCATAAACTGGCAGAGGGAAAGACAAGTCAAGGAAGCTGTTTAAATAATCTAGGTGAAGAGGGTGGAGCCAAGATGGAGGAGTAAAACAGGAACTCTGTGAGGCTCCAGCTCCCACCACCTCCAATACATGTAAAAAAAATGACTCTAAGGGGCAGCTAGGTGGCGCAGTGAGTAAGATGACCCGGGATTGGATCCGGCCTTAGAAAATGAACACCCACACACATAAATAATGACTGGCCATGTAACCTTGAGCAAGTTACTTAACCCCAATTGCTTTAAAAAAAAATGACTCTAAAAAAATTTTAGAGTGACAAAACCCACAAAGTGACAGAGAGAAATGGATTTCCTGCTGAAGGCATCCTGGCAGGCCAACAGGAAGGTTCTATCGCACTGGGCTGGGAGCCAAGCACAGCACTGCAGGAGCTGCTCAGTTCTGGCCCCAGGGTAGCCCCGACCAGCTGTGGCCAGAGTTCAGGAGAGTGAATCACCAGAAGCTATGGTGGTTTCCAGACTTTTCAACCCAATAAACACCAAAAATAAAGTAAAAGGTCAGTGTGGAACTCTGTTGGAACAGGGGGACAGAAGAGCTTGGTCCGGGGGTGGAGAGGTGGCGCAGTGAATAGAGCACCAGCCCTGGAGTCAGGAGGACCTTAGTTCCAATCCAGCCTCAGACACAACACACACACACACACACACACACACACACACACACACAAAACTAGCCGTGTGACCTTGGGCAAGTCACTTAACCCCAACTGCCCTCCAAAAAGCAAAAAAAAAAAAAAAAGAAGAAGAAGAAGAAGAGCATGGTCAGACCCCTGTCCCCAGTGTGAGAAATGGTGGAGCCATGGCAGCTGCAGCTACTGCAGTAACTGCCTCCAGAGCTCCTGGCCTACAGATTGTAGGGGGATCAAGTGACCATTCTCAGAGGGTAATTGCCCTTGCTTTGACCTGCTTGGATCTGGATCACAGTCTTTGGTGGAGGTCCTGGGGTGTGTGGACAGTAAGCCAGAGCTTGTGGAGGATATAGAAAGGGCACCCCCTAATAGCTCCAGAAGCTGTAAAAACCCCAGCAATTTGGGACAAAGCTCTCTCCATTCTGGAAGCGGAGTTCTACCATGGTGCCCTCTTCAAGAACAAGAAAGTCTGGTGGGGGGAGATAATGAATTCTATTCTGGGCATGTTGGGTTTGTGATCTCTACTGAACATCCAGTTTGAAATGTTCAATAGGCAGGTGGGGGTGTAGGACTAGGGTTAATGGAGATACTTGGGATGGATATAGATCTTGTATTTATCTGCACAGTGATGATTAAACCCATGGAAGATGAGGTCACCAAAAGAAAGGGTTTAGAAAAGGCCCTAAGACAGAGCTTGGGAATCAGAGGTGCGATGGAGCAAGCTCTCATGAGAGTCGATTGTTAAACGTTTAGTGTGAGTATTCACACCTCGTAAACACCACAAATCAGGGCTTGATTTGTTGTTTTGCTGATTGACTTAAGAAAGTGATTGAGAAAATGTTAACAATGCAGATGAAACTTTAAAATATATCCTGCTTTCCAAAGACCTAGTTGTTAAACATTTACCAGCATACCATTGTTTTAGAGTAAACTCACAGTTAATGCTTCATCACAGGATAAAGATTTAGCCCAAAGGGGGAGGGGGAAGGGCAAGCATATCCAATAGGTAAGAGAAGACCTAGGAGGAAGGAGTATCACAAAAAACAGAGGAGAGAGTATGCAGGAGAGGCTGGTCAGCCTTGTCAAATGCAGCAGGAGTTAAGAAAGGAAGAGAAGTGAGAAAAAAACAAAATAAAGCATGGGAATTTATAGTTAAGAGACCATTGGTCGCTGGTGACTGTACCACTTAGCTTAGTTCTTGTTGGATGGGCTAGACTCTTGATCTCATCTGTGTAGGGAACTCCTGATTCAGGAACTCCCTCTGCCAATGCAGATTGGCAATTGTTCTGAAACCCACAGTCTTAGAAAATTAACTGGAATGCTGAGAAATTAAGTGACTTGCCCAGGGTCACATTGCTAATATGGGTCAGAGGGAGGATTTTAACCCAAGGCCGGCTTTCTGTTCAGTGTGCCATGCTGCTTCCCAATCAAATACACAAATGGATCTTTGATCTCAACCATTTGGGGGCTCCCACCAACAATTCAAAATACACCCCATCCAAAACTGCCTATCCTGGGGTAGCTAGGTGGTACAGTGGGCAGAATACCAGGCCTGGAGTCAGGCAGAACTGAGTTCAAATCCATCCTCAGCACTTACTAGTTCTGTGACCCTGGACAAATCACTTAACTTCTGTTTGCCTCAGTTTCCTCAACTGTAAAATCAAGATAATGAAGATAAATGTAAAATGAAAATAATAATAATCCTACCTCTTAGGGTTGTTGAGAGAATCAAATGAGATCATATTTATAAAGCACAGCAATAGTGTCTGACACACAGTAGGCGTTTTATAAATTATTAGCTATTTACTATGATCCTGTGGGCCTCTGGTGAATGGAGTCCTGAAAGTCCAGCACAGAAGACCGCCCAATGGAAGCATCTGATGATTTCTTGACCTCTAGAAGGTACCAGACAGGTATTCTGCCTGTCTACATGTCATCCCTGCCTTTTGCCACATGGCAAGCCTATCTTCTCTTCCTTTCATATACTTCCTTAATGATATCTCCCTTTTCTCTTCTTCTGTAGAGTTCCTCATTGATTATATGTTTCAGTCTACTCATACCCCATGAACCTATTGATCCCAGTTTTCCTGGTGGAGATAATTACATTGCCATGTAGCAACAGTAATAAATTATTTTTTACTGAAAAGTTAGGCCTTTGCTTTTATCAGAAGTCTGCAGTCAATAAACACCTTTGCAACTTCTCACAAACATCCAACTCATTCTATTCCTTCTTTTTAACTTTTGGCTTAGTTCATCATCCATCTTTCCTGTCTATCCAAGAAATATATACCATTAGCATTCCACCCCGCTTCTTACACCCCTCACAGATATTTGTCTAATCATTTCCGTTTCTAAGCCCTGACTAATAGGAATTAATTGGGGCTCTCAGCATAGGACATAGGTACACAGGCAGGAGAAAGGGGGTGGTGGGGGAGGACACTGAAAGTGGAGAAGCAGACAACATAGTGCAGTGAAAAGAGGAGAGGATTAAGAATCAGGAGACAACTTCTAGTGACTAGACTTGATTTTACTAAGTTTGTGACCTTGAACAAGTCACCTCTCCTTTTTGAGCCTTGTCTTATAGAAGAAGGAGGTTAGATCAGTTGATCACTAAGAAGATAGTATATATACACATATTGCCATCTAGAGATATACATAGCATCCTCTTAGGTCTCCCCCACTTTAAAGCATGGATTGCTGGACCAAAATGTTGGGCAGAGTTCCTAAATTTTGCTAAGCTTAGACATTGGCAAGTGCTCTAACTCCACAGGCCTTAGAAAAGGTTGTTTTTTAAATCTATACACTAATCTCAAAATAAGTGACCCTAACTGAGTTTCTTGAGTCCCTTCTAAAAACTAGAAGCTTAAAGTTGGGTTGGTTTTTGTTGTTGTTTGTTTTTTGGCAGATTGGTTTGTACTGTGGCAGACTTTTTAGAAAATAGAGAAGGTCTATGTTAATCATTTGCAAATTGCAAAAGAAGCACGGCCTGAACGTTCAACATTTAAAAAGAGTTTTATGCTGTGTTGGATCAGGAGCCGCCAATTTGCTAACCACGGTCCTGATGAAATATAGCCCTGCTGCTAAAGAGAGTCATTTATTATCAGGAGCACATTTCTTTTCTACCATAAAGCTGCACAGATTAACTGTGCTTTTAATAAGAGAAGGATTGTTACTGAAAAATGTTAAGGAAGGTGGGTGGCTTTTAGCTTGGACTCTTGGAAACCCATAACCAGGATTTACTGCCCTCCCATTTAATAAGGTATCAAGCCCCTTTCTAAGGAGTCTGTCGTTGCCCCAGTAACCACTGATACCACCTTCTGGATGTGGTTGATCTGAGAAAGCAACCATCTACTCCCTGGGCTTTCTTGCTTAATTGATTTCTCCCATTCCTACTGGTTCTGTAGGCCCCTCCCCTCTTAGCTCAGAGGACCAGACCCTCCCTTGTCCTTACTTCCAGCTGCTTCTCTAATAGTAAGTAGTGTCTTCTGAGGTCAGGCCAGTTTAGCTCTGGGCTTCAAAAGGCATGGAATGCAACTTGTCAAGCGAAAAGTAAACGTGGCAGCCAAGTGCACAGCACATTTTGCTAAGTGGAAACACTGTGTTAGAAGTAGAACATTACTTAGCAGTGGGTGGGTAGCGCATTGTTAAGCGGCTCATTTCTTTGCTGCCTGCCAGCCAGTCCTGGGACACTGCAGCAGCCCTCTTGATGTAGGCTGCAGAGAGGAGAATGTAGCAATTGTGACTATTAAGAGCAGACAGTGGCTACATAATGTGGTCCCAAGGGGAGCTCCTGTCTGTGATTTTCCCACATAAACAATATAATACAACCCCCTGGGCTTGGCTTTCACACAAACATGATGCATAAATGCTTCCTGCGTATGGAAACAGCATAATATACTTCGTTTTCAAAGCTATTGCTGCTACTGCTACTTCAAGGTGTTTTTATCCATTAACACAAGGGGTAACCAGAAGACTAATGAATAAAAATCCTCCTCCATCTGTATTTGCAGGGTGGGACTGACAAGGACCCCATTAGATGAGATCCCAGACCCACCAGAGCTTGTTTTCTAAACAGTCCTGCTAAGGAAAAGAAGTCACAAATGCGGTGGGGGGGGGGGGGGGGGCTGGAGGAGATAAGGGAGGGCCAGTGATCTGGCTTCTGCTCTCTTCTGTGAGCCAGCGGAGCCAGTATAATCTGCAGTGTTCATTTTATCGCTATAGCTCAAGTGTATGGGGCCTTCTGCTACTCACGCCTCCACCTGGTCATTTCACACACTCCTGATGTCTTTGCTTAAGAACAGCCCCCAAGTCTTTGATCAGGACAGACCTGCCAGATGGTGGGCTGCTCCTGCTAAAATTGGACTCTTGTCTGGGAGTCCTGGTGGTTTTTCTTCTGCCCACTCAGCTTGCAATTGTTCCTGTCCTTACTGCTTGAGCCTTCTACTCCAGGCCATTGTAGGTACGAGTCCAGCCCAGTGAAGCAAATGTTAGACAAAACTGGGGGTGTGTGTGTGTGTGTGTGTGTGTGTGTGTGTGTGTGTGTGTGTGTTCAGAAGGTCTTTTAGCATATCTTTTTCAAACAAATCCATTTTCACCTTCTCTCTCCTAAGTTACCCTTTGACTTTTTAGTTGTAGGTCTGAAGTCTGTATCACCCAAAAGAGGAGAGAAAATCTCTTTGATTCAGTTTCACATAAAGTCCTCCCCTTCTGTTCTATATTGTATTTGTATATTGAAATCCACATTTTATATAGGGTTTTCTCAATTTAGGATTTAAGAAAGAAAGAAAATCCCTCTCCATATCAACACTTCTTTAGGAGCACCCAAAATGCCCGTTGCCAAGTGACTGCTGTTTTCCTCCCCTTTACCACATAACTTGCCCTCTAATTCAATTAGTTTTCCAGCTCTTTCTCCAATATCCATAGGCCTAAATACTAACTGCATGGCCTTTCAGTTTCAGGGATAAGAGGTAAAGGAGAAGCTTAAAACAGGGGCCTTCTTTTCTCTGCTGAAGATCTATGATGCAGTGGATAAATAGCCTGAAATATTTGCCCTGGAGTCCAAAGTTGCCTAGGTTCTAATGCCCCAAACCAGCCAAGCAGAGGCAGACTGTGACATAGAATTTTTTTTTCTTTCATAATCCCTTTCTTCCTCTTTGGCAACCTTCTTCTCCCTTGATCTCTAGTGCCACCACCCCTGCCCTGGGCATGTGCTCTAATCCGAAGGAATGGTTGAGTAGGAGAATTTTGGTCTCTTAAAAGACCCAGCCCAGAAATAGTTTTGATCCATCACCCTCAAATCACACTATATAAGTATCCCTAGAGCCAAGAACACACAATTAGGGGCATTTCTCCTGTGAAGAATAAAAGATGGGCATACAGAGAGACAAAAAGGAAGGAAAGAGCAACATGACTTTGTCCTTTTACAATAAGTAATCTCCTACCTCTCAGGAGGAGTATCTAGTTTCCAGCTTGAACATCCTGCAGTTTGGCAGAGAAGAAGATAGAAGAGAAATACTTCCATACCAAAAGAATAAAATGAAGTATAGAAGAGAAGAAAAGAAACAACTATCTTTGCCCCAAAAGGGGAAATGTCATTAAGGCTGACAGATATAGGAAATCAATCAATTAGCAAGCACTATTAAGCACCTACTAGATTTCAGTCTTTCCAATATCATTGGAAGAACAAATACTAAAGCTAAATCTTAAATACTTTGGCAACATAGTGAGAAGATAGGACTCATTGGAAAAGATGCTGATGCTGGAACAGATTGAAGGTAAAAAAAGAGGGTGGCAGAGGATGAAATGGATAGTGTCATGGAAGCAATGAACATGAGCTTGGACAGACTTCAGGAGATAAGGAAAGACAGAAGGGCTTATCTCGCTATGGTTCATGGGGTCACTATGAGTCAGACACAACTGAACAACAACAAGGCAGTTACTGTGCTAAGTGCTAGGTATACCAAGAAAGCAAAAGATTGTTCCTGCTAGGAAACTGGGGAAATAAATTTATAGCAAGTTTCTCTGATAAAGGCCTTGTTTCTCAAATATATAGGGAACTGAGCCAAATTTATAAAACTAAGAACCATTTCCCAGTCGATAAATGGTCAAAGGATGTAAACAGGAAGTTTTAGAAGAATAAATCAAAGTTATCAATAGTCATATGAAAAAGATGTCTAAATCACTAATAACTAGAGAAATGCAAATGTAAACAACCTCACACCTACCAGATTGGCTAATATGGCAGAAAAGGAAAATGACAAATGCTGAAGAGGAAGTAGAAAAATAGATACATTAAAGCACTGCTGGTGGAGTTGTAAACTGGGGTTCAACAATTCTGGAAAACAATTTGGAACTATTCCCCCAAAGCTATAAAACTGTGCATACCCTTTGACCCAGCAACATCCCTACTAGGTCTGTATTCCAAAGAGATCAAAGAAAAAGAAAAAGGAACTACATACAAAAACAGTTATAATAGCTCTGTTTGTGGTGGCAAGGGACCTGGAAACTAAGGGCATGCCTATCAGTTGGGGAAATAGCTGAACAAATCATGGTATATGAAAGTGATAGAATACTATCATGCTACAGGGGGGATGGTTTCAGAGAAATCTGGGAAGACTGCTATGAACTGATGCAAAGTAAAATGAACAGAACCAGGAGAACATTGTACACAGTAACTGGAGTATTTTGACAATGATTAACTATGAGAGACTTAGCTACTGTGGTCAATACAATGATTCAAGATAATTCCAAAAGGACTCATGATGAAAAATGCTATCTGCCGAGAGAGAGAGAGAGAGAGAGAGAGAGAGAGAGAGAGAGGGAGAGAGAGAGAGAGAGGGAGGGAGGGAGGGAGGGAGAGAGAGAGGAACTTTGAGTGCAAAATGAAACATACTGTTTTATTCTCTCTTTATTTTTCTTGCTTTTTTTGCATCATGGTTAATATAGATACGTGTTTTGCATGACTTCACGTGTATAGTGGACATCATATTGCTTGTCTTCTCAATGGGTGGGGGAAGGGGCTGGCTGGCTGGAAAGAACCAGGAACTTTAATTTTTTAAATGAAAGCTTTAAAAAATATTGTTTCTGTTTTCAAGGAGTTCAAAGTATAATAGAAGAGATAACATGAAAAAATAGCTTTGAACGTACAAGATATATAAAGGATAAATTGGAGATAATCAAGAGGGAAGGCATAGCACTAAGAGGGAGTGGAAAAAGCAGATAGGAAGCTAGAAGATAGAATTTTAGCTGAGACTTGAAGGCAGCCAGGGAAGCCAAGAAACAGAGACGAAGAAACAGAACATTTCAAGCATGCTAGATAGTCAAATAGTCTTAATGTGGCCCTTTCCCAACCCCCATCCAGTCTCCATCATTCATCTGGTTGATTTTTGTCTCCTGGACATATCTACGTGCATAAGGTCCCCAAGGAAACAAGTAAGTAGAATATTCTTACTAGTTTTTGTCCAATAATTAGTTCCTTTCTCCTAGAAGGAGGTGCAGCCTGGGGTGGAGTGAGCCTGAATTAAATCCAGAGGGTTCCTTGTATTCTTAGGTGGAGATGCAAAATCTGTGACCTTCAAACTGTCATCACCTTTGAGTGGCAGCTGATGTACCAGAGATCATACAGAGAGAAACTCAGCAGGATTGACGATTCCTGGTGGCTTTTTCTTGTCGTGAGTACTTGAAATAGAAATTATTTATAGGAGCTTATTTAAAAATGTTGTAAGATATGCTTAGATATGTTTGGATCAAAGATAGAGCTTGCATGGTTATCAGATTTGTGGATGACATAGAAATGAGAAAGATGTGGGATGATGGAGAAGTTTCAAAAAGATTTCAACAGGTTAGAATGTCCAGCTGAATCTAAAAGGGAATTTAATAGGGATCTAAAGAAAGTCTTACTCCTATGTGACAGAGCAACAATCATTTATTAAATGTCTACTATTTTTCCAAATACTATCATAAAGGCTAGGGATACAGATTTTTAAACAAAGACAGTCCCTGCCCTTAGGGAGTTTACTATCTAAAGGAGAAAGACAATACACAAAAGGAAACTGCAGGGATGGGGTGGAGAGAAATGCTAGAGGGTACCCCATGCAGGGGCATGATGAAGATGATAATAGAATCAAGACCTAGCAGAGCAGCTAGTAGCAAATGAAGAGATGGCTAAGATTTTGAGCCTTCTATAAAGGGAGGCTTTGAGAGGGATTTTTGCTCCAGCCTCCAGCACTACAATCATAGAGGCAGAAGTCACTGAAGGTACTAATGAAGTGTGATAAGCAATTTCCATGGTGATCAGTTTCCTGGTGATGAGTTTATCCTAAACTGGGCATGATGAAGATGATGATGATGAAGATGATGACAAGCAGAGGAGCTGGTTGTATTTGTGTTTTATAAAAAACTTCATAAGGTACCGGAGGCTTATCTAAACAGTTGTTTGTATGAAAAAGTACTGTGGGTTTAAGAGGCTTGTAAGAACAATTGTATGATATTGCAGTCAAAAGAACTAATATAATATTAGACTGTAAAGAGAGAGAAAACGTTCCATTCTGGATGCCAAATGTTGAAAAAGAAATTGAGAAAATGACAAATTTTGGAGGGGTTATGGGAAGAAAATTTCATTAGTGTACTGTTGGTAGACCTATGGATTGGTTTGGTCATTCTGGAAACCAATTAGAAACTATGCCACCAAAGTTACTCATGTGTATACCCTTTGACCTAGCTATGTCACTACTACTTCTATGCCCCTAAAGAAATCAAGGAAAGAGAGAAAGGGCCTTTGTGTAAAATATATCTATCTATATCTATATCTATATCTATCTATATATATATATAGAGAGAGAGAGAGAGAGAGAGAGAGAGAGAGATAGACATATCTCTATATATATAGATATATAGAGATAGATATTTACATCAGTTTTTTTTCATGGTAGCCAAAAATTAGAAACCAAGGGAGTATCCTATTTGAGAATAACTAAACAAATTATAGTATATGAATGTAACAGAACTATTATCAATACAATGATAAGTGACAAATCAAAAAGAATGAAGACAAAACATGTCACTGCTTGCCAAAGAGGTGATGAACTTAAAATGCAGGAGTTTTAGATGTGACCATTGTAGAAATGTGGTTTGACAGACCATTAGTGTGTATTTTCAAAACTTTTCTTGGGGTGGGGGTATTTTTGAAAATTTGTTCTATTATGTGGGAGGGTGATAATGAGAGGAACTGATTTATTATTTTAAAAATAAGGTAATAGGGTTGCACAGTGGCACCTAGTGGCAAACAAGGTGGCACAGTGAATAGAGCTTTGGCCCTGAAGTCAGGAGGACCTGAGTTCAAATATGGCCTCAGACACTTAACACAAAACTAGCCATGTGACCTTGGGCAAGTCACTTAACCCCAATTGCCCTACCTTCCCCCTCTGAAAAAAAAAGCAAAAAAAAATAAAATAAGGTAATTGATAAGCTGGGGAACATTCAAATTAGGGTAACCAAAATGGTGGAGTCTTCAATTCATATTTTTTGATTCTTGGTTTTATTATTGGAAAATACTGGAGAGATTTAGCTGGGAGGAAAGAAGACGTGATACCCATCTTCACCTGTTTTAAAGGATTGCAATGTCAAAAAGAAATTAGATGTTTTGGGGTTTTTTTATATTTGACCTCAAGGACAGAATTGAAAAACAATAGTTAGAAGTTGCAAGGGCAAATTTAGTTTCAATCCATGGGAAAAAAAAATTCGTTTCTCCAAAAGTGGGCTACCTCGTCAAGGTTCCACATGTGGTACAATAGATCCCTCAGAGCCCAAGGATTCAAGTAAGCAGCCAATCCCTTTAATGAAAATACCCAATAAACCTCAAATAAAAGACAATCCACAAGGTAGGGAAAAAAGAACCCAAGAAAGTAAAAGCCACAGGCAAAGACATTTAAAAAACAATCAGCAAGGAGGTCTAGGAAACCTAGGTCTCCAGAGCTCCTAGCCAAGCTTCTAAAACTAATTTTATATTCTCCTTGCTGGAGGGTCTCTAGCTAGGTCCCAAATAAATCCACTTATAGGCAAAGTTAATATGAACTACCCAAGTCTTCTCCACAGTGTCTTGTCTCATAGCAGCCCCAGTTGGTGTTGTGGGAAAGTGAGAATTAGCTCAAGCATCCCCAGTTCCACTAGTGTCCTGGCCTATAAGTTGAATAGGCTGCCTTAGAAGTGACCTAGCAATTTTGATCCCCTCAAATTATAGGTTTTCAAGCAAAGACTGCATGACCACCTACCTAGTTAGCTATCAATCTATGACCCTACATTGTAGAAAGGCTTCTTATTCAGGTGTGTGCCAAACTAGAAGAGCTCTGATATCTCATCTACTTCTAAACTGCATAGATTTTATATAGTATATCAACACATCACATATCTTGGTGGTGGTGGTGGTGTGCAGCATTTAATGCCTCCCATTCTTGAAGGACAAATGATTATATGAACAGCAGAGGATAGTCTAATTTTCAAAAAGAATAATCATGAGGAAGAAGAATGAGACTACCCAAAAAAGCTGAAAGACAATCAATTCTAGAGATAGGAACAGCTGTCTAGCTGCATCTCCACTGAACTAAGAAAATACTGCTGGCCATTCAGCCTTCCTGAAAGGACTTTAGTGGGCATGGTTTCCAATTTCCTGGTGTATGTCATGATGAGTGGATGAGAACAGTGAGAGAGGGCTTTGGAGAAGTAAAATCAAAGTCCCTTTTCTTCTAAAGAAGTAGTCTTCAATTGGGATCTGGTGCCACTGAATGATCCCTGTGGGGCTGTGGCTTCACCTTAAGAAGTATTTGATCAACCAATTAGAGGCTAGGAAGATGAGCTACATATCACTCTCAATCTCCATGCTCACCATGGCCAATACATCCCCACTTTAATATTCCTCCACTTTGCCCCTTTTCATCAGTGTTTTCCCATATGGCTACTCTGTTGGCCAAGTGGAGGAGTCCTGACCCAGGCATCCACACAGTCTCAAGGCAAAATTCTCTGGCCTCTCTCTTACCTGGAATTCCCACCTTTTTCTTCCTCCTACCCGCATTTTCACAGCTACTCTAGGTGTCCCTTAGAACATAGGCCTGAATTCCACCAGGTCCCAGGCACATATTTTCATTTTTGTTGAGCAAAGACTAGTAGCAGATGAGCAGGCATAAATGGGCTGGGATTATATTCTCTTTCCTCATAACCCACTGTTATTTTCCAACTTTCCTAATTCCATCAAGGGTATCACCATCTGCCCAGTCAGCTGAAACTTCTTTCTTCAAAATTACCAGTGATCTCTTTATTAGCTAATCTGATGGCCTTTTCTCAGTCTTCCCCCATCCTTCTTCAATTCCCAGCATCTGAAAAAGTGCTTTGTTTGAAGAACAACTCTTCAAACAAACAATATTTAACACTGTAGGCTATCCTCCCTTCCTGGATATTTACTCTCTCCTCCCTAGATTGTCCTGAAACTGCCCTCTCTTGGCTCTCTGACCTACGTGACCACTCCTTCTTAGTCTATGCTGCGTAACTATCCAGATCACACTCTCTTTGGGCATACTCCAAGGCTGTTCTAAAGTCACTTCTCTTCTCTCTCTACATTCTCTTACTTGGAAGACTTCATCAGTCCCTGTCTGTTTAATTAGCATCTCTATGCAGATGACTCCAATATTAATGTAACCATTCCTATTTTCTCTCCTGCACTCCATTCCCTAGTCACTAACTGCCTATTGGACATGTCAGATTTGATGTCCCCTTGGCACCTGTCTAAAACAGAACCCATTACCCTTCCCCAAAAAGCTTTTTAGAACTTTCATGTTTTTGTCAAAATCAACCAGCTTTGCAACCCTACCTGTATTCTTGCCTCTCACTCTCCTTCACTATATATATATATATATATATATATATATATATATATATATATATATATATATATATATATATATATATATATATATATATATATATATATATCTCCAAATAGTTGCCAAATATTGTCATTTGTCATTTTTATATTTACAACATATTTTACATTCTTCCTCTTCTCTCTGCTCCCATAGTTCACCACCTCTTTTTAAGCCCATATTATTTCTCTCTTGGACAATTGCAATAGCCTCCTAGTGACTTCCTTGCCACAAGTATCTCCCTTCCTCAGTCCACACAGTTCCCAGAATTGTTTCCCTAAAGCACAGGTCTGCACACCACTCCTCTAATCAATAAATTCCACTGACTCCCTATGGATTCTAGGATCAAATACTTTTTCATTTTTATTTTATCTTTTTATATTCTATTTCTGTATAAGTTTTATAATGTAATAACTAGCATATTAACATACGTGTATATATAATTTGTTTTATAAGTAAATATAATGGAGGTACATACTGAAAAATATTTTACTGATAGAGGTTTATAATCCCCAAAATTTGGAGATTCCTGTTCCAAAATAGGGTTTCCTAACTTGGGATTCCGAGAACCCCAAAGAGATTTGTAGATGGATTTCAAGAGATTTATAAATTTAGAAAATTTGCATCCTTGTCTTTATTAGCCCCTAAATGGAAGTTAGCATTTCGTTTAATTATTCTGAGAAGGGGTCCAAGCCAAAGGAATCCATGACACAAAGAAATGGGTTAGAACCCCTGCTTTAAACTGAGGATTGTTCTTCTGGTTTTATCTGGCCTCTTCTTCCAATTTCCTTTACTGCTTCAGATTCTTGACTCACTCCATGATTATTTACCCTCTTTCACTTTATGACCTATGCCATAAGCACAGAAAGATGCAAAAAATACAGATACCTTCCCCCAATTCCAGGTGACTTATGTTCTACTAAACTCATGACAGTAGACAGCTGTGCCATAGAAAGGAAGAATGCCAAAGGAAGTCCAATCATTGAAGGAGATAAGCCTTCTTACTATTGCTGGCTCCAGGGAATGATATAAGACATGAAAAACATGGAGAAAGAGGAGTAATGGTTTATAATACCTCACTAGTCAGTCCCCTGTGAGATGTTTAAGAGAGTCAGATTTAATTAATTGAAACTTTCTCCCAAAATAGACTATTGCTTTCATCCCTTAAATTCAGTTGTTAACCAGAAGCTCCTGGATTTCCTGAAGGTCTTATTAAGAATCAGAGGTATTCTAATAATAATTTTCAGGGACTACTATTTCTGCTCATTGGCACTTAAAATACCCGGTACACTTGATTCTAGAGAAAATAGACAATTAAGCATACTTCCTTCTTCTTGGTAGCAAGGTGGAGGTTCACAGGTATGAAGAACTAAGTATGCTATCAAATGTGGTTGCTGTGCAGACTGCTTTTACTGAGCTGTTGGTTGTTGTCATTACAAGGGGCTGATTTCAGCAGGGGTGGTAGTGGAGGGAATAACTGCAGTGGAAAAAATAAAAGACATCAAAAAATCTGAAATAAAATAAAATACTTGGCATTATGTTAAGGCTTCATTCAGGCCCTGTGGGCAAATACAGCTGAAGGTGGAAGTAATCAAGGATATACACTGAGAAGCTATCACACTGTGCTAAAAGTACAGTGGGAAAGGTTAGAAATAACTAGAACCACAGGCATAAGCTGACTCAGCTTTTCTTCAATCTATGCCTTCTAACTGCTGCCTGAAGTATTGAGGAATTTGCTCCTACTTTTTCTTTCCTCCATCCTCAGCATTTTTAATTTGGCAGACAGTTCCTAGTCTGACCCAATACCATTACTTTGAATACCATTCAATACTTAGTACCTTCTATATGCAAGGTGCTAAGGCATCAGAGGCCCCTAGAGACCCTTTCCTCAAGCAGTCTTTATTCTATTAGAAATAAGGGAAAGGCAAGGGAAGGGTTTGTGGATACAATGCTTTCATAGATAAATAAAATATCAGGGAAGGAATAAGGGAGGAATAAGGGAGGAATAAGGGAGAGTTGTCTAGGAAACTTTGAGAAATTAAAAATGGAAACATGCAATATTGTATAGCCTATAACCCTCAAAGATGAGCCCCATGAAAGCTACCTCAGAGTCACACTTTCTGCCATCTATTTGAAGGCATTATTTATGAAAGCTACATGTACTTCTTTTATCCAACCCACCAAATAACCCAACAGTTCCAAGCAAAAGGCATTTAAGTGTAAAACTGAAGACCTTCACATGTAACATTATATGGGGAGACATCTATGTGTAAGAAATTCACAGGAATGTGATTAATACCTACTTGCATCATTTGGGGGCTGTTTCCCCTTAAAAGGTGACACAATGGTAGCTTTAATGAGTAGGGTGCCAAGGAGAAGCAGGGTTGGATGCCTAAGCTCTTATTATAGGCCTCACTTCCCCTCATCTGCAAGGAATTTAAGGAAAATTGTTCTTACCATCTCTGTCTTCAAACATTTATTAGCTGTGTGACCCTGGGCAAGTAACTTAACTTTTGTTTTCCCTCATTTTCCTCAACTGTAAAATAGGGATAATAAAAGCACCTACTTCACAAGATTGTGGTGATGATCAAATGAGATGATATTTGTAAAATGCTTAGCATAGTACGGACACATAGTAGGCATTATATAAATGCTTATTCTGTTTCCTTCCTTCTTACATCAAAAGTGAGTTGGGTCCCCATGAGTCTGAGAGACCTGATTTTACTTCCTAACTTTGGCTTTTGCCTCTAGGGCTTCTTCCTACTAGGTTTAGTAGTACACATCCATCTATGTTGTTATTCTTTCTGTTTACTGGCTCCTGTGTTTACAGAGTATGTGTGCTTTCTTAGGGGTACAATTTCAAAGTGCTGCTTTCCCAAACAGTGCTGCCATGGAGATAAGGAACTCAATCAGGCAGTCTATAGTTTGCTACTTGGTGATCTCTCTAGAACTTGTATTTCTGGGTCTGTGTTTTTGGAGGCTTCTGGGAGAGAGAATTCAGAAGCCAGAACAAGAAGCAGTTTAGTGGGTTTCATTTTCAACCCTTTCATATGGAATCATCATCTCCTTTTCCTCCCTTCACACTTCAGCTTCTGTGAAACAGGGGTATGCCTTCCCTACCTCTACACATATCCAAACCTGTGTCCAGATTTCTGCACATAAGGATTCATACCAAACAAGGATTTTGCAGCCAAATGAATATTTTTATGTTAATGGTAAACAAAAGGAGAGCAAAGAGCCCAGAGCAATGGGGGAAGTGGCTCATTTGGACAGGAAGAAATCAGGCCAGCTAATAAGTAAGAACCAGGTTCTTCTCTTGAGTTCAGCCTTCTCCCAAAGGGAAAAAGAAATCATCTACCAGCTTCACAGAAAAGGGAGCTTTGAGGTAAACACTCTATTTAATAGGCCAAAGAGAGAAAACTAAAATTTCCCTCTGGACACTCCATAATTCCACTATGTACACTTCACCAGCTCTCAGCTGGAGAAGGAAGGGAAAGTCGAGTTTTGGTTTCCAATTTTCCATGTCTACAACAGGCAGATCTTGGTGGAAGGGGCAAGAGAGGCAGGATAATGCTAAATCCCACTATGCTTCTGCTTGTTCTGGCTTCTAGATTCTCTCTCCCAGAAGCTCCAAAAACACAGTCCCAGAAGTACAAGTTTTAGACCAGGGGTGGGGAACCTGTGGCCTCGAGGCCACATGTAGCCTTCTAGTGCTCAAATACGACCCTTTAACTGAATCTAAAATCCTATTTATTTTGTGAAGTTTGGATTCAGTCAGAGGGCCACACTTCAGGGTCCAGAGGGCCATACATAACCTAGAAGCTGCAGGTTTCCCACCCCTGTTCTAGGCAGATTTCTAAGTGGCAAACTACAGAAGATTATCTGATTGAGCCCCTTATCTGCATGGTAGCACTGTTTGGGAAAGGTTCCCACAAAATAAAAGCTATATAAGTTTATAACATAGCAAAATAAAGATTACAGAAGATCATCCATACATATAGGGATGTATTCTCTCACAAATTCCCACTTTACCAGGAGGAAAGGAAATATCCATGTTGGGAAATGGGGGTGGGGAAGGGCATTTGCATAGTGAACATTCATGAGAGAGAACATTCTCATAGGAAAGATACATAGCCATGATGACATGCTTCTGGGTCTGCATCTCATCTAGAATTCCCCTGTATCTCTGATGCTGCTACTTGTTACACTCCTTGCAACATGCTCCCCACACACCACACACACACACACACACACACACACACACACACACACACACTGACCCCTAGGAAAAGCAGATGACCTCAAATCTCATCACCAGGAAGAATGGCATAAGTTTTGATACTCTATACCTCAATTCACCTCCAGTTGCCTTTCCCTCTGATTAGAGGGCTAGATGGCAAAGTATTAAATTCCTCCCATAGCCTTCCTTTATAGAAGGCTTTCAACCTTCCTGATAACTCCATTTTCCATCAGCATCTCTGTTTGGCTTTGACACCATGGAATAACATCAGGTACCCTCTGGTGAACTTCCCCCTCCCTGCTTTTTAGCTTTCTTTGCTTGGCTCAGTGCCTGGCACAGAGTAGGCACTTAATAAATGTTTATTGAATTGAATTAAATTTTCCACTGTCCTGATAGCTGCTGGTGTCTTCTAATGAGCTGTTTCCTCTGCTACATGGTCTTTTACAGGTCTGAACAGGTAGTGACTGACATTCATTCCACGATGCTGCTCTCAACTGCATCCACTGATTCCCTGATGAACTGAAGCTACTTACTGTGTAGTCTTTTCCCTCTGAAAGAGAGTTCTCAACATTTTGAGGACATAGCCTCAGAATCTATTGTAGTTCTTTTGTGAATCAGGTTTACAGTCATACCCAGAAAGCCAGAAAAATCCCTAGACTTTGGTTGCCTCTCTTTTGAATTCTTTTGCTTCTGTTTTAGCTGTAACTATTTTAACTTACCCTATTATTCATTATTCACCAATTCTTCACTCTTTTAGATTTCTTTGGACTTCATCACAGCCTCAGTAACCTCATCATTGAGAAATCTCATCATGCTGAAAGATCCAGTCAACCTTAGTACCCACACCCCATCAGTACCCTCTGCCCTCTGATTTGAGGACAGAGCCTGGAACTCATGAATTCCAAAATTTCCATCTAAGGAAGGGACCCAGGAAAACCAGGTCTTCATTTCTCAAAATCTCTGTACTATTAGATTTTTCTTAACTTCTCCATCATGTCCCTTTTCAGCATCATTTTACATATTGTCTTCCCCTACTAGATTACATTAAATTATAAGCTCCTTGAGGGCAAGGACTATCTTTCTTTCTTGTATATATACCTTCTGCATTTAGTACAGTGCCTGGCACAAACTAATAACAATAGCTAACGTTTATATAGCTCTTACTATGGACCAAGTAGTGTGCTAAGTACTTTACAATTATTGCCTCATTTGATCCTCATAACAACCCCGTAAGATAGGTGCTATTATTATCTCCATTTTATAGTTGAGGAAACTGAGGCAAAACAGAGGTTAAGTGACTTTCCCAGGGTCACACAGGTAGTAAGTGTCTGAGGCACATTTGAACTGAGGTCTTCCTGACTCCAGGCCTAGAGCTCTATCCACTGAACCACTTTGTTGCCTGACATGCAAAGTAAATGATTGCCTCAATATTCAAGTTGGGGTGAGTATATTTCTTTCCATTCCTACCATATTCTTGTTCATTAGTCTGTGTTCATGCAAATCATTCCAGAAACTTCAAAATAAGTCTGAAAATGTGGATACTATCTCTCTTGCCTCTTTTTAGTTGAAGGAATAATGAGAAAACAGCTATGCCAGGTCACTATTGGTAGAGCTAGAAATTGATTTGTTTTAAACAATAGTCTGGAATTATTATATAAGGGAAATCATAAAACTGTTCATACTTTTTGATCCTGTGATTCCACTATCATACCTCCAATAAAGTTAATAATAGCAAGAATAGACTCATTTATAAAAAATATTCATGGCAGTCCTATTTGAAAGGGAAAAAAAGCAAACCATGTGCCAATAATTGGGAAATGATTGAACAAAGAGTGTTACATAAGTGTAATATAAAATTTCTGATTCATAAGGGAAGACAGAGGTGAAGAATTAAAAGAAACATGAGAAGACTTGTATGAAGTGATGCAGAGTGGAGGAAACAGCCAGCAAAGAGCCACATTCAATAACCACAATGATACAAATGAAGATGATTATTGAACAACAAACAGGCAAAACCTCAGGTCAGATGCAGTGGACAATATTGGCACAGTCTTATTAAAGCTAAAGACACATGGCCTTCCTTTTTTTTAACAAATGATAAACTACAAAAGTGTTACAAGTTGATTATCACAATCACTTTTTGATGTTTTCCTTAATTGTTTTGGGGAAATGAGCTTTGTGGGTGACTTGTCTGTGAATCTGGGTCTATCTGCTCTCTCAAAACAAAAATGTGTCACTAAAAAATAAAACTTGAAAGAAATTTGAAAATGAGAGAGCTCCGCAGAGAAGTTGGCACCTGAGCTGGGCCCTGAAAGAAGAAAATGTTTCCAAGGGGGAGAAATTATGAGACAGTGCAATGCAGACATGGGAGTAGTTTGTGCAGATGTATCTGGCCCCTACTGGCTCTGCTTGTGTGTGTGGTTTGTCCTTCATTCTTGAAGAGGACCATGGCATCAGGAGAGATGATGACATGACTTGCAACTGACTTTAAGTGAGGGAGGGCTGTGCAAAGTCACTGGCCTCACTTTCTCCTCCAGAGCCATCTGGGTCCAGTGACCTGATATTGATCAGGACAACTAGAGATAGGTCCTGGTGAAAGGAAAATGCCTGGCATAATGTCAGAGTTAGGGTAAATCATGGGGAACTCCAACAAGACTGTTCTAGGTAGCAACAAAACCTGTTCAGACAGATATCTGGCAAAGGAAGCAGGTTTATTCAGCATATATTCACAAGCAGACAGCTCAGGCAGTAGAAAGAACACTACCAAGATTTGTTATACTCAGGTGGAAAGTGGTGCCAAAAAGTTGGTCATACAAGAGAATTTATATAGGGGCTAAAACAAAGCCCAAGCCACCTCCTCTTTCCCTGATCCTTGGCCAGTGGGTTTAGTAATGACTAGGGCCTGAAACAGAATCAGTCCTAATAAGGCAGAAGTAGATGGGATACTGTTGGTTGACAATTAGGTGAGGTTTGGGTTCTGATATATTAATTAGGGAACCCTAAGGTAGGAGGAAAGGATCCTGATAGTGAAAGGGTTAGGCCACTACTGCTGCCATCCAGGTTGCTCCAGAATAGGTGAGCCACAGGTAGCTATAAAATGCATGAAGGTGGGAGATGAAATGTGGTATTCTCAGAGACATCTAGGTGATTCAATGGACAGAGTGCTGGACCTGGAGTCAGGAAGACTTCTCTTCCTGAGTTCTGATCTGACCTCAGATCTTACTAGCTTTGGTTGCTGTGTGACCCTGGACAAGTTACTTAACCCTGTTTTCCTCAGTCTCCTCATCTATAAAATGAGATGGAGAAGGAAATGGCAAACCATTCCAATATCTTTGCTGAGAAAACCCCAGACAGAATCACAAAGACATGACTGAAACAACTGAACAACAATAGCAACAATTCTGGGAAAAGCTCTTAATCTAGTTTAAATAGAATCTAAATTACATCAAAAGTAATAACATGAAATAAAGACGGAAAGGTAAGTTAGAAAAGACTGTAGAAAATGCCAAATCTCAACCTAAGGAATTTACCTTTGTTTCAAGAAGTAAAATGGAGCCATTGAAGGCTCTGGACAAAAGAGTAGTCTGTGCCTTAAGAATGCTATGGGGCAGGGGAGAGGGGAGGAGAAGGAAAGGGCAGTGAAATAAAGAAACACAAACAAACAAACAAACAAAAAAACTTATAGTCCATCAGTACTAGTCAATGCGGTGACCTATCTTTACTTTACCAGAAAACTAGTAAAAAAAACATATCTCTCTCCTCTCAGGACTGGTAGACAATAAATAGGGGAATAAAGCATAAATTCTAAGGCAATGACCAATGTGTTCATATGATTTGCTTAACTATACTCCTTTGTTACAAGGAATGATCCTATTGATGAGGGGAGAGAGTGATTGAAAAGTGACAGCCATGAGAAGAAATCAATAAAATACATATTTTGGGGGCGGAGCCAAGATGGTGGAGTAGAAACAGCTCATCCAAGGCACTCTCCCCCCAGATCACCTCCAAACTATGTAAAAGGGGACTCTGAACAACTTCTGGAGCCCCAGCACCCACAGAATGACACAGAGAAGCTAACCTCCTGCTGAGGACAGCCCAGCAGCCCTGCAGGAAGGACTAGCTCAGTGCTTTGGAAGCCGGCAGCACAGCACAGCTTGCAGAGAGCCAAGCCCGAAAGTCAAGTAATTAAGTGGCAACATGCCAAGGCAAAGGAAACAAATTAAACAGAAAACTGCAACATTATACTCCTATTTTGGGGGCAAAGAGGGTCTTAGCATAGAGCAGGAGGAGGACTGTGGGGTCAGAAATCCTTCTCCAAAAGCCCCAAAGGAAAATATGAGAGGGTTACAGGCCACAGAGGACCTTAAGAAGGACTTTAAAAATCAAATAAGAGAAGTGGAGGAAAAATTGGGAAGAGAAATGAGAAGGATGCAGGAAAAGTATGAAATGAGGGTCAACAGCCTGACTAAGGAAAATAACACCTTAAAAAATAGACTAACTCAAATGGCAAAGGAGGCCCAAAAGGGCAATGAGGAGAAGAATGCCTTAAAAAGTCGAATTTGCCAGATGGAAAAAGAATCTCAAAAGTTCACTGAGGAGATTCATTCCTTCAGAGTTAGACTGGAGCAAATGGAAGCTAATGACTTTATGAGAAATCAAGATGCTGTTAAGCAGATCCAAACAAATGAAAGAGTAGAAGGCAATGTGAAATATCTCATGGGAAAAACCACTGACCTGGAAAATAGATCCAGGAGAGACAATTTAAAAATTATTGGACTACCTGAAAGCCATGATCAAAGAAAGAACCTAGAAATCACCCTTCAAGAAATTCTCAAGGAAAATTGCCCTGATGTTTTAGATCCAGAGGGCAAAATAGAGGTTGAAAGAATCCACCGATCACCTCCTGAAAAAGATCCCAAAAAGAAAACTCCCAGGAATATTATAGCCAGGTTCCAGAATCCCCAGATCAAGGAGAAAATACTACAAGCAGCCAGGAAGAAACAATTTCAATATTGTGGAAACACAATCAGAATAGCCCAGGACCTGGCAGCTTCTACACTGAGGGATCGAAGGGCATGGAATATGATATTCCAGAGGGCAAAAGAACTGGGAATGAACCCAAGGGTCACCTACCCAGCAAAACTGAGTATTTTGTTTCAGGGGAAAATATGGTCATTCAGTGGAATAGAGGAATTTCAAGCATTCTTGAGGAAAAAACCAGAGTTGAATAGAAAATTTGACATTCAGACACAAGAAGGAAGAGATGCCTGAGAAGGTAATCAGGGAAAAGAAATCAAAAGGAACTTATCAAAGCTGATCTATTTACATTCCTACATGGAAAAACAATAACTGTGACTGATGAAACCTCTCTCAGTATGAATATAATGGAAGAAGGGTGTATGGTCATTTGAATACATATGTGAATGTGTATATATATATGTTTACAGTTATACATGGATAGAGGGCATAGGTTGAATTTGTTGGGAAGGGATGATACTTAAGGGGTAAAATTATGAGGTGAGAGAAGAAAGTGGCAAGAGGAGATGGGGAGAGACAGGGCAGGGTAAACTATCTCATGTAGAAGAAGCAAGGGGAAGTGGCTGCAGGGGAGGCGAAGAATAGGAAGGCAAAAAGGCAAAACTACATTCTCATTGAATTTGGTTCAGGGAGAGAATGACATACATACTAAATGGGATATCTCAACCTGTAGCAGAATAGGGGGAAGGAGGATAAGAAGAGGGATGATGGAGGGCATTCTTGGGAGGGAGGGGAGGTTGGAAGTACCCACTATAGAAGAGGGACAGGATCAAGTAGGGAATGGACCAGGTGGGGGTGGGATGGGTGAGAGGGAATTATAAGCAGCCTTGTACAATATATCTACTATGGTAATGTTTTGCATAGCTAGACATGTACAACATATACTGAATTATTTATCTTCCCAGAGGGAATGGGTGACAAGGGAGGAAGGGATTGGATCTGAAATTCAAGGTGTTAAAATTAAATGTTTCAAATATATATAAATACTATTATTAGTACTCTTCTGCTTGTAATTGGGAGATAAGATGTGCCAGCATCAGGGCACAGAGATTCACCTTGCTCTAATGGAAAAGTCGAAGAGGGTATGGGAGAAGATATGGGAGAGAGCAGATTGGAGGAAGCAATATCTTGTGGGACTGCTATTCTGGGATGGTGGGTAGGGGAAAAACGGGGGGGAAATTGTAACTCAAATATGGCAGAAATGAATGATGTAAAACAGAAGTTAATAAAGCATTTGTTTAAATTTTAAAAATACATATTTTAAAATCCTATAAGGTATTATACATTATACATTATAACACCTAAGTGTCAGGAGTGTTTAGAAGTCTCCACTGATCAAAACAATACCTCATCCATCTGCTGGTTGGTGACTGAAATTACATTTTAAAACTTTATTCCTTTAGCATCAATCAAATCAATAATTATTTGACTGCCTACTACGTGCAAGGCATTGCCCTGAAGACTTTGGTTGCTGTTGTAATGCAATTATCTTTTGGAAGGGGTAATATGTTAAACATTATAAATAATTTAAAATAATAATAGTTTACTTTTAAATAGCACCCTCTAGTTTGCAAAGCATGTGGTAATGTGGCTAGTGCAAGTATTTTTGTCCATAGTTAACGAAAATTAAACTCAAATAATTGACATCATTCTGCCATGCTAGGTCCAGGACTCAGTCTCAGACCCTTTAAAAGAAAAAAAAATTATTGATGCCATTTATTTTTACATCATAGGAATTATTCTATATATTCTCAATTCTTGATTCTTACACAGAGAATCTTCCCTTGTAACAAAGAAAAGAGTGAAGCAAACTCAATGCATAGAGTGACATCTAACAGTGTATGCAACATTCTATACCCATCAGTCGCACACCTCTCAGAGGAGCTGAGTGAGGAGCATTTCCTTATCTCATCTCCATATCTCCATATCTCGCATCTCCTATATCCCATTTCTCCAGGACCAAGATTAAACCCAGATCCTCAGACTCTGTCTAATATTCTTTCCATTATACCGAGGTGGAAGGGAACTTAGATATCTTCTAGTCTAACCCCTTCATTTTATTTTTTCTCAATTTTAATTGATTTTTATATCTGGTATATACTCCCTCATGCCATGCAACAATAAAAAACAGAAGTGTCAGCCACTAGAGTAATAAAATAAACCTAAACTACATTTGGTACATCGTCTTTCTTCTCTCTACTAAGAAGAGATGTCTGGTTTTTTGGAATCAAGACTATTTGTTGCAGTTCATTTGAGTTCACCTGACTTTCAGCATTATTTTCATTCACATTATTGGAGGAATTCTGTAGATTGTCCTTTTGGTTCTACTTTTTTTGTTCTGCATCACTTCATATAAGTCTCCCTATCTTGCTCTGAATTTCTGATATTTGCCATTTATTATGAAACAATAATATTCCATTTTTTTATATAACATAATCTCTTCAGTCATTCCCCAATTAGTGGGCACTCACTTTGTTTCTAATTTTGTACTACCGGAGTATTTTGTTACGTATGGAATTTTTCTGCCATTGACCTCTCAATCCTCTCATTTAACAAAAGAGAAAACTGAGGACCAAGAATAAAGAAAAGATGTAAAATGATTTCCCCAAGGTCCTGTGACTAGTGTTAGCACAAGGACTAAAAGTAAAATTTTTTCATTTCCAATTTAGTATTCTTTCTCCTGTTCCATGCTCAATTTCAGATCCCTTTTTGAAAATAGGGTTTGATAAGAGGAAAGAGGTGTCTAGTGAAAGGTGGTACCACTGGAGAGGAGAACTGGCCACCACCTTAAAATGAAAGATACAAAACACAAATTTGACTGACTTCACAGTCTAACCCAAGGCCAATCCTACCCACTGCAAACACATATCCCATGTCTCTGAGTGGCAGTCACTTTGAATTCAAAGGTCAGAAATAAAGAGGGGGAAAGCAGCTTCTGGAGATATTTGGGGAAACAATAAAAATACATAACTTTTTTTTACTAACAAGGGAGTAATTATCTTTGGTAATGATAAAGCAGGTAATTTGTAAAGCTTAGGTGACATTCTCAACAATCATAGACAATAGAGATTTTGGGGGGAAAGGATCTTAGAGATCATAAATAGAGGAATAACATGAGTAGCACTTGTCCTAAGACTGGGTTTGAAATTTCTGACCATTGGGACAAATATGGTACTTGGGTTAATTGCATCTACCCATAGGGCAAGAAACAAAAGGATCTTATTTATGCCTATAATTGTGAAAATGCAACATGACTTCAAATATTTCTAGTGGAAATATTCTGAAAGGCCACAAGATGGGGATGTTACTTAATGAAATATATATGTATATGTATACAAACATATATAAAACATGTATACACATATGTATTTATAGTAAAATTAGATACTCCTATTCATTTCTTCATTGAAAATGAAGAGAAGAGAGAATCTTAAGAATTTAAATAAATTTTATTTGGACTTTTTTTTACCAATTAAAAGTAGCTATTTAGTGTTCTTGAGTTTTTAAAACCTATGGCTATATTTTCTATTTATATGATTTTAGATTTTTATATCAGCCATTTCCAAATGCATGCTCCACCAAAATTACCTCTCCCTTGTAACAAAGAAGAATTATTATACAAAACAACACAGTAAATAGACTTGATAGCATATGATATATTGCTTGCCTGACAGTCATATTTTTTAAAACCTCACAATTAGTAAATGAGATCTATATGAGATCAGAGCATTTACAAACATTGAGGTTTCCTTTCTGTAGTTCTACTTTACTTCACCCCGCCCTGCTCCGCCCTTGTCTTCTATCCACTTTTGTTTTGGTTATTTCTGTTAACTAACTGAAACACAGAACTGAAGGATTTTAAAAATTATTTATTCCTTAGCGTTTTATGTTCACTGTTCTCAACTTTTAAAATGGATCTAGGAACACACATACACATACACAGAACCCAGTGATGAATTAGGTTGCTTTGCACTTAAAAGGTTCCTGTTTTTTGTCTCTGAATCAGTTGCCCACAACCGAAAAGAAAAAAACAATATTCCACCCCACTTCTCTAAAAGCCTTCGATTTTCGGTTTTATCCACTCTTGATTATTCACAATGAAATGAAAAGGCCTTATAGCTTGAATAATAGCCAAAAGCAAGTAACTCAAATTATGCTTGGCTTAGATTAATATAAAAGTTTGTTTTCATCCCCCAATCGTATACCAGTGAGACAGTGAAAGAGAGGGGGACAAAGGCACCACAGTGTATGTCTGGACCTGGATTATCACTTCACCACATACAAAGTGAAAAGCAGATAATCTGCAAATGGATACTCAAATTTACTGTAATTCTAAATCCCCTCCCATCCCCACTGCTCACTGTGGGGGTGGGGGGAAGGAGGGTAAAATGCAGAACATGAGAACCACTTGTGAATTAGTGAATTACAGAGCTGTCACATGCCCACCCACACCTGTCATGAGATAGTACAGTCCTCATAGCACTCACGCCAACTAGGAGTGTCCTGTTGAGAAATGGAATATCTAAAAATAGGCCTTTAGAAAGAGCTTTGACCTTGACTTGAAAGTCAGCATGATGCCAATTCTTGCTAAGACAAGAGAAGTCTCATCCATGAAGATTACATCCTTAAAAGCCCCATTTCATCTGCATGCATTCTCTAACTCCCCTCAACCACACTCAGAAAATGAGTGTCCTGGCTTCTCCTCAACTGGAAAAATCATTATGATTTGGCTCTGTTTACTGGGGACTTGAGAGATCTACATAGGATTCATTTCTGAATTCCCTCCCACAAATGTTAAAGGTTACAAAGTGTACTATTAATAGTGACATTTAAAAACAAAGCTATAATTGCTATATGTACTCAATACCTAATGGAAATTTTTTTAAAGTTTTATAATTCAAAAGTAGGAACAGTGTAGCACTTTTATTCCATGTGCAAATCCCACTTAGTCTTCTGTTTTGGGCTTTTAAAATTCCTTACAACCTGGCCCCTTCCTACATTTTCAGTCTTCTTATATTTTCTTCTCTGTCACATATTCAATGCTCTGGCTACACTGGTCTTTTGGCTGTTCCTTATACATGACACCCACTCTCCAGTCTTTGTGCCTAGCTGTCCCAGTCCCAGGAATTTTGCTTTCCTTCCTTACATCTTCCTCATGGCTTCCCTGTACTCCTTCAAGGCTTAGCTCAAATCCCACTTTCTACAGGAGGCCTTTCCCTCACCCACCTCCACTCCAGGTGCCTTTCATCTAAAATTGCCTCCCCTTTATATTTTACATAGTTGTTGGTGAGCTTTTTGAGGATGGAGACATTGTTTTTGCTTTTCTTTCTATCTCCAGCACTTAACACAGCAATTGGCACTGTGTGAGTGTTTAATACATGCTTGCTGATTGACCTAAAATGAAACAGGACTGCCCCCTCTATGCTTTTAGAAGAGGCCAAGAGAATGGGGGAAAGAGTGGGATGATGATTGTTATTAGTAAGTCCTATATTTTAAAAACTACAAAACTATACGTATCCCACAAGCTCAAGATTACAGAATTCAGGGATTTTAATATCACACAAATTTTAAAGTACAATATTCATGGGGCTGGCTAGGTGGTGCAGTGGATAGAGCAATGAGCTTGGAATCAGGAAGATTTATCTCGATAAGTTCAAATACAACTCCAGACATTTACTAGCTGTGTCATCCTGGGCAAATCACTTAACCCTGTTTCCTTCAGTTTCCTCATCTGTAAAATGAGCTGGAGAAAGAAATGGCAAACAACTCCAGTATCTCTGCCAAGAAAACCCCAAGTGGGTTCACAAAGAGTGAGACAGGACTGAACAGTACAGTAAATTATGATGTTCATATTTTAATTAGTAAATCTTAAACAGTTAAAAAGTGTTATGGAGAAAACAACATTGGTATATTACAGTTAGAATTGCAAGGAAACATTGCCATTAATTACATGATAAATGTCCTTTTAGGCAAATGTTTTTATCAGCCTTCAGAGTAATCCCAAAGTTTGAACTATGTCCAAAAAGTTATTGAGTTGTGCCTACCCTTTACCCAGTGATGTTGCTACTAGGTCTATGTTACAAAGAGATCAAAGAAAGAGAAAATAGATCCATATGTACAAATATATTTATAACAGCTCTTTTTCTGATGGTAAAGAGTTGAAAACTAGAGGGATGATTATCATTTGGGGAATGCTTAACAAGTTAAGCCATATTTACGTGATGGAATATTATTATACTGTAAGAAATAAGTAAAAGGATGGCTTCAGAAAAACCTGGGAAAATTTTTATAAACTGATGCAAAATGAAGTGAGCAAAACCAGGTAAATGATTTAAGCAGTAATAGCAATATATTTTAAAGATATTCAAATTTGAAAGACTTAGTAACTCTGATTAACACAATGACCAAACACAAATGCAAAGGGCTCATCATGAAACATGCTATCCACCCCCAGATAGAACGGTGATGGGCTTAGAGATCAAAGCATATTTTCTTCTCTCTCTTCTTCTTTGTATTTTTGGATATGGTTAGTTAAGGAATTTGTTTTGCCTAAATACATATTTGTAGCGGGGGGGTGGTGGTTCTATTTGTCTTCTCATGATGTCATTGTTCCTCTTCAAAAACAAAGGATGAACAACAACAAAAACAATCAGGTTGGCAGAAATTTACTAAAAACAAAAATGACAAATGTTTGAGGGACTGTGGGAAAACAGATACAGGTACATTAATATATTATTGGTGGAGTTGTGAACTGGTCTAGGCACTCTGGAAAGCAATTTAGAACTATGCTTCATAAGTTATTAACCCATGTAAATACTTTATCCCAGTGATACCAATATTTGGACCATATGTCAAAGATATAAAAGAAAGAGGAAAAGGACCCATGCATACAAACATATCTAAAGTAGTTCTTTTTGTGGTGGCAAAGGACTAAAAATTAAGGAGGTGACCATCAATTAAGAAATGGCTGGGAAAAAAATCTGGTTTGTAAATATGGTGGAATATGAAGTGATAAAAGGGATTGTTTCAGAGAAACCTGGGAAGACTTATATGAACTGCTAATGAGTGAAATGAGCAGAACCAAAAGAACAATTTATACAGTAACAACTGTATTGTAAATACAAACAACTCTAAAGGACCCAAAAACTCTGATCAATTCAATGATCAACCAATTCCAGAATATGATGAAACATTGCTTTCTAGAATGGTCAGAATCGTCCACAGCTCCAACAGTACATTAAAAGTGCCAGTTTCCTGACATCCCCACCAGCATTTGTCATTTTCCTTTTTTGTCATCTTATCCAATTTGATGGGTATGAGTGGTGCATCAAAGTTGTTTTAATTTGCATTTCTGCAATCACTACTGATTTAGAACATTTTTTTCACATGGTTATTGATAGCTTTGATTTCTTCCTCTGAAAAGTGCCTCTTCATATCCTCTGACAAATTAACAGTTGGTGATTTCTGCCTACTTTAAACAACTTGTGTGTATGTTTGTATCTTAGATATACATATGTGTATATAGAGAGAAATATGGCATAGCTAATGCAGGAACTTATTGTGTTTGATGTTATATACTTGTTACAAGCATTTTGTTTTTCTTTTTCCAGTGTGGAGGAGGGAGAAGAGGAAGAGGGGATGGATTTTCATTAATTGAAAAAATTAAAGATTCAAAAATAAAATTCTCAGAAACTCTGATTTTAGGTCCTGTTCACTAAGCAACAAACAATAGATGATGCAAAACAGTAATGATACTAAATAATCTTAAACTTGGATTCTATAATATCTAGGTTAAAAATGGTTGTGTTGGGGGCGGAGCCAAGATGGCGGAGTAGAAACAGCTCCTCCAAGCCTCTCTGCCCCCAGATTCCCCCCAAACTATGTAAAAGGGGACTCTGAACAACTTCTGGAGCCCCAGCACCCACAGAACGACACAGAGAAGCTAACCTCCCACTGAGGACAGCCCAGCAGCCCTGCAGGAAGGACCAGCGCAGCGGTCTGGGACCTGGCAGTGCGCAGAGTGCAGAGGGCAGGAGCCAAGCCGAGCCCAGGTCTGCATGAGCCGAGGTTTAAGCCCCAGGGCAGCAGGGCCAGCAGCTGGCTGGAGGAACCCCAGAACACCAGGAGCTGTGGCGACTCCAGAATTATCAACATAGACATGCCTAGGACAAAGTAAGAGGCTAGTGTCCTATGGACTTTGGGACCTGTATTTGGGGAATGCGTCAGCTCCCTCCCCTGGGGGCTAGAAGCCGCTGAGGAGACACGCCATTTTGTAGTTTTCAGAGGCATTTCCGGCTCCCAGCCTACAAATCGTGGGGAGATCCAGCGATCAGTCTTGGGGGGTAATCGCTCTTGCTTTAACCTCCCTGTATCTGGATTGTGATCTAGGGTGGAAGTTGTGGGTGGGTTTACAGCTTGCCAGAAACGGAAGTTGCCCCCCACACGTTCGGGACAAAAATTCCTCTATCTGGCCTTAAAGCCATAGTGTGGCAACAAGCCCAAAAGTCAAGCAATTAAGTGGCAACATGCCAAGGCAAAGGAAACAGAAAAATGCAACCCTAGACTCCTATTTTGGGGGCATAGAGCGGGAAAAGGACTGTGAGGTCAGAAGTCCTGCTCCAAAAGCCCCAGGGGAAAACATGAGTGGGTTGCAGGCCATAGAGGACCTTAAGAAGGACTTTAAAAATCAAATAAGAGAAGTGGAGGAAAAATTAGAAAGAGAAATGAGAAGGATGCATGAAAAGTATGAAATGAGGGTCAACAGCCTGACTGAGGAAAACAACACCTTAAAAAATAGACTAGCTCAATTGGCAAAGGAGGCCCAAAAGGGCAATGAGGAGAAGAATGCCTTAAAAAGTCGAATTTGCCAGATGGAAAAAGAATCTCAAAAGTTCACTGAGGAGATTCATTCCTTCAGAGTTAGATTGGAGCAAATGGAAGCTAGTGACTTTATGAGAAATCAAGATGCTGTTAAGCAGATCCAAACAAACGAAAGATTAGAAGGCAATGTGAAATATCTCATGGGAAAAACCACTGACCTGGAGAATAGATCCAGGAGAGACAATTTAAAAATTATTGGACTACCTGAAAGCCATGATCAAGGAAAGAACCTAGAAATCACCCTTCAAGAAATTCTCAAGGAAAACTGCCCTGATGTTTTAGATCCAGAGGGCAAAATAGAGGTTGAAAGAATCCACAGATCACCTCCTGAAAAAGATCCCAAAAAGAAAACTCCCAGGAATATTATAGCCAGGTTCCAGAATCCCCAGATCAAGGAGAAAATACTACAAGCAGCCAGGAAGAAACAATTTCAATATTGTGGAAACACAATCAGAATAGCCCAGGACATGGCAGCTTCTACATTGAGGGATCGAAGGGCATGGAATATGATATTCCAGAGGGCAAAAGAACTGGGAATGAACCCAAGGGTCACCTACCCAGCAAAACTGAGTATTTTGTTTCAGGGGAAAATATGGTCATTCAGTGGAATAGAGGACTTTCAAGCATTCTTGAGGAAAAAACCAGAATTGAATAGAAAATTTGACATCCAGACACAAGAAGGAAGAGATGCCTGAGAAGGTAATCGGGGAAGAGAGATCAAGGGGAACTTATCAAAGTTGAACTATTTACATTCCTATATGGAAAAGCAATAACTGGGACTGATGATATCTTTCTCACTGTGAAAATAATGGAAGAGTGTGTGGTCATATGAATACATATGTGAATGTGTGTGAATATGGTTACAGTTATATATGGATAGAGGGCATAGGTTGAATTTGTTGGGAAGGGAGAATACTCAAGGGATGAAATTATGAGGTGAGAGAGGAAAGTGGCAAGAGGAGATGGGGAGAGACATGGTAGGGTAAACTATCTCATGTAGGGGAAGTGGTTGCAAAGGAGGGGGAGAATAAGGAAGGCTAAAAAGGTAAAACCACATTCACATTGAATTTGGTTCAGGGAGAAAATGACATACATACTAAATGGGATATCTCAACCTGCAGCAGGATAGGAGGAAGGGGGATGAGAGGAGGGATGATGGATGGGAGGGCATCCTTGGGGTGAGGGGAGGTTGGAAGTACCCACTATAGAAGAGGGACAGGATCATGTAGGGAATGGACCAGGTGGGGGGTGGGATGAGTGGGAGGGAACTATAAGCAGCCTTGTACAATATATCTACCATGATAATGTTTTGCATAGCTAGACATGTACAACATATACTGAATTACTTATCTCCCCAGAGGGAATGGGTGACAAGGGAGGAAGGAAATGGATCTGAAATTCGAGGTCTTAACATTAAATGTTTCAAATATATATAAATACTATTATTAATACTCTTTTGCTTGTAATAGGGAGATAAGATGTGCAGGCATTGGGACACAAAGATTCACCTTCCTCTAATGGAAAAGTCGATGGGGGTATGGGAGAAGGTATGGGAGACAGCAGATTGGAGGAAGCGATATCTTGTGGGACTCCTATTCTGGGAGGTTGGGTAGGGGAATAATGGGGGGAAAATGATTGTAACTCAAAATCTGGTGGAAATGAATGATGTAAAACAGAAGTTAATAAAGCATTTGTTTAAATTTTAAAAATGGTTGTGTTGAACTTATAGATAAGCAATTTGAGTACTTTGGAAAGGTCATTCACCCTTTCAGGAAACTAGAATACATGCAAATTTTTTTTGGTACAGACTTATGACTTCAGAGACATAGAGAGTTCTTAGGGAAGAAATTCCCTTCATTAATGCTCATTAGAAATTCATCTAGGCAAGATGGCAAAGTGGATAGAGCCCTGATCTTGGAGGCAAAAGACCTGAGTTGAAATCCAGCCTCAGACACTTAACTAGCTTTGTGGCCCTGAGCAAGTCACTTAACCCTGTTTGCCTTAGTTCCTCAATCTGTAAAATGATCTGGAGAAGGAAATAGCAAACCTACTCCAGTATCTTTGCCAAGAAAACCACAAATGGGGTCACAAAGAGTCAGACACGACTGAAAAACAACTCAACAAAAAGCAACGCCTCTTCAATTTAAAGTCTTTGAGAATTGCTAAAGACACCAAAATAACTGCTTCCACATGGAAACATAGATAGACCATTTATTAAGTACTTACTATGTGCCAAGCATTGTGCTATGTATATTCCTCTAGGATGTGTCAGAGGCTGGACATGAGTCAAAGTCTTTTGACTCCACGGATGGCCTTCTATCCCACTCCACCACACAACTTCTTTCATTTTAATTGTACTGGAACAAAATTTGACCAGATGAGGACTTTGGCCAGTTCTGTATTTAGGAAAAAATTCTGTTGAGGAGCCAAGACAAATGAATCACCCAACTTCCAGAATCCACCATATTACTTATGAATACTATTTGGGTGTTTCTCAGCTTAGACAGCAGAATTAAACAAGTAAATGCCCTTCTGTTGACTCACCCTTAATAAACTGAGCAAGTATTCCCCTTTCAAAGAAGTTGGATCACATTTGGTGTCAATACTGCAGTAAAACCGAGAGGAAGATGGGGGAGGAGGGTGGGTGGAGACCAGTTGACATAGGATTTAGCTTTGAAAAGAACCCAAGAAATTATCTAGTCCAAGGTTTCTTAACCATTTTTTGTGTGTGTCATGGACATCCAGTGAAGCCTATGAACCCCTTCTCAAAATAACATTTTTAAATTCATAAAATAAAATACTTGAGGGGCGGAGCCAAGATGGCGGAGTAGAAACAGCTAGTCCAAGCCTCTCTGCCCCCAGATTCTCCACAAACTATGTAAAAAAGGACTCTGAAAAACTTCTGGAGCCCCAGCACCCACAGAACGACACAGAGAAGCTAACCTCCCGCTGAGGACAGCCCAGCACCCTGCAGGAAGGACCAGCGCAGTGGTCTGGGAGCCGGCAGCGCGCAGAGCGCAGGAGCCGAGCCGAGCCCAGGTCCACGTGAGCCCAGGTTTTAGCCCCAGGGCGGCAGGGCCAGCAGCCGGCTGGAGGAACCCCAGAACACCAGGAACTGTGGAGACGCCAGAATTATCAACATAGACTTGCCTAGGACAAAGTAAGAGGTTAGTGTCCTATGGACTTTGGGACCTGTATTTGGGGAATGCATCAGCTCCCTCCCCTGGGGGCTAGAAGCTGCTGAGGAGACAGGCCACTGTGTAGTTTTCAGAGGCATTTCCGGCTCCCAGCCTACAATCGTGGGGAGATCCAGCGATCAGTCTTGGGGGGTAATCGCTCTTGCTTTAACCTCCCTGGATTTGGATTGTGATCTAGGGTGGAAGTTGTGGGTGGGTTTATAGCTTGCCAGAAACGGAAGTTGCCCCCCACACGTTCGGGACGAAAATTCCTCTAGCTGGCCTTAAAGCCATAGTGTGGCAACAAGCCCAAAAGTCAAGCAATTAAGTGGCAACATGCCAAGGCAAGGGAAACAGAAAAATGCAACCCTAGACTCCTATTTTGGGGGCATAGAGCAGGAAAAGGACTGTGAGGTCAGAAGTCCTGCTCCAAAAGCCCCAGGGGAAAACATGAGTGGGTTGCAGGCCATAGAGGAACTTAAGAAGGACTTTAAAAATCAAATAAGAGAAGTGGAGGAAAAATTAGAAAGAGAAATGAGAAGGATGCAGAAAAAGTATGAAATGAGGGTCAACAGCCTGACTGAGGAAAACAACACCTTAAAAAATAGACTAGCTCAAATGGCAAAGGAGGCCCAAAAAGGCATTGAGGAGAAGAATGCCTTAAAAAGTCGAATTTGCCAGATGGAAAAAGAATCTCAAAAGTTCACTGAGGAGATTCATTCCTTCAGAGTTAGACTGGAGCAAATGGAAGCTAGTGACTTTATGAGAAATCAAGATGCTGTCAAGCAGATCCAAACAAATGAAAGATTAGAAGGCAATGTGAAATATCTCATGGGAAAAACCACTGACCTGGAAAATAGATCCAGAAGAGACAATTTAAAAATTATTGGACTACCTGAAAGCCATGAGCAAAGAAAGAACCTAGAAATCACCCTTCAAGAAATTCTCAAGGAAAACTGCCCTGATGTTTTAGATCCAGAGGGCAAAATAGAGGTTGAAAGAATCCACTGATCACCTCCTGAAAAAGATCCAAAAAGAAAACTCCCAGGAATATTATAGCCAGGTTCCAGAATCCCCAGATCAAGGAGAAAAATACTACAAGCAGCCAGGAAGAAACAATTTCAATATTGTGGAAACACAATCAGAATAGCCCAGGACCTGGCAGCTTCTACACTGAGGGATCAAAGGGCATGGAATATGACATTCCAGAGGGCAAAAGAACTGGGAATGAACCCAAGGGTCACCTACCCAGCAAAACTGAGTATTTTGTTTCAGGGGAAAATATGGCCATTCAGTGGAATAGAGGACTTTCAAGCATTCTTGAGGAAAAAACCAGAGTTGAAGAGAAAATTTGACATCCAGACGCAAGAAGTAAGAGATGCCTGAGAAGGTAATCAGGGAAAAGAAATCAAAAGGAACTTATCAAAGTTGAACTATTTACATTCCTATATGGAAAAGCAATATCTGTGACTGATGATATCTTTCTAACTATGAAAATAATGGAAGAAGGGGGTGTGGTCATATGAATACATATGTGAATGTGTGTGCATATGGTTACAGTTATATATGGATAGAGGGCATAGGTTGATTTTGTTGGGAAGGGAGAGTACTCAAGGGATGAAATTATGAGGTGAGAGAAGAAAGTGGCAAGAGGAGATGGGGAGAGACATGGTAGGGTAAACTATCTCATGTAGGGGAAGTGGGTGCAAAGGAGGGGGAGAATAAGGAAGGCTAAAAAAGGCAAAACCACATTCACATTGAATTTGGTTCAGGGAGAAAATGACATACATACTAAATGGGATATCTCAACCTGCAGCAGGATAGGGGGCAGGGGGATGAGAGGAGGGATGATGGATGGGAGGGCATCCTTGGGGTGAGGGGAGGTTGGAAGTACCCACTATAGAAGAGAGACAGGATCATGTAGGGAATGGACCAGGTGGGGGGTGGGATGAGTGGGAGGGAATTAGAAGCAGCCTTGTACAATATATCTACCATGATAATGTTTTGAATAGCTAGACATGTACAACATATACTGAATTACTTATCTCCCAAGAAGGAATGGGTGACAAGGGAGGAAGGAAATGGATCTGAAATTCAAGGTCGTAACATTAAATGTTTCAAATATATATATAAATACTATTATTAATAATCTTTTGCCTATAATTGGGAGATAAGATGTGCAGGCATTGGGACACAAAGATTCATCTTCCTCTAATGGAAAAGTCGATGGGGGTATGGGAGAAGGTATGGAGAGAGCAGATTGGAGGAAGCGATATCTTGTGGGACTGCTATTCTGGGAGGTTGGGTAGGGGAATAATGGGGGGAAAATGATTGTAACTCAAAATCTGGCGGAAATGAATGATGTAAAACAGAAGTTAATAAAGTATTTGTTTAAAAAAAAAAAAAAAATAAAATACTTGAGATTACAAAGTAAACAATTCTATCAAAACATATATATTTTTTAAAAATTGCGGACCCTAGGTTAAAAACATCCATTCTAGGCCAATCTCCCCTCCTTTCCCATGAAACTGAAATCTGATGGAATAAGTGGGCTTGCTTAAGGTCATTTATAGGTAGTAAACAGCAGAGCCAGAATCCAAGGGGAAGAGCCAATGGTAATGCTCCCCTGTGATGGGCTGGCACACCTTGAGCACTCATCTCATTCTCTGTAAATACCTGTTTCATTTATATGACTATTGGAGCCACAAAACATTTCTATTAAAGGGACACCTCCTCTCATTCCCACCTCATCTGTACCTTCTATCTTTCCTGGCATCCTTCAAAACTCAGCTCAAATCCTATTTTCTATTTAAAAAAAAAAGGCCTTTCCTAGTGCCCTCCACTGCTATTGCCTTCCCTCTGGTGGTAATCCCTGGGATCACCTCCAATTTATGTCATCTATCTTATGTGAGCACTTTTTTTTTTGCATTGTCTCCTCCAATAGAATTTGAACAACTAAAAGTCAAGGACTCTATTTTTAACCTGTTTCCTTTTTATCTCCATTGTGTAGTATAGTGACCGCACACAGAGCTTAATAAAGTCTTGTTGACTGACTGACACAGAATAATTAATTTCCTAAGTCAGGGTTATCTAATCACTGAAATAAGCCTCATAACAATGAAATTGAAATATCTTTTCTTGCCATTTTGAAGAGTTTTCACTGGTTTTCACAAGACATTTAGGGGATTTTTTTCCTGTTTGTCTTGTGATTTCTGATTATTCCTATTAAGCATCTTGAGATGATAAGTGAATCCAATGCCTTAGGAGTCATTTTCATTTCAGTTTCAATGGCAACACTAAAACATTTGATTAGAAGGAATACTAAGGAGCCAAGACTTCAGGGTTGCAGCAAATGTGTACTTGTGTTGTGGAAAGGGTCAAGGATGGGAAAATGGAAGGAAAAGCTAAGTCTTAATGACAGACCCAGCTGAAATGTGTCACTTAAAATCAGACCAAAACTGTCCTCCAGGCAGAAATGAGGCAGGGAAGTTTTCTCTGCATGAATGATGCAAAGATCACTGTGTATCTAAAACAAGTTTAGTCAAAATAAGCAACATCAGGAAGGCACTAGCCTAAAGAGAGACTGGGAAAAGGCATGTTGTAGTGGTGGGATGTTAGCTGAGTCTTGAAGGAGGCCCAGAAAGTGAGGAGGTAAGAAATTCCAATGATGAGGGACAGCAAATGAAAATAATCATAATTTTAGGGATAGGAGTAGGGACAGTAGTGTAAGGTTTAAAAAGATTGAAGTGATGAGGGCAGGTTTTTAAGGGTTTTGAATGCCAGATAGAATCTTGCTTTCCCCCATCACATTTCTTTAGTTATTCAGCCTCAAGGGTCAGACTACTGATTCTCTTCCTTCTATAAAGAAGCATGCAAATAAGGAAATTACCCTGTCAAAAGTTAAAGAAGAGAGGCAGTTGATTTAGTGGACAGAGAATTTACACATACTGGCTTTGTCACCCCCGGGGAAGTCACCTACCCTGACAATGCTACAGGAAAGTCCCCAAGAATACAAGTTGTAGACAATGATGGCCTGAATTGGTGGAATGGACCCTTACAGTAATGAAAACGCAGGTGTGATCTAAACACATATACACATATGTACATGCATACATACAAGGCCTATGCCAAAACTCTTGAATTTGGGAGTACCCATCAAGTAACTCTCAAATCTGGTGCTGTCCAAGAAGTCTTCCTACTTTGTCCAGATGCCTAGATTCCAGAGTTACACTGTCAAAACCCCCCCTGCTCTCTACAGAAGTTGGGTGGACACAGATGCCTCTCATAGATATCTCTGAAGAAAGACAATCATTGACTCAGGTGTTGCCATTTCTTGAGCCAAGATCACCCCCTGTCAGGTCTTTGGTGTCTGACTTGTGTTCAGAAATGGATACAGAAAGGCAGAAGATGGCCAGAAACTTGAGGTCCCAGAATTTTCCTTTTAGGTCACCTGGGCAAGCTTGTGATATACTGCTTCCACAAGTCATCCTTAACTGCCCTCACAGTGATGGTAGAGGGGAAAAGAGAGAAATGTCTCTGTAGTCTGAATAAAATACAAGGAAAAACGTGGAGTCCTGAAGAGAATAGGAGAAAAGAATAGTCATCTGGTTTGAAAAATCACTTTTTAAAAGAAATTAAATTTTATTTTATTTTTAGACATATTCTCTCCATCTCAGCTCCCTCCCTTCCCCCTCCCCCTGCAGCTCCCCCCCCACAAAGAACAATTGAGAAAGCAGATAAACAAAACCTGTTTGCATATTTGTTTGTTTTAAAGTATAGGTAAGCAAAACAAATTCTCATGTCGACCATGTTCAAATTTGTGTATGTGTGTCTTAGTCTGCACTCTGAGTTTTATCTCCTCTCTATCTGGAGGTAGGTATCCTGTTTTTTTCATGAGTCCTTGTGTTGGTCATTACACTAATCGATGATTGGTGGCTGGTTATTAGTCATTACAGTAATCCGAGTTCTTAAGTCTTTTAAAATTTCTCTCTTTACCAATATTGTTATTATTGCATAAACAGTTCTCCTGGTAGTAGGTCACTTTTGTAGTACAAAGAAAAGAGCAACTTCTTTGGCCAGGATTCATACTCTTGAGCCTCAGTCAGCCAGTCAGAAATCAGCAACAGTTCCCTGTATTCTTTCAGCTAGGTATCAGTGAGCATGTCCACACTCCATAGGAGGAGGCCTCTCAGATTTCCCCCAACAAATGCCCCACGCTCTATCATCTCCATAAGCTGGCTTACAAAATCACGAAATTGATCAGGGACTAATAATATGTGGATAAAGAGGTAAATAAAATAGACAATAAATGGAGAGATAGATAGGAAATAAAGAGGGAGATCTAGAGATGGATAGAAAGATAATGGATGGGGAGAGATAGAGACAAAGATAATAGAATAATAAAGAGATAGATACTAGCCAAGTGGTTGGAAAGATAGGGAGGTAGATAAATAGGTAGGTAAATGAATAATATGTGGATAGAAAGATAGATAATAGATGGATGAAGAGATCAATAGAGAGATAAATAGGTATATATTATGATCTTACTATATGCTGGATACCTGGCTAAGTGAGAGGGATAAATACCACTCCATTCTGATTAATTTGAATAATACATCCCTTGAGTGGTCACACATATTTGAATTTTCACTATTTGAAGTTACAATTATATAAAATATGGTTATTGGTGCTCAAGTAACCAAGATAGTCCTTGCCTTCAAGGGGCTATAATGGTAATGGAAATTTTAATATCTTCCCTGCCCCTTAATAAGCCTAAGGGAATTTGAAGATCTTCCCTGCCCCCTAATAGGCTAAATATAATCACATGGAGCCTGTCGTAGGAGGAGTTTGCTGGAGGGTGGAACAGAGCCCATAGGAAGCTGGGAGAGAGAGTAGTTAGACAGTGGGAGAGAGAAGATGCACACCAGGAGACAGCTAGGCTTGTGAGTGTTTGCCCTCTGCTATAAGGCTTGTAAATATTTGTTTGTGGGAAGGCTAAAGGATGGTGTGGCTTCATGCTGTGCTATGGTGTATTAACTTCTTAGCTGTTATGATGGATTTGACTTTCTGGTGTTGGGATTTGGTTTTCTGGTCTCTGAATAAATGTTTTGCTTCTGTCTTCTATATGGAGAGTCTGTTAAAATTTGTAATTGAGACCTATGCCAGGATATTTACAGTTGCTGTTGATGCTGTGAATATAGCATTGGCACTACAGGGGCTTACATTCTAATGGTGGAAGACAACACATTAAGGGAAGCTGGAAAGCAGAGGAGGTAGAAGGAAGGACACCTGTATGGGGCCAAGGTATATGGGGAAGAGAAGCAAAAGAAGTCCAAAGAATGAAGTAGGGAATGAAGATCACGCCTCATATCAAATGGGAAGCCAAAACTGAAGGCAGGCTCGATCAAAATCACAAGGGAAACTGAACAGGGGGAAAAGAATAAAAAAAGGGAAGAGAAAGAAGAGACTACAGGAAAGGAGAAAAGAAGAAAGGAAAGGAAAAGAAGGGTGAAAAGGACCTGTGAATAAAAGTTAATGCCTAGACAAAGGAGTTGTCCAGAGACAACAGCAGCATCCTTCTGAGATTCTCCCAAACAGGGGCCACAGTACTGCATCTTGACATAACTTAGGCATATTTGCCACTGCCCAGGATGAACCGTGCTCCAGGGGGCTTTGTTAAATGTTCAAAATCTTGTCCTATTGTTTTATTCTAAAGTATTGTCCTAATATCTCTGACCTGGGGGATTAGCAGAGAGACCAGTGCCCTATTCCTCCAAGTAGCCAGACATGTGTGGAGTGGATGAAATGGATGAGACATTTGAGTGGGTTTTTAAAAGTATATAATTATAATGGGGAAAAAAACAAAACATCACATGAGCTAAATTTCAAGGAACAAAGTCACCTCTGATGTCACAATAATGTCACTAGCTAATAATGGGCTGTTTCTTAACTGCCTAGAACAAAAGCTAGAAATGTAAATAAAACAACATTAAAACAGTTCTATTTTTTTCCTCCCTGGCAGTAACAGCACATCAACAGCATCCTGAACTCAGAACGCCTGCTGAATCCTATAAAAATAAATATGCACCAAAGCCAAGGGATACTTGGGCTGTGATTTTTCTTGGGAGATACTGGGTGATTTACAGCAGATACCTAAATCACTGCTGAGACATCTCCAAAGGTCCAGATCTTAACTCACCCACTGATTTTAAATAAGCCAAAAGATCCCCACCCCATTTGTGCATTCCTTTCAGGCTACCCTGGGCCCCGTTGACCTCATCTGCATTGGTTCAGATGCTCACACCATGTTTCATGAAGGAAAGAATAAGGTGACAAATACAAGTAGGTGTGAGGGCCAGAGCCACATCTCCACTAAGTGTGTAAATCAGGATCTGCTCAGCCCAGGCTTCCCTTGGCAGATCTAGAGCTTGGCTAAGACCTTTCCCTTTCTACTAGTTTTGGACGTTCCTGCTATTCATGACAATTGAATTATCTTTAGTGCTGCACATTTTCCAGTTTATCATTTTTAGGCCCATTTCCTTGTATTCACGCTTACTGGCATTTCTTCTTTTTCTAATAGATTTGTCCTGTATCAGATTTCTATGATTAATTTTCATTCCTCTTGCTCCATTCTCCTCTACTCCAGCATGACAACTTTGAAAAAGTAGGTGGATTTTATGTCTATGACAGATGCTGGAATTTAGCCCTTTAAACCAGGGGCCAGATAACTCTTCCATAATAACTAGAGCACTGGACTTAAAGGCAGAAAGCTCTAGGTTCAAATCCCACAACAGACATTTACTAGCTGGGTGATCCTTGGGAAAACCATTTAATCTCTCTGAGCCTCAATTTCCTTATCTGCAAAATATGATCAACACCACCACCACCTACTTCACAGAGTCTTTGGGGATATAATGCAAATTGTAAAGTGATTTGCAAAACTTAAAGTCCTATGTAAATATGAGCTAGTGTTATTATATGACCTTATAGTATATAGGCCAATTTTCATTCAGTTGACCTGCATTTCTTAGGTATCTACTGTGTGCAGAGATCATTGTGCTAGGTGATTAAAAGGTTTGGAGGGGTGGCTAGGTGGCACAGTGAATAGAGCACCAGCCTTGGAGTCAAGAGGGCCTGAGTTCAAATCCGACCTCATACACTTGACACAATTACTAGCCCTGTGACTTTGGGCAAGTCACTTAACCCCAACTGCCCTCCAAAAAAAAGTTTGGAAAAGAACTAGAATCCAACAAAGAAGAAAGAAGACCAGTTAAAGAAGAAATTGGAGTATGGTGTTTCAGAACCTATAGGAAGAGAATAAAGGTTAATATAGTAGGGCAGATTTCTGAACCTCTGTGGTGTGTGTGTGTGTGTGTGTGTGTGTGTGTGTGTGTGTGTGTGTGTGTGTAATGGATGCCTTTGCCAATGGATGAACTTCTTCTCGGAATAACACTTAAAAAAAAGGTCATAATTGAAGGAAGAGTAAAAATAAATTGTGATGTTTCACCACCCAAGTTCATATACCTCCTCTCTGAAATCTCTCCATGGACCCCAGGTTAAGACTCTCTGCAATCGAAAGAAGAAATCAATAAACATCAGAAGCTCCGGACTAGTTGAGAAGGATGAAGACTGGAAAAAAGACCATTGATATGAACCCCATTAGACTGTGTGCTCCTTGATGATAGCAACTATTTTTCTTTCTTTTCATGCACAGAATTTAGCACAATTCCTGGGACATTTTTGTTGTTGTTGTTGTTCAGTCATTTCAGTCATGTCTGACTCTTTGTGAGCACATTTAGGGTTTTTGTGGCAGAGATAGTGGACTTGTTTGCCATTTCCTTCTCCAGCTCATTTTATAGGGGAGGAAATTGAGGGTCCAGGTTACCCAGCTAGTAAGTGTCTGAGGCTGGATTTGAACTTAGGAAGATGTCTTCTTGACTTGAGGCACAGCCTTCTATCTACTGTGCCACCTAACTGCCCCTTCCTGGAACATGGTAAACATTTAACAAATGTTGATTGACTGACTGGTATTTGTTAACTTTAAACATTTTTTTAATTAGACCATCAATTCTGACAATTAGGAGATCATTAGTGACTAAAGAGAGAGAAGTTTGAGTAGAATGTTAGAAATCCAATTCATATTTCAAAGAATTAAGATAGTGAGGAAATGAATGTTGACAAATTGTTTTTTTATTTTTTTAATTCTGAAAATGACAAAACACCAAAAAAAATCATTTCCACATACATTGGGCAAGAGAGAAAAAGTATTATAAATTAAATTGTGCATTTACTATATACAGCTTGCTTCCTTTTAAATATATAATAAATTCAACATGTAATTTTTAAAGATGCCCTGCTTATCTGTGTTTTCTTCTGCTTTTCCTTCTCTTTTGTGAATTTTAAAGAAATGTGTCGATGACCCTCTTTTTCTTCCTTTTTTGTTTTTGGCAGCCCTATCATTAACTCTCTTCTATCATCCATGTACAGCAACCCCCCCCCAAAAAAAAAAAAAAACCTCTTGTAGTAAGTAGGTAAAATCAAACAAAACAAATTTCCACATTGTGTCAGAAAATGTATGCGTCATTCTGAACCGGAATCTATCATCTGTTATGAGATGGGTAGCTTGCTTCATCATTAGTCCTCTGAAATCATGGTTGGTTATTGGATTGATCAGAGAGCATATGTCTCTCAGAGCTACTTTTCTTTATGTAGACTTACAAGCTTTGAAGGTCCAACTCCCACTTTCAGTGATTAGTTGTTTCACAAGAGGGCTAGTTTTATCTTCTTTGAAGGTTCTAAGGTGTAATGGGAATGGAGATTTGAAGATCTTCCCTGCCCCTTAATAGACCTTAGTGGGGAGTTTGAAGAGCTTCCCTGCAGTGAAGATAATTACTGCCCCCGATAGGCTGAATGTAGTCACATGGAGCCCATGGTGGGAAGAGTTTGCTGAGGAGAAGCAGAGCCCATAGAAAAGCTGGTAGATAGAGAGTGAGTCTGACACTTGGGGACAGTTGGGGACAGAGGAGCTTAAGCAAGGAGTCAGGCTCATGAGTAACTATTGATCTTGTATAGGTTTGTGGAAAGGCTAAAGGTGCTGTGGCTCTCAGTATTATTATGGCTTCTAAATATCTTTGTTACTATGAGGACATCAGCTTACTGGTTTTGGGATTCAGTTTTCTGATGTTTAAACAAATCCTTCAACTTTATCCTTTATCTGGAGAGTCTGGCATATTTTGCGATAGAATGTCATGTGATAGTTATAGTCACGGTCTCTGTTGTGATCGTGGTGCTGTAAATATTGCATTGGCACTACATAGGGGTACATCAGGGGCATTATGGTTATTGTCCTAATGTTATTGGCTCAAACCCCAATTCCAGTGTGTTCTCCCCAAAGTCAATCACCAGTTAAAGTTTCTATCTTCATTTTATCATTAACTGTCCCAGTGTTTAACATTCTAATATCATTAACCAATTAACATCAGCTAGCTTTTATAAAGGGATACTTACTGAGGAGATATAGCAAGAATAGAGATATAAACCCTCCAAACCAGGGGCGCACTTTCGCCAAACCACGTAAGCACCTGGGAACCCACCACAATCCAGTAGGTTCATAGTAGTTACTACAAAACATTTGCCCCACCAAATTCTCTTCCAAATATGACATAGCAAATGCACAGTCACTTTAGAAAATAACATCTCATCTGGGTCCAATTTGTTGCTGGGCAGGATCCTTCAGGTTGCTCCTCATTGGACTTGGCTGCTGACAAACTCTGATATGGACTCTAATTCCTATAACTCTTGTAACACACATTTCCAACCTTTCAAAGCTCACAAAGTCAGAGCAGTCTCTAATACTTCTTCACTTAATAATAAAAAAGCATAGACACAACAGAATACAAAGCAACAACAGGACTCTGTACTCAACAAACTCACCAAACATCCACACAGTTGACTTGTATGTGCTCCCAGGACAAAGCTTATTGAATTTCCATTTTATTTACAATATTGCTACTGTACAGATTGTTCTCCTGGTTCCACTCACTTCCATTTGCAACAGTTCATAGAAGTCTTATCAAGATTTTCTGAAAATGGGTAGACAACTTTAAAAGAAATTCAGAAATAAATGAAAGGAGAAAGACCAGACAATAACTGGTGAGATGGAAGGATAGACATTAAAATTTTCTTTTAGAGAGGGATTGGAGAAATTTTCAAATGTTGGTGGGCAGATGAGGAGTCAGTAGAGAGGGAAAGATTACTGATGAGAGATGACTCGGAACAAGATCTTTAAGGAGGAAGAAAGGAATGAGAAAATGGTCAAAGGTAAAGGGGTTAACCTTAGGAAGTAACAGGGATATCTCTTCTTCTGTAATCAAAAGCAAGGAGAAAAGAGAGGGTAATGATACAAGAAAGTTTTGAGGAATGAAAATGGGGTACTGAAGGATTTCATATCAAACAGCTTCAGTCTTCTCAATGAAGTAGGAAAGTGGGTCTGCCATCTGTACATGATCCGTGTGGAGGATCCCCAGAGGCTGGGATGATTTGGAAGTTTTAATTTGCTCCAGAGTCTCAGAGTCTCAGTCCAATGAATCCCAGACTAAACCACATTACCAAATCCACAGTGCCAGGATAACCATGAAACAAAGCAGCATTTAAGGGTCTTTTGTCTGGGCCTAATTGTAACTTTTTCTAGTGGTTTGGACTGAATTAGAAAAGCTCTTTTTTTTGCATGTGTTGGGGAGGAAAGAAGAAAAAGTTCCTTAGAACTCCCAACCTTGACTGTCAAGAAGCTACTTTTCATTTTCCCTGACCTGGGGTAGAGTTGGCAGTGGGAGATGTAACTAACAAAAAGGTCCCTGAAAGGAGTGATGAAGAAGAATAGCAGCGAGGGAAAGGAGAAGTGCTAGATGGTGCAGTAGAAAGCGTAATGGGACTGGAGTCAGCAAGACCTGAACTCAGCTACAGCCTCAGATACTTTCTAGCTGTGTGACTTTGGGCAATCTCATAACTCCTATTTGTCTCCTGTCAGGTGGGATAGACTGGAGTGGAAGGTTTTCTAGTGCTAGCTGGTTCCCTTTTGATTTGGGAAGACAGCAAGACAGGAATGGAGACATAATAAGGGGTTAAATAAGCTTACTTTATTCTTGTCTTCTCAATGGGGTTGCTGATAATGGGAGCACAATCCTACAGCATCCCCTAATTACTATTCTTGCAGGGGCAGGCAAGAACATAGTAGGAGCTACAGCTCCCTACAGGTCCCCTAAATCTCGATGGGGGGTCAGTCAAGACTGACACACTAAAAAATCCTCCCAAACCTTGATGGGGGGGGTCAGTCAAGGTACACACAGCATTCCAGCATGTGCATTCCCCCCTAAGCCTAGTTGAGGCAAGCACACATACGCATTCCCCTTGTGCATTCCTATTCCCCTTTTACTGACCAGTGCCTGCTTGATTTATAGGCTAACAGACAAAGAAGGCAATTGGCCAGCAAGAGCCTCCCAAGTTTACATTAACTTTAGCAATATCATGATGACTTAGCACAGAACACTCACGGTAGGTGTTTACCAGCTCAACGCAAATGTATATGCTATCTTAAGATTATAATATGATGTGCAAGTGTGGTGGAGATATTTACAAGTCATGAGCCCGGGAACCAGAGATTGTTATGACCATGGATCCTGAGGACAGTATCTAAGAACGAATAACAAAAATCCACCTGCCACACACTGAAATTCACCTTACTCACATTCTATTTCCTCAATTGCAAAATGAAGATAATAATAGAACCCACCTCCCAGGGCTATTGGGCAAATGAGATAATATCTGTAAAACACTTAGCACAGCAGTTGGAACAGTAGGTGCTGTATAAATACTACCTATTATTATTATCACTGTACAGTATACTCACCTCTCCATTGGGATCCCCACAGGCCTTGAAGAAGAGGAACCTAAAGGCTTTAGCAACAACTGCCAATTTGGAGATCTGCCAGTAGATACTAATCTACTGGGAGCTCTAGTCTGGGCTATTCATGCTTTGGGTGACATTGATGCACATAGCTCTGAGACTTTTCCATTCCTTATTACTTAAGCAATAGCTTAAACTAGTCCTGCTGGAAGACTTATCGAGGGTAATGGATTCCTTATAACCTGAAGAATTTAGGGTGTCCAGGTTATGGCAAGAAGCACCTTTATGCAGACCTGCAAAGGGATTTCTCTCTAGCTGTAGCCCTCCCTGAAGGAAGTCACAACCTGGCTCCTCGGAAAGTGAAGGGCTGATATATTGTATGGGCTAGAACTGCCCTAACCCCTCATCCAGGATGTGCAGAAGTAGCCCCAGTCATAGGGTAACTGAATTCTGGGGCTCCAGGTACTCATTAACTATTTGGTGTTTACTGAGTAACCACAGAGATCTAGGATTTGCTCTGTTAATGAAGAAGCCCTCAAGGAAAAAAAAGTAAAAGTCGAGGCTTTAGACTCAATATTCTGATTCTAATAGTCAGCCCTTGATTACCTTTCAAAAATAGGCAGTGAAAGGAGAAGATGAAACCAAAACCAATCAGTTTTGGTAGCTTTTAATAGGGCATTTCTTTAGGGATCGAAGCACCAAACAGTGTTCATATGAACAGTAAGAACAAAAAATACATGCATGAAGCAAAATATGTACACTAACATAGTGTATAGGTAATACATAAACTATGTATATGGACTGTGCATACATATAAAATATTAATGGTTATAATGGAGTATGACATGATATATGATGTGATGTGATATGATCTATGATGTAATATAATTAGATGCAATAAATCATATGACATGATATGATATGGTATATGATGTCATATAATGTGACATATACATAAGTTCAGACAGCAGTTTGTCTAAAAAAGATCTGGGGCTTTTAAATGGATTGTAAGGATTGTGCAGATTCAATGGGAGTTCTATAATATAAGGATTGTGCAGATTCAGTAGGAGTCAGTAATATAATGTGGCAATCACAAACACTGATTTGATCTTGGGCTGCCTTGAGACCTTGCTTCCTGGAACATGGAGGTGATTGTAACTCTATATTTTGCCCTAGGCAGACCTCATCTGAAGTATTGTTTTCATTTCTGGGCACCATGGTTTTAAAAAATTATTAATAAGATGGTGAATATTCAGAGAAATGCAACCAGGATGGCAAAGGGCCTTGAATCCATGGAATACATAGAGTGGTAGAAGGAACTGCAGATGTTTAATTTAAAGAAAAGGAGACACTAGAGGAACATGAAAGCTATGTTCAAGTATTTGAAGGGCTGTCATGCAATACACTACTGGGAAAGAGAGGAGGACAACTGTATGTGGCTCCAGTACTAATGAAGTGGCTGGGCCAAAGCCAAAAGGAAGTTCAGCTGTGGATGGGTCTGGTGATGAAAGAAAGTACAATCGATATTGCTTAGGAAACTCAAATGTAAGATCTATGAACTAAGAAAAGCTGGATGTGGTCAGACAGGAGAGAGATTAAACTTTGACTTCTTGGGTATCAGTGAACTTAAATGGATGGAAATGGGTGAATTTAATTCAGGTCATCCCTACATATACTACTGTGGGCAAGAATCCCTTAGAAGAAATGGAATAGCCCTTGTTGCCAATAAAATGTTTTTTTTTTAAAAAAGCAGCATTGGGATATGTATAATTTCATAAATAATAAAATGATACCCATTTGAATCCAAGGCAAAATTCAACATCACAGAAATACAAGTGTATGCTTCAATCACTGATGCTGAAGAGGCCAAAGTTGATCAATTCTATGAAAACCTATAACATCTTCTAGAAATAACACCAGAAAAAGACGCTACATTCATCATAGGAGATTGGAATGCTAAAGTAGGAAATCAAAAGATAATTAGAATAACAAGCAAGTTTGGCCTTGGAGTTTAAAATGAAGCAGGGCAGAGACTAATAGATTGTTGTCAAGATAACTCTCTGGTCATGGTAAACTCTCTTGTTCAACAATCCCAAAGGTGACTCAATACATGGGCATCACCAGATGGTCAATATTGAAATCAGATTGATTTTATACTTTGCAGCCAAAGGTGGAGAAGCTTCATAGGGACATTTAAAACAAGACCTGAAGCTGATTGTGGCTTTGATCATGAGCTTCTTATTACAAAATTCACACTTAAATTGAAGAAAATATGGGAAACCATCACACCATAATAGGTATGACCTAAATAACATCCTATGTGCATATGAAGTAGAGGTAATGAATAGATTTAAGGAATTAGATCTTGTAGAGTTCCTGAAAAACTAAGGCCAGAAGTTCACAATATTGTACAGGAAGCAGCAACAACAACAAAAAAAAAAAAAAACACAGCAAAAAAAACATTCCAAAGAAAAAGAACAAGAAAACAAATGGCTATCTGATGAGGCTTCACAAATAGCTGAGGAAAGAAGGAAAAGGAAAGATAACAGAAAAAAGGGAAAGATATGCCCAACTGAAAGTAGAATTCCAGAAAATAATAAGGAGAGGTAAGAAGGTTTCCTTAAATGAACAATGCAAAGAAATAGAAGAGAACAATAGAATGGAAAAGACAGATCTCTTCAAGAAAATTAGAGATATCAAGGGAATATCTCATGCAAACATGGGCATGACAAAAGACAAAAATGGTAGGGACTTAATAGAAGCAGAAGAGATGATCAAGAGGTGGCAAGAATACATAAAAGAAATTTACAAGAAAGATATAAAGATCACTGATAACCACGATGGTGGTTGCTGACCTAGAGTCAGACATCTTGGAGAAGGAAGCCAAGTGGACCTTAGGAAGCATTGGTAACAATAAGGCTAGTGGAGGTCATGGAATTCCAGCTGAGCTATTTAAAATCCTCAAAGATGATGCTGTGCAAGTGCTGTACTGTAAGCCAGGACATTAGGAAAACTCAACAATGTCAACTGGATTAGATTTACATCCCAATTCTAAAGAAGAGTAATGCCCAGGAATGTTCAAATGACCAAAATATTGAACTCATTTTATAGGTCAGCAAGGTTATGCTTAAGATTCTGCAAGCTAGGCTTTAGCAATACATGGCTTGAGCATTACCAGAAGAGCAAACTGATTTTTGAAGAGGCAGAGGAGCTAGAGACCAGATTGCCAACATTTGTTGGATTCTGGAGAAAGCAAGGAAGTTCCAGAAAAAAACATCTACCTCTGCTTCATTGACATGCACCTTTGACTATGTGGATATGTGGCAAATCTTTAAAGAGATGGAAATGCCAGATATTCTTACTTATCTCCTGAGGAACCTATAAGTGGGCCAAGAAGCAACAGTTACAAAACAAAAATGGAATAACTGATTGGTTTAAGATTGGGAAAGGAGTATGACAAGGCTGTATATTGTCACCTTATTTATTTAACCTACATGCAGAATACATCATGTGAAATACCAGGAAGGATTAATCAAAAGCTGGAATTAAGATTGCTGGGACAAATAGCAATGATCTCAGATATGCAGATGATACCACTCTGATGGCAGAAAGTGAAGAAAAATTATGAAGCTTCTTGATGAGGGTGAAAGAGGAGTGTAGAAGCTGGCTTGAAGTTTAAAATTTAAAAAGCTAATGTCTTGGCAATTGGTCCCATCACTTCCTTTCAAATAGAGGGAAAAGAAATCTAAGCAGTGTCAGATTTTATATTTTGGGTCTTAAAGACCACTACAGATGGTAACTGCAGCCATGAAATTAAAAGACACTTACTCTTTGGGGGAAAAGCTATGGAAAATTTCGACAACATACTAAAAAGCAGAGTTATCACCTTGATAACAAAGGTCCACATAGTCAAAACTATGGTTTTTCCAATAGCAATGAATGGCTGTAAGAGTTGCACTATAAGAAAAGCTGAGAATCAGAGAATTGATTATTTCAAATTGTGATGCTGGAGAAGACTTTTGAGAGTTGCTTAGACAGCAAGGAGATCAAATCAGTCAATACTTAAAGAAATTAATTCAAGCTATTCACGGGAAGGTCAAATACTGAAACTGAAGTTCAAATACTTTGGTCCCATAATGAGAAAATAGGATTCCATGGAAAAGATTGAAGGCAAAAGGAAAAGGGGATGGCAGAGGATGAACTGGATATATAATATCATGGCAACAATGAACATGAACTTGGACAGACTTTGAGAGATAGATAGTGAAGGATAGAAGGAATGTACTATGGTCCACAGTGTCATGAAGAGATGGGCATGACTGAACTACTGAACAACATGCAGAAGAGACTAGCCTTGTTCTGCTTAGCTCCAGACTATAGAACCAGTAGCAACAAGTAGAAGTTATAAAGAGGCAAATATAGACAATATTTGGAAAACTTCCCCCCACACATAAAAAAAATTTAAAAAATTTTAAAAAGAAGGAAAACTTCCCACCAACTGGAGTTTTCCAATAGTGGAATGGGCTACTTTGAAGGTGGTAGGTTTCCTCTCCTCTTCAAACAGTGACTAGATAATAACCACTTGTTGGGAGTTGATATAGTGGGAACTATTTTTGAGTATGGGTTGATCTAAATAGTCAGTGAGGTTTTTTCTGACTGCAAATTTTCATGAAATCAACTTTAAAAAAATCCACACACTACAACCATTTCTGAACAATGGCTGATAGCTAATATGTAGTTTCAAGTATCCAATAAGCTGATAAACTCCATTAATCATTCTCAACCCTGCTGAGTTTTTTATGGCACCTTCATCATCTCTGTGATCATTCACAGGACCCAGCAAGACTGAATGACTTAATGAATGAATGACTAGAAAAGGATTTATTATGCTCTTACCAACCATAAGTATACACATAGAAAAAAAAATCAAGAGCATCCCTGCCCTCAAGGAGTTTATGTTTTATCAAGAGACATTAAGTTGACAAAAAGAAAAAATGCTAGAAGGGGTGTGTGAAAAAAGATACTTTAATGCACTGTTTGTAGATCTATGAACTGGTCTAACCATTTTAGCAATTTGTAACTGTGCCCCAAAACCTAAAATTCCTCATACCCTTTGATCCATCAATGCTGCTACTTGTTCTATAACCCCAAAGAGATCAAAGAAAAGGGAAAAGGACCCATAGGCAAATATATGTATCATCTATTTTTATTATAGCAAAGAAATGGAAACTGAGAGGTTGCCAATCAATTGAAGAATGGCTGACCAAGTTATGGCATATGAATATGATGAAATAATATTATCCTATGAGAAATGATGAAGGGTGTAAGTTTCAGAAAAAACCGGGAAGACTTGTATGAACTGAGGCAAATTTAAGTGAGCAGAACCAGGGGGACAATTTAAACAGTAACAACAATATTTTTAAAATAATCAACTTTGAAAGACTTAGCTATTTTGATCAATATAATGGTTCAAGACAATTCTGAAGGACTTGTGATGAAAAATGCTATCCACCTCTAGAGAGAGAATTGATGAACTCTAAGTGCATATTGAAGCATATTTTTTTCACTTTTTTCCTTGCTTTCCCCCCCATAACATGGTTACATGTGGAAACATTAGAATCAAAGACTACATTTAAAAAATTAAAAAACAAATTATTAAGGGAATGGTTTCATTAAAACCTGGAAAGAATTGTATGAACTGGTACAAAGTGAAATATACAGAATCAGGAGAGCAATTTATACAGTAACAACAATATTGTAAAGACAAGAAACTTTTAAAAACTTAAGAACTCCAATCAGTACAATAAACAATCATAATTCTGAAGGACTAATGATGAAACATGCTACCCACCTCCATTTAGGGAAGTGATAGGATCAGAGAGAAGATTGAAAGATCTTTTCTTTTTTCTGTCCTTTTCCTTCCTTCTTTCCTTCCTCCCTTTCTTCCTCTCTCTTTTACTTTCCTTTGGTTTTAGACTTGCTTGATGTGGGAATATATTTTATATGACAATACATATTTGTTTTTCTTGCCTTCTTAATGAGTGGGAAAAGGGAAGGGAGAGAAGTTAAAACTTAAAATAAAATAAAATTGAAAGAAAAAAGTAAAAAAAAAAGTAAATTCCCCCCTTCATCAAAAATAAATATAAAATAAATAAAATATAAAATTAAAAAAATTAAAATAAAGAAGACGACATATATTTGGAAGTGGTAGCTGGGAAGAGTGTTTTGATCAGAGAAGACACAGGGTTGATGAATTAGAATTACAGAGCAATTGATTGACATATCCTTTTCAGGGATGTTAGTATTAATTTAATTAGTGTCTCCAGAACTTGCGCTAGAAACCATGTCATGAAAACCATGCAGAGAACAGCTGCATAGGGATAAAACTTACCAATCAGAAGCCCAGGACTACTTGGTATGGTGTCCAATCCAACTCTGGACATATTTTATGGATGAAGAAACTGAGGTTCAGAGTAAATGAAAGAACTTGGGTTTGAACTCAAGCTCATAACTTGAAAAGAAGATCTTACATCCATAATTGCCCCAGTTACAACAGGATTTAACCCAAACCAGACTACTGTTGTTCATATAGGTTTCTCATCTTCTAAAACTATAACCAACATTTAATTGTTCAGTGGTTTCAGTTGTGTCTGACTTTTCATGACCCCATTTGGATTTTTTTTTGCAAAGATACTGGAGTCGTTTGCCATTTCTTTCTCCAACTTATTTGACAAATGAAGAGACTGAGGCAAAAAAGGTCAAGTGACTTAACCTGGATTACACAGCTAGTAAGTGTCTGAGGCCAGATTTGAATTCAGAGTCTTCCTGATTCCAGGCCCAGCTCTCTATCCACTGTGCCACCTAGCTGCCCCAACATTTAATTACATGGGTGTATTAAAATCCTTGTAGACCTTTGCAGGCCTTTGTAGTCCCATTGGTATATATATTTTTACACACATTGATTTCTATGAATAGGTATGCTATTAAAATTATCGTGAATATATATTTATTCAAGAAAACATCTAGAATTTTATCAAATAAGTTTTTATAACACATGATGAATTTTTTTTCTTAGTCCTATTAATTTTGGTAAACCTAGACATGGCACCTGTTGGTCTTTTGGATTATATAACCCTGCTAGACAACAGTTAAAGAAGCAAAACCCTCACAAGCACACAAAACAATTAACTAGCCAGCCTAATTATGCATGCAAATATTGCCTTAGACTCTCTCTGGAAAAGGTTTGGTAAGATGTACACCTGTTTGGTTTTTAATTATCCATCCTCACTCATAGATACTATTATTTAGGGCACTACTATATATTTACTTTTACATATCTTTGAGAGATAAAAGAGAAATAATTTTAAGCAAAATAAAATGCAACCAATTTTGTATTGCATTTATGTTATATATAACATAATATTGCAATCCCCTTTTTTTCTGACTGCCTTGTCCATATGTAAAAGTTTACAAATGTGGAAGGGTCAAGAGCAACAATGCCAGGTTTTTATGGCAAGATACTAGTAGGACTTGCTTGGCTTTGATAGAAAGCTCCTTTGTTAAGGAAATGACCACAAATTTTCTATGCCAGACATGCTCCCAAAAGACAAAAGTATTTCCAATAACTTCTCTGGCATTTCTTGTCAGTTGATTTCACATGCTAATAGCTATGCATTATCCAATCTCACAAGGGAAAAATTTTAAAGAGCAAGAGTTTATAAGGCTGCCCTAAAAATCTGTAGTGTTACTACCAAGGAACCAACAGGAGGACTCTCAGTTTCTAGTCCTAAGCAAGGGAAGGCAACAAATATTTAGTACTTACTAACTTAATATTTTCTAGACACTATACTTGGAGAACAAATATAAGCAAAAGGAAAGTCAGACCCTGCCCTCAAGGAGTGTACATTTTGATAGGGGAAGACAACACACAAAAGAGGGGTGGGAGTGGGTATTGAACGGTAAGGTGCCCCAGGAGTGAAACTGGTTGAAATGTAATAGTAAAGTCAGTAAAGTAAATCAAAGGCATGGCCTTCTATTCATGATACACCATATGCATCTATTGTGATGCTAAGATGCTATTGCTAACATATAAGGTACTACATCTAAAAAAAATACTACATCTAATTTATCTTGTTCTGGTTCTCCTACAGTTGACATAAGTAATATTGCTTGAGTTGAAAGCTCTTGATATATTCAATTCCAGTTACTATATTAATAGGATTGATCAATATCCAGATTAGTATCTAGTTAAACCATCAGAGTCATGTCACGTTGCTATGAAATTAAAGCTTTATGTTTTTCCCAGAGAAGATTCCTTTACAGTAGGTGCCCCGCCCTTGACAAGTCAAGGCTTCTAATCACAGAGTGGACAGTGGTCAGTACAGCAATAAAACAAATTCAGAAATAGGAAAAGGACCTGTTTCCAACTGAAAGAATGCTTATTCTACTGCCTCAACTCCAGCTGGTATAGAAATACTCGAAGTACTTGATAACCTTGGAAAAGCTTTCCTAGGGCATAACAGAGGTGTGAAAAATGAGCACCACCAATGAACTGGGATCAAGGAGAAAGACCATTTTCTCTTTCGAAGCAGTGTCTTTATTGCAAATCTTTTTTTTTTTTTTTTAGAGATCATGCTAAAAGGCTATGTACAATAGCATAGGGCAGCTAGGTTGTGCAGTGGATAGAATGTGGGGCCAGGAGTCAGGAAGTCTCATCTTCCTGATTTCAAATTTTACCTCAAACACTTACTAGTTATGTGACCCAAGGCAAGTCACTTAGCCCTGTTTGTCTCAGTTTCCTCAACTGTAAAATGAACTGGAGAAGGAAATTGTAGACCACTCCAATATCTTCGCCAAGACAACTCCAATGGGGAGTCATAAAGAGTTGGACACAACTGAAAAAATAGCGTGTTCTTAACTTTGGTTTCTGATTTAGAACAGATTCTCCATGATTTTGGTGTGGTTGGGGTTTGAGTAGGGGGAGTATAGTCCTGGGACAATGTATGAGAAAACAAACTGTCTAAATCAAGCACCAAACTAGAGTCCATAGACAGAATGTAAGAAAAGGAAGAGATAGATTTAAGAAATAGCCAGATTCATTGACCACTAGGTCAGTGTATAAAGCTGTCAGAAGTATTTATGGGGGAATATTACAGGAATATGGGAGAACTGACCAGCATAGTGGATTGATAGCCAGTCTCGAAGACAGAGAGGCTGCTTCTGACACATACTAATAGTGTGACCCTAAGCAAGTCTCTTAACTTCTTAGTGCTTTAAACAAGTCTCTAAGACTTTAAGTTTTAGAGAAGGCACTGACCTTCATTGTTAGACAGTTTCTCTACCTGGAAGTTCAATATACTAGTGAAATCACATTGTCTAGTTCCTGTCCCCCCTGACTGCACTCATGGGGACGGGGTAGTGAGTAGAAAGGAGGAATTGTTTTGACTTCTTAGGTTCATTTAAAAGATTTTCAAACAGTTTACTAATTTTTTTCTCATTGTAAATTATCTATACATGTTCTAGGAGTCCTTTCCTGACTTTTAATGACATTATTGTACCAATCCAAATGGAAAATTGCCCGTTATTAAATTCTTATCTACTTAAAAAAAGGAAGAAGTTTAGATAATTCCAAATAGGAAATTATAAATTAATTTCTATTTTATCTTAGAATAAAGCCAGATAGCTAAATTTGGGGTTCCATACCTCCATGCTTGTCCCTACAATGACAGGAATTATATTTTGTATGTAACATGTATAGTATGAATGCTGTGGCTCCTCTTTCTGCTCTAGGCCAAGAAGGCTACCTTTCCCTTCAGGGTTCTAGGTATCCTAAAGGGCTTGTAGATAGCTCTTTTCCCTGCCAGATGATTACCTCCATAGAGCTGGGGTCCTGAAGATCACTCCCCAAAATAAATTCTTCTCAAACATCAGGAAGCCTTGGGGCTTCCCTGTTACTATGTGGTTTCCCACTAATCGCCAAATTCCCCTAGACATGAATAAAGTCAAGTCATAGCCAAAAATATATTCAGACCTTTTTGTAAATGTGAACAGTTGTGTATTGCCAGTGTATGAAAGGATGGCATTTACCAGGGTGTCTTTGCCCAGAGCCCATATACTTACTGGAAGACAACAAAGATTCCATTTTCCATTAGACCAGGTTCCCAAAGCCCAGCTATTGAATGGGTGAAGACACGCTTGAGAAGATGGTAGAGTTATGGAGATCTCTGTTGTGCTTATAATGACATAGAGGAAGAGGAAAGCTGAAACAGCATAGAGATAGTAGTGTTTAGGTGAGGAACATATAGTGTCTGGTAGAAGCCAAGTTGGGTATTATATGGCAATAGCAGTAAATAGGATGTAGGGTAAGGGTTCTTTTTTCTCCACTTAATAGTATTTTTTTTCAATTACATGTAAAGATAGTTTTCTTTTTTCCCCACTTACTAGTATTTTTTCAATTACATGTAAAGATAGTTTTCTTTTTTCTCCACTTACTAGTATTTTTTTCAATTACATGTAAAGATAGTTTTTTACATTCACTTTTATAAGATTTTGAGTTCCAAATTTTTCCCCTCCTTCTCTCCCTTCCGCTCTTCCCTTTCCCCTCCTCAAGACAGTGTGCAATCTGATCTAGGCTATGCATGCACAATCATATTAAACATATTTCCACATTAGTCATGTCGTGAAAGAAGAATCAGAACAAAAGGGGAAAATCACAAGAAAGAAAAAACAACAACAAAAAAGAGAAAATCGTGTGCTTCGATTTGCATTCAAATTCCACAGTTCTTCTTCTGAATGTGGATAGCATTTTTTATCATGAGACTTTTGCAGTTGTCTTACATCATTGTATTGCGGAGAAGAGCTAAGTCTATCAAAGCTGGTCATTGCACTATGTTGCTGTTACTGTGTATGATGTTTTTCTAGTTCTGCTCACTTCACTCAGCATCAGTTCATGTAAGTCTTTCCACATTTTTTTTCTGAAATCTGCCTAGAACAGGAGTTCTTAATCTGGGGTGCATGGTCTTATGAATAGATATCAGAGATCTGAGAAAATGAATGGGAAAACTTTACACATGCACATATTTTTTATTTTAATCTACATTATTAACATTTTCTCCTTAATTTTATTTCAAAATTATTGTTTATTTTTCACATTCTTTTTTTAAAAATTGGGTTCCAAATTCTTTCCCTCCCTGCAGTCTAACCTAACCTAACCTCAGCCTTAACCACTGAGAAGGCAAGAAGTATATCAGTTATAAATGTGAAATAATGCAAAACATACCTACATATTAGCCGTGTCACAGAAAAACAAGAAAAGTGAAGAAAGTGAGAAAATGATATTTCACTTTGTACTCAGGATTTATCATTTCTCTCTCTGGAAGGAAACAACATTGTTCTTTTAAATTGTGGGTCCTTCTGAATTGTCTTGTATCTTTGTATTGATCAAAGTAGTTAAATCTTTCACAACTGATCACCATTACAATATAGCTGTTACTGTGTATGATGATCTCCTGATTCTACTCACTTCACTTTGTATCAGTCATATAGGTCTTCCTGTTTTTTCTGAAACCATATCCTTTGTCATTCCTTACAGCATATAGTATTCCATCACAATCATATACCACAATTTGTTCAGCCATTCCCCAATTGATGGCATCCCCTCAATTTCCAGTTTTGTCATTACAAAAAGAGCTACTGTAAATATTTTTATAAATTTAGGTCCTTTTCCTTTTCCTTTGATCTCTTTGGGATATAGACCTAGTAGTGATATTTCTGGGTCAAAGGGTATGCACAGTTTTATACCTCCTTGGGCATATTTCCAAACTGTTCTCCTGAATAGTTGGACCAGTTCACAATTCCACCAATAGTTCATTAATATATCTATTTTTTTCTATATCCTCTCCATCGTTTGTCATTTCTGATAGGTGTCAGAAGGTATCTCAGAGTTATTTTAATTTGCATTTCCCTAAGCAGTAGTAATTTAGAATATTTTTTCATGTGGCTATAATTTTGATTTTTTTCTTCTGAAAATTGTGATTCATAACCTTTGACCATATATTAATTAACCCAGTTCCCCATATATTTTAGAAAGGAGGCGTTTATCCGAGAAACTTGCTACAAACATTTTATATTGCTTCATTGTCTATGGTACTTTTAAGCAAAATGTAGTTTCCTGATTATTTTTTAATTAGATCTATTTTTACTTTTGTTTTGTCTGAGAGATCAAGGTTGCTATCCCTGTTTTTTTTACTTCAACTGAAGCATAATAGTTTCTGCTTTAATTTCTTCTTTTAACTCTGTATGTATGTATCTTTCTGTTTCAGGTATGTCTCTTGTATATAACATATTGTTGTATTCTAGTCTCTAATCCATTCTGCTATCTGCTTCTATTTTATGGGTGAGTTTATCCCATTCATATTCACAGTTATGATTACTAACTGTGCATTTCTCTCCATTTTATTTTCTTCTGTATATTTTTCTTTCTCTCTTTTTACCCTGTCCCTCCTCAAAAAGCTGTTTTGCTCCTTATTATTTCCTCCCGTCATCTATTCTGCCTTTTATCATATTCCCTTTCTTTAATTCCTTTCCCCTCCTACTTTCTTGTTGAGTATGATAGATTTCTATACTAATTGTGTGTGTTTATATATAAAAATGTGCATTATATTATATAAATAATTATATGTAACATATTTGTTAAATTTAAGTGTCTCTATCATATATATATATATATATATATATATATATATATATATATATATATATATCCCTTTAAAACCAATTCCAGTGAGAATAAGGTTCAATTATTGCCTTCCACCACCACCACCCATTTTTTCCTCTGATGTAAAGGCTCTTCTCTGAGTGCTCCTTTTATACGAGAGAGTTTTCTGCATTTGTCCTCTCCTTGGCCTTTCTCCCAATGACTCCCTCTTTCTTGCCCTTATTTTTTATAGAGCCTCCCAATATAATAAAGTCACTTCCATGCCCTTTGTCTATGTATATTCCTTCTAACTACCCTGATAATGACCTGAGAGCTCTTGAATCTAGCTATAATATTCCTGGGAGTTTTTGTTTCAGGATCCCTTTCAAGAGGTGATTGGTGGATTCTTTTGATTTCTATTTTATCCTCTGAATCTAAGATATCAGGGTAGTTTTCCTTGATAATTTCTTGAAGGATGATATTTATGCTCTTTTTTGATTTGTGACTTTCAGATAGTCCAATAAATTAAATTAACTTTCATCAACCTATTTTCCAGGTTAGTTGTTTTCCTATGAGATATTAGTTCTTTTCTTCTATTTTTTTCATTCTTTTGGCATTGTTTTGTTGTTTCTTTATATTAGCTTCCACTTGTCCTAATGCTATTCATAAAGGCAAAAATTCTTCAATAAGCTTTTGTACATCTTTTCCCACCATTTGACCAATTCTGCTTTTTAAGCAGTTCTTTTCTTCAGGAAATTTTTGTACCTTCTTTTCTATTTGGTCAATTTTACTTTTTAATTAATTAATTTTTAGTTTTCAACATTCACTTCTGTAAGATTTTAAGTTCCAAATTTTCTCCCCCTCTCTCCCCTCACCCCAACTCAAGATGGCATGCAATCTGGTATAGGCTCTACATGTACATTTATGTTAAACATATTTTCACATTAGTCATGTTGTAAAGAAGAATTGGTAGCAATGGAAGGAACTATGAGAAAGAAGAAATGAGAGAGAGAGAGAAAGAGAGAAAGCCAGAGAGCAAATAGTATGCCTTGATCTGCATTCAGACTCCATAGTTCTTTCTCTGGATATGCATAGCATTTTCCATCATGAATCTTTTGGAGTTATCTTAAATCCTTGCATTGATAACAAGAGCTAAGTCTATCAAAGTTAGTCATTAAACAATGTTGCTATTACTATGTACGATGTTCTCCTGGTTCTGCTCACTTCACTTAGCATCAATTCATGTAAGTCTTTCCAGGTTTTTCTGAAGTCCACCTGCTCATCATTTCTTATAGAACAATAGTATTCCACTGAATTCATATACTACAACTTGTTCAGCCATTTTCCAATTGATGGGCGTCCCCTCAATCTCTAATTCCTGGCCACCACAAAAAGAACTGCTATAAATATTTTTGTATATGTGGGTCCTTTTCCCATTGTATGATCTCTTTGGGATATAACCCTAGAAGTGGTATTACTGGGTCAAAGAGTATGCACAGTTTTATAGCCCTGTGGGCATAGTTCCACAATGTTACTACTTAAGGTGGTTTTTCCCCCAGTATTTTATGTGCCTCTTTTTTTTAAGCAATTGGGGTTAAGTAACTTGCTCAAGGTTACACAGCTAGTTATTTATGTGTGGGTACTAAGTAACTGAGGCCAGAACTGATCCCAGGTCCTCCCAACTCTGGGGCCAGCACTCTTACTCACTTAGCCACCTAGCCACCTTGCCTCTTTTTTAAAAACAAGTCTTTTTTCATACATTTCTTGCATCTGTCTCATTTCTTTTCTTAATTTTTCTCCTATCATTCATCTCTCTTTAAAAAAAAAAACACTCTTGTAGGAATTCTTTTTAGGTTTGCATCTTATTTGCATTTTTCTTTGAGGCTTTGCTTGTATCTTTTTCACATTCTTGTCTTTTTTGAGTTTGTTTCTTGGTCTTCCCTGACACCATAGTCACTTTTTTCTTCATTTTCTTAAAATGATAATAAAACAAGAAAGTGAACCCTGGGTGGGGGGGAGGGGAGTAGTCAAGGTGGCAGAGTAGAAACAGGACTTCCACAGGACTCCAGCTTCCACATCCTCCAATTCATGTAAAAGGTGACTCTGAACAAACTTTGGAGCTATGGAACCCACAAAAATGACACAAAGAAGCTAACCTCCTGCTGAGGACAGCCTGGCAGGCCAGCAGGAAGTGGCCAGCACAGTGCTCTGGGAGCCAACCCTAGCTCTGCAAAAGCCAGAGGTTTTAGCCTCAGGGTAGGCCTGACAAGCCCCCAGCTGGAGGGACTTTAGATCACCAGCAGCTTTGGCGGTTTCCAGAATTATCAATCCATATATGCTAAGGACAAAGCGAGAGGGTGGAGGTCCTGGGGTGCACGACCAGATTACCAGAGCATGTGGAGGCTTCAGAGAGTGCATCCAACTAATACCTTCGGCAGCTGAGAAAACCCCAGCAGAAGTGCCCGTGTCTGGTAGCAGAGTCCTACTGTGGCAAAAATCCCAAAGCCAAGTAATTGAGTGGCAACACAAGCAGGCAAAGGAAGCAAAGCAAACAGAGCAGCCCAACTTTACACTCCCATTTTGGGGACAAAAAGGATCAAAGCATGGAAAAGGAGGAAGACATCAAAGTCAGAACTCCTGCATCAAAAGCTTCCAAAAAAAATACAAGCTGGTTACAGGCCATAGAGGACATTAAGAAGGATTTTGAAAACCAAATGAGAGAAGTGGAGGAAAAATTGGGAAGAGAAATGAGAATGATGCAAGAAAATTATGAAATGAGAGTCAACAAAGTGACTGAAGAAAATAACACCTTAAAAAATAGATTAACTCAAATGGCAAAAGAGGCTCAAAAAGGCAATGAGGAGAAGAATGCCTTAAAAAGCCAAATTTGCCAGATGTAAAAAGAATTTCAAAAGCCCACTGAAGAGAATCATTCCTTCAGAATTAGATTGGAGCAAATGGAAGCTAGTGACTTTATGAAAAATCAAGATACTATTAAACAGATCTAAACAAATGAAAAAATAGAAGACAATGTGAAATATCTCATTACAAAACCACTGACCTGGAAAATAGATCCAGGAGAGACAATTTAAAAATTATTGGACTACCTGAAAGCCGTGATAAAAAAAAGAACCTAGAAATAATCCTCCAAGAAGTTATCAAGGAAAATGGGCAAAATAGAGGTTGAAAGAATCCACCAATCACCTCCTGAAAAAGATCCCAAAAAGAAAACTCCTAGGAATATTATAGCCAGGTTCTAGAATTCCCAGATCAAGGAGAGAATATTACAAGCAGCTAGGAAGAAACAATTTGAATATTGTGGAAACACAATCATAATAACACAGGATCTGACAGCTTCTACACTGAGAGATCTAAGGGCTTGGAATATGATATTCCAGAGGTCAAAGGAGCTGGGATTAAAAACCGAGAATCACCTACCCAGGAAAACTGAGTATCATGTTTCAGGGGAAAATATGGTAATTCAATAGAATAGATGACTTTTTAAAGTATTCTTGATGAAAAAACCAGAGTTAAATAGAAAATTTGACATTCAGATACAAGAAGCAAGAGAAATATAAGAAGGTAAACAGGAAAAAGAAATCATAAGAAACTTATCAAAGCTGAACTATTTACATCCCTACATAGAAAAACTATAATTGTAACTGATGAAACTTTTCTCAGTATGAAAATAGTTGAAGGAAATAGAAATGTATGTGTATATACATATATATGTATATATAGGAGGGTATATGGGAGTATGAATACATATATATGTGTGTGTATATATGTGTATAGGTATACATAGATTGAGGGCACAGGACCAATTGAATAGGAAGGGATGATACTTAAAAGGTGAAATTAAGAGGTGAGAGAGGAATATAATGAGAGGAGATGGGGACAGACAGAATGGGATAAACTATCTCATAGAAGAGGCAAGGGAAAATGGTTACAATGGAGGGGAAGAACAGGAAGGCAAAAGGGAATGGGTCAACCTTATTCTCATTGAAGTTGGCTTAGGAGGGAATGATATACAAACTAAATAGGGTATCTCACCCTACAGGAGAGTAGGGGGGATGGGGATGAGAGGGGGGATGATGGAAGTGAGGGCAGGCTGGGGGGGTGGGAAGTTGGAAGCACCCACTTTTGAAAAGGGACAGGATCAAAGTAGAGAATAGAACAAGCAGGAAGTGGGATAGGATGGAGGGAAATATAGTCAGTCTTTTACAATATGTCTACTATGGTAATTTTTTGCATTGGCTACACATGTACAACCTATACTGAATTGCTTATCTTCCCAGTAAGGGTGGGTGACAACGGATGAATGGAATGAATCTGGAATTCAAACTTTAAAATCAAATGTTTAATATATATACATACACTATTATTAATATTATCTTACATGTAACTGGGGAAAAAAGTTATACAAGCACTGGGGCATAGAGATCCACCATGCCCTACTGGAACGTCAGAGAGGGTATGGGAGAAGATATGGGAGAGAGCAGATTGGAGGAGGGGATATCCAGTGGGATCGCTATTTTCGGGATGGTGGGGAGGGGGAAAATGGGGAGAAAATTTGTAACTCAAAAACTTGTGGAAATGAATAATGTAAACTAGACGTTAATAAATTATTTGATAATAAAAAAAAAGAAAATAAACCCTGATTTGTAACCTTTGCTTATTTCTGAGGTATAAATACTCACACTGAAAATTTAACAATTCACTCTCTAAAGCCTATATGAAATGACTCCAGTATACTTCTGAATTTAAGAAACAAAACTACATTCTGAGAAAAAGTCCACAGACTTTATCAGATTTCCTAGGGAAACATTTAAGGATGAACTAGAAGGTGGACAACAAATAGACTAAATATGGAAAATGTGTGTGATTTTTATAACAATGCTTTTCACCATGAAGAAAAATGGAACAAACTCATTTAGAATCAAACATCATGGTCTCATATTTGCCTAAAATGCAAGTGGAGCTAGGTTGTACAGTAGATAGAGCACCAGCCCTGGAATCAGGGGGACCTGAGTTCAAATCTGACCTCAGATACTTAACACTTACTATGTGTAACAGCAAGAACCCTAGCATACCCAGGATGGCTGTTAGCTCAGGTTCTTTTATCTGGCTTTCTAAAGGAAAGCAACTCAAAAGGGTTTAGCAATCTTACTTTAATCAAACATATATATCATTCACTTAGTTCAGGGGGAAAAGTAAGCACCTTGAACTTCAGAAAATACAAACAGAAATTACAAGCAGACAAAAAATATAGACAGAGAAAAATAACACAATTCAACAGACCAACAGACAGGGCTTCTAGCTGTCTGACCATTATATACATACATAGTTACCAGAGAGAGAAGCACTGACATCTGGGTTTTCAAAGTCTGGGCAGGGGAGGGGAGGGGGGGCCCAATGGCTACCCAAAGTTTTGTCTGACCAAATCATACAACTCTTCCCATAAGTGAGACCCAAAGCAAAACCTCACCTCAGAATATAAATATCCTTCTTCAGGGTCAGAGGACATCACAACCTTTGTGACCTACTACCTAATGACAAAGTAACAAAAGGTGTGGGCCTTCCTGAAAAACAAGCCTACACTTAGTTGTATGAGCCCTGTCTGTTGAATTGTGTTATTTTCTCTGTCTGTATTTTTTTGTCTGTTTGTAATTTCTGTTTTTATTTTCTCTGAAGTTCAGGGCGCTGACTTTTTCCCCTGACCTAAGTGAATGATATCTATGTTTGATTAAAGTAAGATTGTTAGCCCCTTTTGAGTTGCTTTCCTTTAGAACCTGTGCTAGCAGCTATCCTGAGTATGCTAGGGTGCTTGCTGTTACACTACGTGACCCTGGGCAAGTCACTTAACTCCAATTTCTATACACACACACACACACACACACACACAAAATAAAGCAAGTAGAAACAAACCAATGAAAACAAATATGGGTTAAGTAGCTGGACTAGACCAAGTATTTACAGAAGAGGTTCATACTAAAGGGGACACAATTTTGAAAGTGTTGAGAGATTGATTCTCAAGGTATCTGAAGGAGGAAAAGATAAAAAAGATGTGGGGAAAAAAATCTTAGATCTTATTATTTTTTAAAAAATGTGACCAAGAGAACATTTATAACTACTTTCCAACTATATCTAATTATTTAATGAAAATTACCTATACATGCACAGAGGATTTCTTTGATGAAGGTATTAGAAATTTATAGTACTAATTTCATAAGTGATATTCCATAGTAGACCACATCATTATATCACATGATTACTATAAGATAAAAAGAATATAAGATTCCATTGTGCTTACAGATTGTTGACTACCTAAAAAAAAAAGCTTTTCAAAGAGTAAAATGTTGGGCAGCTAGGTGGCGCAGTGATTAGGGCAGCGGTCCTGGAATCAGAAGGATCTGAGTTCAAATCCAGCCTCAGACACTTGACGCACTTATTAGCTGTGTGACCTTGGGCAAGTTACTTAACCCCAATTGCCTTGCCTTCTCCCCTCAAAAAAAAAAGAGTAAAATATCACCTCAAAGACTTTGCTAAGACATTTTTCATTCATATATCAAAAATTATATAAACTCTTTGAAAGATTCAGTAGGGTTAACCTTGTTTAATGATCTTATAAAAATAGTAGTGAGACATAAAACAGGGAGATATAGGCTTGCTGAAGATATTTAGTATTGTCATGGAAGAGGTCATGAACCAATTCCAAGTCAAACAGAGACTCCCTATAGATGATGAAGTCCCTGATACTTTTTTTAATGGATGACATTATGTTGATTGTATCAATCCATGCAATATTACAGAGCACCCTAAATGAAAGACAATATCACTCAGAAGAGTTTGGTCTAACAATCTACACAAGAAAAACCAAGAATGAATGGGTAAAGAGATGTTTATTGATCAGATAAAGGCATGCAGCTGGATAGAAAACTGAAAGAGCACTTCCATCTGTGTATATATTTACAGATACATACATACACATATACTGATATATGCATATATGTACTAGATGAATGTTGCAAATGCAAAGTGAGTTAGACCTAAAGTTGAACAGAAGAGAGCAAGACAGATTGATTTTGGCAGCATGAAAAGTTCTTTTGATGACCCCAAGCTTCTCCCTGAAACAAAGATTCATCTCTTAAATGTCAATATTCTTCAGATGATGTTGAATGACTCTTGAGTTATACAACAATGCAATCTCTGAGAAATTGAAATTGATGATCAACCAAAAGGCAACAGAGAAGAGCATGATGGGTATGAACAAGTTGCCACACATTACAAATAAAAAAATTTGAAGGGGAATAGGAGTGCAAGATGTCATCAAATAAACGTATGAGAGGAAAAAGATTGGCTGATCACATAGACACAGCAAGAGATAACCAATGGGCATCTTGTTTTCCCATTGGTGTCCTTGAAACATCAAGGGAACTTGAAGAAGACCTCTAGCATATGGAGTTGACTCATCCAAATTGCTAACAGCCTTTCCCCTTGTACACTGCTGGGACTCATTATCCTCTTTCTCTTTCACTTACCTCTTTCTCACCTCTTTTACTCCTCTATGAACTTCCTTACTTCTGTCAAGAGCACCACCATCTTTCTGGTTTCCCAAGTTTGTAACTTCTATGTTAAGTTGGATTCCACTCTCTCAGATCTCCAATATCAATTAGTTGCCAAATCTTGTTGATTCTAAGTGTATAGCATCTTTCATGAGTATTCTCTTCTCTCTGCTCACACTGATATCACCTTAGTGCGTGTCCTCCCATGGGATATTGGAATGGCCTTCTAATTGGTCTTTATGCCTCCAATCTCTCCCCACCCCCTATTCATCCTCCACACAGCATCTAAAGTAATATTTCTAAAGCACAGGTCTGACCACATCATTCCTCTATCCAAGAAAGTCTAATGATTGCCTTCTGCCTCTAGGGTAAATTATAAACTGCCTCTGTTTAGCACTTAAAGCCCTTTACAATTGCAAATAAGGTCAAATTTCTAGGTTTTTACACAATATCACTTTTATTGCACTCTACATCCCAGCCAAACTAACTACTTTCTTTCCCTATACATAACATTATTGTTGTTTAGTTGTTTCAGTCATGTCTGACTCTTCATGACCGCATTTGGGGTTTTCTTGGCAAAGATACTAGAATAGTTTGCTATTTCCTTCTCCAGTTAATTTTACAGATGAGGAAACTGAAGCAAACAAGGCCAAGTGGCTTGCTCAAGATCACACAGTTAGGAAGTATCTAAAGCCAGTTTTGAACTCAAGAAAATTGGTTTTCCCAACTCTAGGCCCAGCACTCCATCCAATGTACCACATACCTCTGCCCTATTTATAAAACATTACATTTCCTATTTCACCGACTTTCCTCACCTCTACCTGGTAATATCTCTAGCTTCACTTGTGGCACCCAGAAAGGGTCACCTTCTACCAGAGGCCTATCTTTGTTCTCATGCTTCTAGTGGCTTACCTTGTGTTTAATTTACACACACACACACACACACACACACACACACACACACACACACACACACACACACACAACCACCAGACCCTTAGATTCTCTTCTTATGGCAACTGCTGATTTTCCCTCTTTCTCACTTAAGTCCTCTGATTAAAAACAGCTCTGGGCTTGAATGAGTATTCAGATTTTTGTAGAAATTTTTTTCCAAATAAATGTCAGTGCTAGTTCAACATTTATGAGGAAGTGAGGGGGAAAGAGGGAGAGAGAGAGGGAAGAAGAGAGAGGGAGAAGGAGGGAGGGAGGGAGAGAGAGACAGAAAAAGAGAGAGAGACAGAGAGGGACAGAGAGAGAGACAGAGAGAGAGACAGAAAGACAGAGAGAGTCCACTCTCTTTAATACAAAATTTAACTTGTGATATGACTTCACTTTATTTCAAGGGTTAGTACCTTAGTACTGGCAAATGTGCTATGATTTGTAAGTAGTTTATTTCATCTTTAACAGTTTTATAATAATATAAAAAGAGATGATTGAATCCAAAATTCTACTTAACATAAAAGCTTATTTGACCAAGGATCACATTCCATTTGCTTATTGTCCTTTTGGCAGGAAAGTAAATTAAACTAAACTTAAACCTAAGTACTGGGTGTTTATTTTAGGCTGAACAAGCAAGCTACAGTCATAACAGAGGACTGGCAATTATACATATATATATTTGTAACTAGCAATTATATACGCTTTGTTTTGTCCCTCCTTGGCTCCCATTGTAACTTGATATAGAGTAAGTGACAAGAAGTTTAACCCTGGAGTAAGAACATCTCAGGTCAAGTCAGGGCTCTACAATTTACTAGCTCTGTGAGCCAGGCAAGGCATTTAACCTCTCTAAGACTTAGTTTATTCATCTGTGAAAAGGAGCTGATACTTGCCCTACCTATTCAATTCAACCCAATCCAATTCAGCAGCCATTTATGAAGCCGACTTTATGTCCCAGGCCCTGTACTTGGAGCTATAGCTACAATACAAAAATAATAAAATGATCACTGTCTTTAAGGGGCTTACATATTGTATATGGTTGTTCTAAGAAAAAATACTTCATTGTGTATAGTTTATATATCTGAACTTTTGTGATTATTAGGTCCTGGACATTTCCTAAATTTTATTAAGTCTGGGGAAAAAAACGTTTTAGAGCCATTAATGGGCCCTAAAATATCTCATTTTATTTAGTGCTTTAAAGTTTTGCAAAACACTCTCTATAGATCATATTGTTTAAACTTCACAACAAACCTGTGAGAAACGTTTTCCAAGTATTATTATCCTCATCTTACAGAAGAGGAAACTGAAGCCCAGAGTGGTTAAGTGACTTTCTAAAACATCTCCCAGCTAGCAAGATGGGAGACAAACCTAGGTCTTTCCAACACCAGATCTGAAATAGCAATGACTCCTGTGCCATAAGCCACCACCACACTTAAGCTACTGCATTTTTCTGTCCATACTTCCTTTATATACATACACATGTGACCTCCCTGAGAATATCTCTCCATACAGACTTGAGAATATGAAAGCCATCCGTATTCTTTTCAAGACTACAACTGAAAAGAAAAGAGAGATGGGAAGGCCAATAGAAAGACTCTCCATTACAAACTATAGCAGCCATCTATGAAACACCAGAACATGTGTCTAGCCTGATGGGGATGAATTCCATCAGACCCAGAGAATAAGGCTTTGGAAAAGGCAATCTGGATTACAAAAGGGAATAATAAGAGGACCAGAGCATAAAAGTGACTGTCTCAGTTACCTTATTACCATCCTCTCATAGAATTCAGTCACCTGAGGGCTCTTAGTCAATTAATCCTGTTCCATAGCTTGCAAAACTCCCATTTGCTGCTCTCTTGATTTTCATAATTCAGAATCTCTGTCTACTGAGGTATAAAACAAAAACAAAAAAAAATTCTGCACCCCACCTTCCACTCCTGCCCCTTTCTCCAGCATTCTTGCCCTCTGGAGCTCAGTTCTTCCTTGCCTCAGTCCCTTTCCTCAATCTTTTTCACTCCCATGGTCTCTACTTCAACCACACCTAGGAGTGGTGATGATTTTCTCTCAATCACATTTGCCTGAGGTCTCAGAATTTCTATTTATAATTCTCCCCCATTCCCTACCCACAGTCTGGCCTCCTCTTCCCCTGTGCCCTCTGGGACTCCCCTTTGTCCTAGATCTCTTCCTTTCACCTAACTTCCATCTCATGGGACTCATGGAAACCTGGTTTTCTCTGGTTAACACTTCACCTCTGGTCATTCTCTTAGGTGCTGGTTGTTCTGTTCTACATCTCCCAGTCCATTATACATGCTCATGTCCTACATGGTGGGCTGGGAGGAGGAACTGTCCTATTCTTAGCTCCCTACTGTCACTTCCAGACCCCTTCCTACCCTCCCTCCCCACCCCCAATCACTCAGCAACTTCTCTCTTAGGTTTATTCCATTCACCTCTACTACCTTGTCTAAATCCTTGTTGTCATCTACCATCTTCCAGGTCACTTTCCTTTCTTGCCTTCAAAATGATCTTCCTCTTCACCTCAGCTCCTTGCCCTCATCCTAGGATGATGCCCTCATTATTCAAGTTGATGTCCTTTAAAATACAAGGTCTCCCAATTTGTCAACCTCTTCATTTTTCATGGCCTATACTCCCCATGAGCTGGTGAAAACTGGTTTAACTCACATGGTCCCAAGCACCCAGGATGCTTGCATACTAAGACTTAATAAACCAAAAGACTGGATTTTACCTCCACTTCTACTATTTGCTACCATGGCTCAGTTAGATTTAAATTTCCTCGGTACCTACCCTAATTTTTCATTCTTTATTAGTCATTTCAGAAAATGTCCTCATATGACTGGTCCAGATTGTTCTGCTGCCTTTCCTATAGATTAAAGTCACCTTTTAGAGGCATGTGGTCTCTTTGACTAAAACTTCATATAAATTTGAGCCTTAAAGGGCTTTAGGACTTTAATCAGGGTTCAGATACCACTGCACATCCAAAACCACCCCAACCCTACTATGTGGTGCACAAGAACTATTGTCCATGGAAGGGTCATACCTAGGGTATTCCCAACTAGCATCTGTTCTCCTTCCTCCTACAAGTAGAAAATAGCAATAGTGAGTAGCAATAAACTTTTGGTAACTACTATCCCTGTGTGGCATAGTCACTCTTGACCCCACACTATGCTGTCCCCTTTTGTGCTGCTCTCTAATCTACTTTAGCTTTCCACAAGAATAATTATCCCTTTTGCCTTACTGTCACTTAAAATTTCTCCCCTCCCTGTTCCCAATCTCTGAAATTTCCCTCTCTGACCACAATTTGCTATCCCAGTTCTCTCTCTCCCTTACTCTTTCTCTAATGTTTGTTATCATTGTGACTTACAGTATCCTCGTCTAGACCACCCCACTTTGTTCTCCCAGTCCATTATTCATGCTCTGACCTCTCGCTTCATATTTTTTTTAACCAGTTGCCCAGTTCAATAACATAATTTCATGTATGTTTAATGTCCTTGCCCATCACTACACATTATTTGCAAATCCTTAATACCGAGTTACCCACACAATCTCCTTTCTCCATTTATATTCCCAAATTGCAGAAAGTTGCCAAAGAAAGTCATTCAATGGTGCACCCCTTTGGTCCACTACAGATTCCTATTGTTTAATCTCAGTTGGGCTCCAACTATTGACTATCTTCTTACTCTTCTGACTGATTCTCTGAAACATACCCCACAGTGAATAATTCTATATACATAGTACTTAACTTTAGTTTCACATTTCCAGCTGAATATTTCCCAACAATATGTTTCATTAGCACTTCAAACTAGATATGTTCAAAACTGTCAGCCAGTTAGTCAATAAGCCTTTATTAAGTACTTACTATATAATAGGTACTGTGCTGAGCACTGGGTATTCAAAGAAAAGCATAAGATAATCCCTGATGTCAGGGAGCTCACAATAAGGGAGACAAAATGCAAAAAAACTATGTACAAACGAACTATATATATGGGAAGGGGAATAGGAAATTAGCAACAGAGGTAAAGTACTATCATTTTTATTTCTTTTTTAAAATATATTTTGTTTTGATCAACTAAGATCTACCTTCTTTCCATTTCACTCCAACTTTCCTCCTCCCTGCAAGTGAGAACACAAGAAAAACAAAGCCCATTACATAATCAGTTTAAACAAATTTCCACATTGTTTATGTCCAAATTCCCTCCCTGCCTCCCACCCCCCCAAAAAAAAACCCCAATTCATCTAATCCTATATTCTAGTCCTTTACCTCTCTATCAGGAGGTTCATAGCATGTTTCATCATTAATAATCTGAAATACTGTTTCCTTATTGCACAATACAATAGTGTTCCATCACATTTAAAAACTATTACTTGGTCATCCATTACACCATTTATGGACATTTTCTCATATTCCCATTCTTTGCCACATCAAAATGAGTTATAAACATTTTTAGCTCCTTAGAATTTGCTTTACTTAGGACTAATTCCTGCTTTAATCTATACTCCCTTTAATTTTCCATTTCCCTCCTAGTTTACTGATAAATGAAATGTATTTCCATACCTGTGTGTGCGTGTCTGTGTTATTCTTCCTTCTTTTAACCAATTCAAATGAGAATAAAGTTTTAGAGCCAGTCATTCTTTCTCAACCCCTCCTCCTTGTGTGTATGGATACATCCACACAAAAAAACACTTTGTATTAGCAATATTTAAAAAAAAAAAGAAGCAAGAAATTGATGAAAGTATGCTTTAGTTTATAATCTGAGGTCATCAGTGGTGTTCATGTTTCATCATGAATCCTTTGGAATTTTGGTAGTTCATTGTGTTAAATAGAGTTACTGAGTCTTTCATAGTTGATCATCTTTACAGGATGGCTATTAGTGTTTTAACTATTCTACTCACTTCACTTTGAATTGTTTCATACAAGTCTTTCTGGGTTTCTTTCTTTTTTTTAAAAGCAATTGGGGTTAAGTAACTTGCTCAAGGTTACACAGCCAGTCATTATTTATGTGTGGATGCTCATTTTCTGAGGTGGGATAGGATACTGGGTTGTCCCAACACCGGGGCCAGCACTCTTACTCACTGTACCACCTAGCCGCCCTCTGGGCTTCTTTTTAAACCATCCTATTCATCATTTATTTTAGTTTATATTTTAGAAGATTATTTGTTTGTTTGTTTTTAGTTTTCAACATTCATTTCCACAAGATTTTGAGTTACAAATTTTCTCACCATCTCTCCCCTACCCCCCACCCCAAGATGGCAAACATACTGAATACTCCTTTCCCCAATCTGCCCTCTCTCATATCCCCTCCATCCTCCCCTTACTTTCTTATAGGGTAAGATGGATTTCTATACCCCATTACCTATATATCTTATTTCCCAGTTGCACATAAAAAACAATTTTTTAACATTAGTTTTTAAAAGTTTAAGTTCCAGATTCTCTCCCTTCTCCCCTCCTCACCCACCCCCACCAGGAAGACAAGCAATTCAATGTAGGTTATATATGTGTAGTTATGCAAAATATTTCCATAGTAGTCATATTGTGAAAGACTAACTTCCATCCTATCCCGCCCCCCATTTATTCTATTTTCTCCTTTGACCTTGTCCCTTTTCAAAAGTGTTTGCTTCTAACTACCCTCTCCCCCAATCTGCCCTCCCTTCTATCATCCCCCCTCTTTCCTGTAGAGTAAGATACCCAATTGAGTGTGTATGTTATTCACTCCTTCAACCAAATCCAATGAGAGTAAGGTTGACTCATTCCCTTTCACCTTCCTCCTCTTCCCCTCTATTGTAACAGCTTTCTTTTGCTTCTTTTATGTGAGAAAATTTACGCTGTTCTATCTCTCCCTGTCTCCTTCTCCCAATACATTCTTCTCTTATCTCTTAATTTCATTTATTACATATCATCCCTTTATATTCAACTCACCCTGTGCCCTCTGTCTACATATACATGTGCACACACACATGTGAATATGTATATATATATATATACATATAAACATATACACCCACCTATACATAAATATATATTCCCTTCACTATCCTCATACTGAGAAAAGTCTCGTGAGTTCCAATATTGTCTTTCTATGTAGGAATGTAAACCATTCAAGTTTAATAAGTTCCTCATGATTTCTCTTTCCTATTTACTTTTTTGTGCTTCTCTTGCTTCTTGTATTTGAAAGTCAAATTTTCTGTTCAGCTCTGGTCTTTTTATCAAGAATTTTTGAACATCCTCTATTTCATTGAATATCCATATTTTCCCCTGAAGTATTATACTCAGTTCTGCTGAGTAGGTAATTCTTGATTTTAATCCTAGCTCCTTTGACCTCTGGAATATCATATTTTAAGCCCTTAGATCCCTCAATGTAGAAGCTGCTAGATCTTGTGTTATCCTGATTGTGTTTCCACAATACTCAAATTGTTTCTTCCTGACTACTTATAATATTTTCTCCTTGACCTGGAAGCTCTGGAATTTGGTTATAATATTCCTAGGAGTTTTCTTTTGGGGATTTTTTTCAAGAGGCAATTGATGAATTCTTTCAATTTCTATTTTGCCCTTTGGTTCTGGAATATCAGGGCAGTTTTACTTGATAATTTCTTAAAAGATATTATTAGGCTCTCTTTTTAATCATGGCTTTCAGGTAGTCCAATAATTTTTAAATTAATTCTCCTGGATCTATTTTCCATGTCAGTGGTTTTTCCAATGCCTTCTATTTTTTATTCTTTTGGATCTGTTGTATAGTGTCTTGATTTCTTATAAAGTCATTAGCTTCCATTTGCTCTAATCTAATTTTGAAGGAATTATTTTCTTCAGTAAGGTTTGAAATTCCTTTTCCCTCTGGCCAGTTCTTCTTTTAAGGCATTCTTCTCCTTATTGGCTTTTTGTATCTCTTTTGTCATTTTAATTAATTGATTTTTTTATTTTATTTTTTTTGCTTTTTGGAGGGCAATTGGGGTTAAGTAACTTGTCCAAGGTCACATGGCTAGGTTTTTGTTTGTGTGTGCATTAAGAGTCTGAGGCCAGATCCGAACTCAGGTCCTTCTGACTCCAGGGCTGACACTCTACTTACTGCACCACCTAGCCACCCCAATTAATTGATTTTTTAAGGTGTTATTTTCTTCAGCATTTTTTGGGTCTCCTTTCACAGGCTATTGATTTGTTTTTCATTGTTTTCTTGCAGCATTCTCATTTCTCTTCCCAGTTTTTCCTCTACTTCTCTTACTTGATTTTTAACATCCTTCTTTAGCTCCTCCATGGCCTGCACCCAATTCATATTTTTCCTTGGAGTCTTTTGATGCAGGAGTTTTGACTTTGTTGCCTTGTTCTGGTCGTATGTTTCAATCATCTTTGTCATCAAAAAACAATTCGATAGTTTGATTTCACTCCCTCTGTTTGCTCTTCTTGCCAGTGAATTACCTGAGTTTTGAGCTCTTTGTCACTATAGAATTCAGTTTCCAGAGTAGAGAGTGCTGTGTTCCAGATTTCTGAGATTTTACACAGCTGTTTTCAGAGCTTCTTCTAGGCACCTGCCTCAGAACTGTGAAGAGGACTGCCTCTCCATAGCTTCAGCACTCCTCACCCAAGGAATGCCACTTAAGATTGCAACCCAGAGCCAAGCAGAGAAAACCAAGAGAATCCTGCCTCAGTGCCAGCAAAGAGAGCCCTGCAATTAACCTCTGGATAGTCACTTGGTACCCCCATGATCTGTGGGCCTGGAGCTTAGGAGGCAGCTGCTGCAGACAGTGATACCTTCACTGTCCTGGGGGCAGGAACTGGACTGCTCTCTTCTCTCACCCAGGATCAACAGATTTTCCCCACTGACCTTTTAATTTCTTTTTGACATTTATGGGTTGAGAAGTCTGAAAACTGCCACATCTGCCAGTGATTCCATCCCCTGAGGTCTGCTTCAGCAGTCTGGGCCACAGGTCTCTGCTGGTACAGCCCATGTGGGACTGCACTTCACTCCCAGCCTAGTGCAATAGACCCTTCCTGTCGACCTTCCAGGCTGCTTTCATGGGAAATTCTGTCACTTTGTGGGTTCTGTAGCATGAGAATTTGTTTAGAGTAATTTTTTACAGGTACTTAAAGTGGTTAGAGCCCGAGCTCAAGCAAATTCCTGCTTTTACTCCACCATCTTGGCTCCGCCTCACCATTTATTATTTTTTACAGACAATAGTATTGCATTGCATTCATAAACTATAAGTTGTTTAACCATTGCCCAATTGATGGATCCTCCTCTCTCATTTTCCAGATTTTGATATCACAAAAAGAGCTTCTATAAATATTTTTGTACTTTTGGGTCCTTCTTTCTTTGATCTCTTTGGGGTATAGACCTATTAGTAATATTAGTGGTTAAAAGGGTATGCACAGTTTACTATCCTTTGGGGCACTGTTCTAAATTGCTTTCAAGAATAGTTGAATTAGTTCATAGCTCTACCAACAGTGAATTAATCTACTTGTTTTCTCACATATTCTTTACCATTTGTCATTTTCCTTTTTTTCTCTCATCCAGTCTGACAGATGTGCAGTGGTACCTCAAAATTGTTTTAATTTTCATTTCTATAATTAAAAGTGGTTTATAGCATTTTATCATATGGCTATTGAGAGCTTTGACTTCTTTCTCTGAAAGCTGCCTATTCACCTCCTTTGACCATTTTTCAATTGGGAAATCACTCTTATTCTTGTACGTTTGCCTCTGTTCCTTATATGTTTCAAATATATAACCTCTATCAGAGAAGCTTGCTATAAAGATTTTCTCTCTATTTCTTGCTTTTCTTCTAATTTTGACTGCATTGATTTTCCCTGCAAGACCTTTTAAATTTTATATAATTGGGGCAGAGTCAAGATGGCAGAGTAGAAACTGAACAATTCATGTAAAAGGTGACTTGGAACAAACTTTGGAGCTACAGAACCCACAAAATGACACAGAGAAGCTAACCTCCCCCTGAGGACAGCCTAGCAGGCCAGCAGGAATCGACCAGCATAGCATTCTGGGAGCCCACCCCAGCCCCAACAGAGCCACAGGTTTTAGCCCCAGGGCAGGCCTGACCAACCACCTACTGAAGGGTCTCCAGATCACCAGCAGCTGTGGTGGTTTCCAGAATCATCAACACATAGATGCGAAGGACAAAGTGCGAGGTCAGTGTAGTATGGACTGTGGGATACAGTAGTTGGGAATGTATTTGACTTTATTGCCCAAAGGGAGAAGCCACTGAGGGCTGTAGCGCAGACTGTAGGGGGACCAAGCAACCAGTCTGAGGGGTAATCACTCTTGTTTTAACCTGCTTGGATCTGGATTGCTGTCTAGGGTGGAGGTCCTGAGGTATGTGACCAGCTTGCCAGAGCATGTGGAGACTTCAGAGAGGGCACCCAACTTCAGCAGCTGAGAAAACCTCAGCATTTGGGATGGAAGCTTCCCTGTCTGGTAGCAGACTCCTACTATGGCAAAAAAAACAAACAAGCAAAAAACGCAGGGGTCAAGTGATTGAGTGGCAACATGACCAGGCAAAGGAAGCAAAGCAAACAGAAGAATCCAACATTAGACTCCTATTTTGGGGACAAAAAGGATCAAAGCATGGAACAGGAAGAAGACAGTGAAGTCAGAACTCCAAAAGCTTCCAAGAAAAATACAAACTGGTTACAGGCCATAGAGGACCTTAAGAAGCAGATAAGAGAAGTGGAGGAAAAAATTTGGAAAAGAAATGAGAAGGATGCAAGAAAATTATGAAATGAGAGTCAACAGCCTGACTGAGGAAAATAACACCTTAAAAAATATACTAACTCAAATGGCAAAAGAGGCTCAAAAAGGCAATTAGGAGAAGAATGACTTAAAAAGCTGAATTTGACAGATGGAAAAGGAATCTCAAAAGCTCTCTGAGGAGAACTATTCCTTCAGAATTAGATTGGAGCAAATGGAAGCTAGTGACTTTATGAGAAATCAAGATGCTGTTAAACACAGGGCGGCTAGGTGGCGCAGTGAGTAGAGCGTTGGCCCCGGAGTCAGAAGGACCTGAGTTCGGATCCCACTTCAGACACTTAATGCACACACAAACAAAAGCCTAGCCGTGTGACCTTGGGCAAGTTACTTAACCCCAACTGCCCTCAAAAAAAAAAAAAAAAGATGCTGTTAAACAGATCCAAACAAATGAAATAGAAGGCAATGTGAAATATCTCACTGGAAAAACCACTAACCTGGAAAATAGATCCAGGAGAGATAATTTAAAAATTATTCGACTACCTGAAAGCCATAATAAAAAAAAAGAACCTAGAAATCATCCTCCAAGAAATTCTCAAGGAAAACTGCCCTGATGTTTTAGAACCAGAGGGCAAAATAGAGGTTGAAAGAATACACCAATCACCTACGAAAAAGATCCCAAAAAGAAAACTCCTAGGAATATTATAGCCAGATTCTGGAATTCCCAGATCAAGGAGAGAATATTACAAGCAGCCAGGAAGAAACAATTTGAATATTGTGGAAACACAAACAGAATAACACAAGATCTGGCAGCTTCTACACTGAGGGATCGAAGGGCATGGAATATGACATTCCAGAGGTCAAAGGAGCTGGGATTAAAACCAAAAATCACCTACCCAGCAAAACTGATTATCATGTTTCCAGGGAAAATATGGTCATTCAGTGGAATAGAGGACTTTCAGGTATTCTTGATGAAAAAGCCAGAATTGAATAGAAAATTTGACATTCAGATACAAGAAACAAGAGAAGCATGAGAAAGTAAACAGGGAAAAGAAATCATAAGGAACTTATTAAAGTTGAACTATTTATATTCCTACATGGAAAAATGATAATTGTAACTGATGAAACTTTTCTCAGTATGAAAATAGTTGAAGGGAATAGAAATATATATATATATATATATATATATATATATGTCTCTATTGGAGGGTATATGGGTGTATGAATACATATGTGAATGTGTGTGTATATGTTTACAGGTATACATAGATAGACGGCACAGGACCAATTTAATAGGAAGGAATCATACTTAAAAGGTGAAATTAAGAGGTGAGAGAGGAATATAATGAGAGGAGATGGGGAGAAACAGAATGGAGTAAACTATCTCATATAAAAGAGGCAAGGGAAATGGTTACAATGGAGGGGAAGAACAGGAAGGCAAAAGGGAATGGGTCAACCTTATTCTCTTTGAATTTGGCTTAGGGAGGGAATGATATACACACTAAATAGGGTATCTCACCCTACAGGAGAGTAGGGGGTAAGGAGATGAGAGCAGGTATGATGGAAGGGAGGTCAGGCTGAGGGGGAGGGAAGTTAGAAGCACCCACTTTTGAAAAGGGCCAGGATCAAAATAGAGAATAGAACAAGTGGGAGGTGGGATAGGAGGGAGGGAAATATAGTCAATCTTTTACAATATATCTACTATGGTAATTTTTTACATTAGCTACACATGTACAACCTATACTGAATTGCTTATCTTCCCAGTAAGGGTGGGAGACAAGGGAGGAAGGGAATGAATCTGGAATTCAAAGTTTTAAAATCAAATGTTTAAATATATACTATTATTAATACTATTTTACATGTAATTGGGTAATAAGATATATAGGCACTGGGGCATAGAGATCCACTATGCCTTACTGGAAAAGTCGAAGGGGGTATGGGAGAAGATATGGGAGAGAGCAGATTGGAGGAGCAGATATCGAGTAGGATCACTATTTTGGGGTGGTAGCTAAGGGGAAATGGGGAGAAAATTTGTAACTCAAAATCTGTTGGAAATGAATTATGTAAACCAGAAGTTAATAAAGTATCTAAAAACTAAAATAAATAAAATAAAAATTTTATATAATTGAAATTATCCATTTTCACTCCTGTGAAATGCTCTACTTCTTTTGGTCATGAACTCTCTCTTTTTTTTATTTAAACAAATGCTTTCTTAACTCCTGTTTTACATCATTCATTTCTGCCATATTTTGAGTTATAATTTTTTCCCGATTTTCCCCTACCCACCTTCCCAGAATAGCAGTCCCACAAGATATCGCTTCCTCCATCCTGCTCTCTCCCAAATCTTCTCCCTTACCCCCTTCGACTTTTCCATTAGAGCAAGGTGAATCTCTGTGCCCCGATGCCTGTTCATCTTATCTCCCAATTACATGCAAAAGAGTATTGATAATAGTGTTTATGTATATTTGAAACATTTAATTTTAAGACCTCAAATTTCAGATCTATTCCCTTCCTCCCTTGTCACCCATTCCCTCTGGGAAGATAAGTAATTCAGTATGTGTTTTACATGTATAACTATGCAAAATATTACCATAGTAGATATATTGTACAAGGCTGCTTATAATTCCCTCCCACCCATCCCACCCCCCCCCTGGTCCATTCCCTACTTGATCCTGTCCCTCTTCTATAGTGGGTACTTCCAACCTCCCCTCCTCCCAAGAATGCCCTCCCATCCATCATCCCTCCTCTCATCCCCCTTCCCCCTATTCTGCTGCAGGTTGAGATATCCCATTTAGTATGTATGTCATTCTCTCCCTGAACCAAATTCAATGAGAATGTGGTTTTGCCTTTTTGCCTTCCTATTCTTCCCCTCCTCTGCAGCCACTTCCCCTTGCTTCTTCTACATGAGATAGTTTACCCTACCCTGTCTCTCCCCATCTCCTCTTGCCACTTTCCTCTCTCACCTCATAATTTCACCCCTTAGGTATCATCCCTTCCCAACAAATTCAACCTATGCCCTCTATCCATGTATAACTGTAAACATATATACACACATTCACACATGTATTCATGTGACCATATACCCTTCTTCCATTATTTTCATACTGAGAAAAGTTTCATCAGTCACAGTTATTGTTTTTCCATATAGGAATGTAAATAGGTTAACTTTGATAAGTTCCTTTTGATTTCTTTTCCCTGATTACCTTCTCAGGTATCTCTTCCTTCTTGTGTCTGAATGTCAAATTTTCCATTCAACTCTGGTTTTTTCCTCAAGAATGCTTGAAAGTCCTCTATTCCACTGAATAACCATATTTTCCCCTGAAACAAAATACTCAGTTTTGCTAGGTAGGTGACCCTTGGGTTCAGTCACAGCTCTTTTGCCCTCTGGAATATCATATTCCATGCCCTTCAATCCCTCACTGTAGAAGCTGCCAGGTCCTGGGCTATTCTGATTGTGTTTCCACAGTATTGAAATTGTTTCTTCCTGGCTGCTTGTAGTATTTTCTCCTTGATCTGGGGATTCTGGAACCTGGCTATAATATTCCTGGGAGTTTTCTTTTTGGGATCTTTCTCAGGAGGTGAATGGTAGATTCTTTCAACCTCTATTTTGCCCTCTGGGTCTAAAACATCAGGGCAATTTTCCTTGAGAATTTCTTGAAGGGTGATTTCTAGGTTCTTTCTTTGATCATGGCTTTTGGGTAGTCCAATAATTTTTAAATTGTCTCTCCTGGATCTATTTTCCAGGTCAATGGTTTTCCCCATGAGATATTTCACATTGCCTTCTATTCTTTCATTTGTTTGGATCTGCTTAACAGCATCTTGATTTCTCATAAAGTCATTAGCTTCCATTTGCTCCAGTCAAATTCTGAAGGAATGAATCTCCTCAGTGAACTTTTGAGATTCTTTTTCCATCTGGCAAATTCGACTTTTTAAGGCATTCTTCTTGTCATTGCCCTTTTGAGCCTCCTTTGCCATTTGAGTTAGTCTATTTTTAAGGTGTTATTTTCCTCAGTCAGGCTGTTGACCCTCATTTCATACTTTTCCTGCATTCTTCTCATTTCTCTTCCCAATTTTTCCTCCACTTCTCTTATTTGGTTTTTAAAGTCCTTCTTAAGGTCCTCTATGGCCTGGAACCTGCTTATATTTTCCTTTGGGGCTTTTGGAGCAGGATTTCTGACCTCACAGTCCTCTGACTGTTCCATGCTTCGATCCTCTTTGCCCCCAAAATAGGAGTCTAATGTTTCATTTTTCTGTTTATTTTGTTTCCTTTGCCTTGGCATGATGCCACTTAATTACTTGACTTTGGGGCTTGTTGCCACAGTAGAACTCTGCCACCAGATAGGGGACCTTGCTCCCAAATGTGGGGGGGGGCAACTTCCATTTCTGGCAAGCTGGAAACTCGCCCCACGACCTCCCCCCCAGATCACAATCCAGATGCAGGGAGGTTAAAGCAAGAGCAATTACCCCCCAAGACTGATCGCTGGATCTCCCTACAGTTCGCAGGCCAGGAGCTGGAGCTGCCACTGAGAACTGCAAAATGGCGTGTCTCCTCAGTGGCTTCTAGCCCCCAGGGGAGGAAGTCGACGCGTTCCCCAAATACTGGTCCCAAAGTCCATAGGACACTAACCTCTTACTTTGTCCTAGGCATGACTGTGTTGACCATTCTGGAATTTCCACAGCTGCTGGTGTTCTGGGGTCCCTCCAGCTGGCTGTTGGCCTGGCCGCCCTGGGGCTAAAACCGTGGGACCTGGGTTCAGCTCTCTGGGTGTGCGCACTGCGCTGCCGGCTCCCAGAGTGCTGAGCTGGCCCTTCCTGCAGGGCTGTCGTGCTGTCCTCAGCGGGAGGTTAGCTTCTCTGTGTCGTTCTTTGGGTGCTGGGGCTCCAGAAGTTGTTCAGAGACCCCTTTTACATAGTTTGGAGGTAATCTGGGGGAAGAGAGCCTTGGAGGTGCTGTTTCCACTCCGCCATCTTGGCTCCGATGGTCATGAACTCTTAACCATATAGATCTGATAGTTCAGTTTTTTCCATCCTCCTTTATATTGCTTATATAGTCCTTTACTTTTAAATAATGTGCCTGTATTATCTTGGCATATGGTATAAGAAATTGGTCTGTGCCTAATTTCTTCTGGACCAGTTTTCAGTTTTTCCAATAGATTTGATCAAGGAATGATTTCTTGCCCTAATATCCAGGATCTTTTAATTTATCAAACACTATATTGCCGCAGTCATTTGCTTCTGCATTTTGCGTACTTAATCTGTTCCACTGGTCAACCTCTCTTTTTCTTACCTATTAAAAAAATTATTTTTATGATAGCAACTTTGCATACTACTTTGAGATATGGTATGTCTAGGTCTTCTTTCTTTCTTTTATTGAATCTCTTCAGAGTCTTAACCATTTTCTCCTTCATATATATTTTGTTAATTTTTTTCTAACTTTTTAAAGTTACTCTTTGGTTGTTTGATTGGTATAGCACTGAAAAGGTAAATTAATTTAGGTCACATTGTCATTTTTATTATATTGGTTCAGCCTACCCATGAGCAATTATTTCTCCAATTAGTTATACCTGTCTTCATTTGTGTGAAGTATTTGGTATTGCCTTTATATAATTCCTATGTAAGTCTTGACAGGAAAAATTCCAAGTATTTTATATTGTTTGTAGGTTTTTTTAATTAGAATTTTTCTTTCTAGGGGTGGCTAGGTGGCACAGTGAGTAGAGCATTGGCCCTGGAGTCAGAAGGACCTGAGTTCCGATCCAGCCTCAGACATTTAATGCACACACAAATAAAAACCTAGCCATGTGACCTTGGGCAAGTTACTTAACCCCAATTGCCCTCCAAAACGAAAAAAAAAATTTTTTTTTCTATTACATCCTGTTTGAGTTTTGTTGGTGATATACTGAAATGCTGATGATTTGCGCAGGTTTATTTTATAGTCTGTAATTTTATTGATTAATTTTTATTAATTAATTTTTGATGATTCTCTAGGTTTTTCTAAGTAAACCAAACATCTGCCAAAATCAATAGTTTTCTTGTTGTCTATGCTTATTCCTTCAATTGCTTCTTGTTTTATTGCTTTAGCTAGCATTTCTATTACAATATTGAATAGTAATAGCAATAACAAATATCTTTGCTTCACCCTTGACCTTATTGGAAAGGATTCTAGCTTTTCCTTTTTACAGACAATGCTTGCTATTGGTTTTGATAGATACTGCTTATCATTTTAAGGAAAACTACATTTATTGCTGTGCCTTCTACTGTTCTGACAGAAATGAATGTATTCTGTAAAAGTAAATAAATAAATAAATTTAATTAAAATAAAAAACCTTTTCCCACATCAATTGAAAAAAATTATATGGTTTTTGGTATTTTTGTTGTTTGTGTCATCAATTATGCTTATAGCTTTCTTAATTCCTGATATAAATCTAAATTTTTGTATACTGTTATGTACATCTTCCAGTGTTTTCTTTATTTTTGCATTGATATTCATTACGGAAATTGGCCAATAGTTTTTTGTTTCATTTCTCCCTAATTTAAGTATCAAGACCATATTTGTGTTATAGAAGGACTTTATTAAAACTCTTCCTTTACCTATTTTTTTCATGTAGTTTATATAGTATTACAATTAATTGTTCTTTAAGTGTTTGGTAGAATTTGTTTATAAATCTGTCTGGTCCTGCATTTTTTTTTAACTGGATGTGTATGGCTTATTCAAATTCTTTTTCTAAGACAGGATTAGTAAATATTCTGGTAATCTGAGTAATTTATATTTTTGTCAAGACCCATCCATTTAATTTAGATTATTGGAATGTAATTTGGTAAAAATGCTCTCAGTGACTACTTTTTTAAATCTTTGTTGGTTTTGAGTTCACACTTCTCATTTTTGATACTGATAATTTGACTTCTTTCTTTAAAAAAAATCATATTAGCCTATGGTTTATCTTTTTATTGTTATTTTAATTTTTAACTCCTAGTTTTATTTACAAGTTCAATAATTTTTTTTAACTTTTAACTTTATTAATCTCTCCTTTGTTTTAGGATTTCTATTTTGGTATTTAATTGGGTATATTTAATTTGTTAGTTTTCTAATTATTTTTAGTTGCACACTCAATTTTTTTGGTCTGCTCTTTTGTTCTTTTATTGATGAAGGTCTTACAGATATAAATTTTCCTCTAAGTACTAGTTAGACAGTCTCCCACAAATGTTGATATATTGTCACAATGTGGTCATCTCCTTTAATGAAATTATTGATTATTTCTATTATTTCTTCCTTTACCCATCAATTATTTACAATTGAATTATTTAATTTCCAGTTAATTTTTAACTGATGCTTCACAGGTATTTTATTGAATGAAATTTTTATTGAATTATGTTCAGGGAAAAAAAGCATTTCATATTTCTGCTTTTCTGCATTTTTTAATGTTTTTATGCTGTAATACATGATTGATTTTTATGAAGATGTCATGCACAGCTGAGAAATAGGCATATTCCTTTCTTTTCTCATTCAACATCCTCCAGCGGTCCATTATTTCTAATTTTTCTAAAATTCTATTCATCTCTTTAACTTCCTTCTTGTTTATTTGATAGTTAGATTTATCTAGGTTTAAGAGGAATAATTTGAGGTCCCCCACCATTATAGTTTTCCTGTCTTTTTTTTTGTTGTTGTAACTCATTTGATTTTTTCCTTAAGAATTTAGATTCTGGGGGCAACTAGGTGGCACAGTGAATAGAGCACCAGCCCTGGAGTCAAGAGGACCTGAATTCAAATCCAGTCTCGGACACTTAACACAAAAACTAGCCATGTGACCTTGGGCAAGTCACTTAAGCCCAATTGCCCTCCAAAAAAAAAGCAAAAAAAAAAAAGAATTTAGATTCTGTTTGGTGAATGAATGTTTAGTTTTGATATTAATTCATTGATTGTGGAATCTTTTAGCAAAATGTAGTTTCCCCTTTAATCTCTTTTAATTACATTATATTTTGCTGTTACTTTATCTGGGATCAGGATTGCCACCTTCTTTTTTTTTTTTTTTTACTTCAACTGAAGGATAATGGGTATTGTTCTTGTCCCTTATTTCAACTCTGTGTCTATCTTTCTCTTTCACTTATATTTCTTGTAAACGACATATTGTTGAATCCTGGTTTCTAATCCATTCTACTACATTCTACTTTATAGGCAAGTTCATCCCACTCATATTCACAGCTATTTGCTTACTATCTGTTCCCCCTATCCTATTGTCTTATATGTATCCTTCTCTGAGTAATTTTCTTCTAAAATTTCTTAAAATATAATGTCTAAGCTATTTTTATTTTTTTGTTGTTCATAGAATACTTCAGTGATTCTTAATTTTTTTTCTCCTTGATCTGTTTTTTATGTCAGTTGCTTTTGCTGTGAGATTCCTTTTATTTTCTTCAATCTTTTTAAAGCTTTTTAGCCTTGTTTTAATATTCCTTATAGCCTCATGGAGTCATTGATTTCTATTTGGTCCATTGACATTTTTAGGTACTTTGTTGGTTGGGCAAGGTTTTGTTCCTCTTGTGATAAGCTGCTGATTTCCTTTTAAAGTCATTCTTCCATAGCAATCATTTCTTTTCCATTTTTCTTAAGCATTCTTATTCCATTTATAAAAAAAAAACAAACAAACAATTTTGACTTCTTTTTAAACTCATTTATCTCATCCAGGAATTCTAGTTGAGTTTGTGCCTAAGGTCTATTTTTCCCTGAGGGTTTGCTTATATATGATTTGTAGTCATTATCTTCTGCATCTGTGTCTTGTGCATCCCTGCCACCAAAATAATTCATTATGGGGTTGGGGAGGGGTTGTTTTTTTTATACCTTTGTATATTCTTTCAGCATACTTCCTGACTTTAGACTTAATGTTAGGGCTAGATACGATAGTTATTCTTGAGGGAAGGTCTGAGCTGATTTTGTTGCTGCTTTCTTGAGGTTTTGAGGGTGTGTTATTCCAGAATCTAAGGGACAGGCTGAGGACATTCAAATTATCAGTACTCTCAAAATGGCCTGATCTAGAACAAATTCTGGTTGTCTCCCCCTTAGTCTAGGCTCTGCAAGTTCCTGGCCTAGAATTTGCAAGAGTAAACTGTTGGTGGACTCCACCCTTTATCAGCAAACTAGAAAGTTCTGTTTCCTCTGAGTGGCAGAATTGTAGGTTCTTCTTTGGAATAGATTTTCACCCTAGTTAATCCTCTGTAGGCTGGGTTAGATACCTAAGGTCTGAGTCATATTACTGCTGCTAGCTTCTGAACTTCCTCCTTTCTCCAGACACAACCCAGGGCCTCTCTACCTAAGAATGCCATTCCCCTGTGAAGGTCCCCTTCTCACTCCTCCCTGGATCTGTGACCTAGAGCTAGGTAGTTGTCAACAAAGCAGCCAGTTGACACCCAATATAGGTCTGGGAGGTCCCCTCATTCATATCTGTGACATCCACTTCCCCTGTTGCCTTTCCTTCCCAATGCCATGTGTTTTCATCCCACCCATTCCCAGAAACTGAGCTATCTCCTTATGCTGAAATAGTATAGATAAATGAATGACTCACTGTGAATTGTTCTGGATTTTCACATCAGAATTGAGTCTGGTGCATTTTCTGGATCGATTTGGAGAGGTTTTTGTAGAGGACCTCACCTATACTGCTTCCTTTCACTCTGTCACCTTTGGGAAAGTATTAGATTTAAGCATGATTAAGAAAGGCTTCCTATAGAGTTGGGTTTTAGCTGAAACTCGAAGGAATCCAGGGAAGTATAATGCCAATGTGATATTCACAACTCTCATAGAAGCAATGAATATGCCGGTGTAGTTCTGAATCACAAAAATGTAACAGACTGTCCACATGAAAGACAGAACCAAAACATTCATCCAAAGATCAGAAAACCAAATCCTAATACCAGAAAGCCAAATCCATCATAGCAACCAAAAAGTTGGTACATATAACCAATGCAATGAGCACCAACATCCCTAAGCCTTCCCTCCATCAGGCCTTCAAAACAAAACAGCCTCCCTTAAGCAAAAATGCCCTTCTCTCACTCACACTAGTTGCTCTGTCTCTGCTCTGTCTGCTCCCAGTTCTGCTTGAGCTCTCCTCTGTTCCTTCCTGCTCCACCCTTTCTATTCCACTCTTTCAGCAAGCTCCTCCCATTGTGGGCTCCATCTCATTACATTTGGCCTATTAAGGGCAGGGAAGGTCTTCAAATTCCCTTAGGCCTATTAAAGGTCAGGGAAGATCTTCAAATTACCATTACCGTTACATTAAGCCAAGAAACAAAGATGAGAAAGGACAGCATTTCAAGCATGGTGGACAGCCAAGCAAATACCAAGAGTTGAGAGATTGAGTGTCTTGTTCATGAACATCAAGAAAGTCAATGTCACTGGATTGAGGATCAGAAGAGTCTAATGCGTAACAAAACTAGAAATATAGGGATTGGTTATGAAAAACCTTGAATGACAAATGGGATTTTACATTTGATCCTGGTGTTGATAGGTAGCTATTGGCATTTATTGAGGAAGGAAGTAGAATGGTTGGACCTAGTCTTTAGGAGAACCACTTTGTTAGCTTAATGGAAAGTAGTATAGAGTGAGGAAAGATTTGGGGCAAGCAGACCAACAAACATGGGTATTACAATAGTCAAGGCACAAGGAAGTCAGGGCCTGCACGAGGGTGGTAGAAGCATTGGAGGAGAGATGGAGGCAAATTTGAGAAATGTTCCAGAAGTGAAATTGACACACTTTGACAACAGCTTGCATGTGAATGGGGCTGAGAGATTGTGAGGAGTCAAGGATGACATCTGGGTTTTGAACTTGGGAGACTGGGACAATGGTGGTGACCTGGACAGTAATAGGGAAGAGTGTAAGGGGGAGAGGGTTTTAAGTGAAAGATAATTAGTTCAGTTTTTGAGATAAATCAGATTGATTTTGGATCTTTTTAAATTAATCCTATTTAGCGTTAATTGATTTTGTTTTGTAACTGCTTAAGTCGTGATCCTTTGTCTCTGAACTTAATTCAGAAATTTAGCTAACCTGCAATGTGTTAAGTTTAGAAATCTAGTTCTCCTGTTAATCACTGTTCTATTCTTGTGTTAAGGAAATCTGTTACCCTTAGGCAATGCAAGTGGACACCAGGGAATCTAGTCTAGTATCTTTATACCACCAAGCTATCCTTCAAGGATATCTGGTTTGTTATCCAAAGAAGTCTGATTTGCTATCTCTGTCCTTGCAGATGCAGCTGAATTCAAACAAATGAACATTTCTTAGTCACAGGAGTGAAGGAGGGGGTTGTTGCTAGCCCACATTCCCAATTTCCATCCAATCATATTTCCTTTCACCTATGATACTAGTCTTCCTATTCTATACTCTTCAAAATATATTTTTTAAAAAAAGAATTTTCCCTTCTTTCTAGGTCTCAGCTTTTCTGGAGAAGCTGAGATCCAATTTATTGGTAAATTTGTATTTTAATAACAAACTGAACATGATCAAACTTTTGTGCCTCAGTTTACCTTAATTTCAATTGCAACATTTTGGACATACTGAGTTTAAGCTGTCTACTGGACATTCAGTTTGAAATGTTTGATAGGCAGGTGGAAATGTAAGATAGATGTTATCAGAGCATAAGTAGATTTGAGAATCATCAGCTTAGATATGATTACTGAATCCATGGGAGCTGAAGAGATCACCAAGTGAAGTTATATAGAGAAATAAGAGAAGAGGACCCACGGAAGAGCTCTGTGGGATATCCAGAATTAGTGGGTGTGATATGGATAAGAAACCAGCAAAGGAGACCAAGGAGTGATCCAATAGATAGGAGAACTAGGAGAAAGTAGTGTTCTAAAAATCTAGGAAGAAAGAGTATTGAGGAGAAAAGTGATCAACAGTGTCAAGGAATGCAGAGAGGTTAAGAAGGATAAGGATAGAGAAAATTGAATTTGGCAATTAGAAGATCATTTGTGACTTAAGAGATGACAATTTTGGTTAAATGATGATGTCATAAACCTAACTATAGAGAATTAAGGAGATTGAGGAGAAAGTAGAAGCACCTATTACAGCTGGCCTTCTCTAGGAATGTATATATAAAAGGCAGAAGAGATATAGGATAATAGTCTGGATGGAAGGCTCAATTGAGGGTTTTTAGAGAATTAGGGAGACATGGGCGTGTTTATAACAGTAGGGAAGCAGCCTGTAGACAGGAAGAAATTGAAAATATGTGAGTGTAGGGATGATAGAGGGTGCAATCTGCTGGAGAAGATGAAATAGAAAGGATCTCTTATACAAGTAGAGGGGTTTACCTTGGCAAAGAGTAAGGCCACATCTTCATGTGAGACAGGAATAAAAGAAGGGCATCTGAGTGATGTAAGGAGGAAAGGGGGAAGAAAAGATGTTGCTCTCAGAGAATGATCTCAATTCTTTCTTCAGCAAAGTATAAGGTAAGAGTCTCAGCTGAGAGAGTGGGGAGAGGAGGAGATAAGGGAAATTTGAGGAGAGATGGGAAGTGTTAGAAGAGCTAATTTAGAGAATGGTATTATAGTGAGTTGATTAGAGTGATGTAGAAAGATTGCCTATAGCAGTTATGTAACTGTGGCAGCAAGTATCCCAGTGTCCCCAGGGTGGCTGCCAACACAGGCTCTTAGATCTGCTTTTCTAAAGGAAAGCAACTCAAAATGGATTAACAATCTTGCTTTAATCAATCAAGCATATCATTTACCTAGTTCAGGGGGAAAAGGTCAGCACCCCAAACTTCAGAGTATACAGACAGAAACATTTCAAGCAGACAGGCCTCCAACTGTCCAACCATTACATCCGTACCAAATCACAGGTACCAGAGAGGGAAGCATCAACATCTGGGTTTTTCAAAGCCAGGGGGCTCTCAACGGCTGTCCAGAGTCTCATCTGATCAAATCATACAACACTTCTCAAAGTGAGCCCCAAAACAAAGTCTCACATCAGGAATTATATAGCCTCCTCCTGGGTCAGAGAATATAACAACCCTCTTGACCCACTGCCCAATCACAAAGCACCAAGGTGTGGGTGTTCCTGAAAAACAAGCCTCCCACCACAGGCTCCAGGTGCACTTAACTTAGGGGCAGGAAAGATCTTAAGAATGTAAGAAAGATCTTACATTCCTATAACAGTAACATAAATTCATAACTCTCAGAAGAGTTTTGAGATTTCCTCCACCTTGATTTAGGAGCATATATGTGGGAGCAAGGCTAAGGTTGGCAGCACACAATTAATGATATGATAAAGGGGCAAAGGACTCAAGAGAAGAGAACATTGTAAAGTTGAACTGGTTCACCAAAGGGTCAAGATGGGGAAAGGAAGACAGTATGGTTAGTGCAAGAGTGAGAGCCAAAGAGAGAATTTAGGGGACGAGGGATTAGAGACCATGGTGTTAATAAAGAGTGGGGTTCATCTCTCCAGTCAGATTGGCTAAGATGACAAAACAAGAAAGTGACAAATGCTGGAGAGGATGTGGACAAATTGGAACACTAATACATTTCTGGTGGAGTTGTGAACTTATCCAACCATTCTGGAGAGGAATCTGGAATTATGCCCAAAGGATTATAAATAATTTCATACCCTTTGACCCAGCAATACCACTTCTAGGGTTATATCCCAAAGAGATCATAGAAGTGGGAGGAAGACCCATATGTACAAAAATATTTTTAGCAGCCCTTTTGTGGTTGCAAAGAATTGGAAACTAAAGGGGTGCCCATCAATTGGGGAATGGCTAAACAAGTTGTGGTATATGAATGTAATGGAATTTTATTGTGCTATAAGAAACGAGGAGATGACGGATTTCATAATTACCTGGAGAGACTTATACAAACTGATGCTGAGCGAGAAGAGTAGAATCAGAAGAAATTTGTATACAATCACAGAAATACCATATCTGTGATGACCAGCAATGACAGACTGGACTCTTTTCAGCAATGCAGTGATATAAGTTAATCCCAAATGACTCAAGAAAGTGAGAAATGCGCCATCCAGAGATATAACTAGAAAGAACTGAGCCTGAATCCTGATGGAAGCAAACTAAATGATCTTGTTCTTTTCATTTTTTGGTTTTATTTCTTCCTTACCATCTTTCATCCCACCTAGTACAATATGCCTTTGTAATTGGAATAATGTCTAATATGAATGCATTTGCAGACCCTATACTGTACTATATGCTGTCGTGAGGGGAGGGGGGAGGGAAGTAAAGGAAATTTGAAAATCAAGGAACTATGGAATTGAATCTTGTTAACTGAAACTAAACTAATAAATTAATAAAAAAAGAAAAGAAAAAAATAAAGAGTGGGGTTTTGAATGGAAATGCAGAAAGCCAATACATTGTGATCAGATAAGGGAAGTTCAGATTTCTGAAGCACAAAGGTAGTGTATTTGTGAGTGGTGGCAAGATCAAAATTATGACCATCTAAGTGTATGACTAAGGGGGGATGGAGGAGTAGATTGTAAGAAATGCCTGAACTCATGCTATTCCATCTCCAACATACTCTTCCAAACTTCCCTGTTTCTGTTAGGTTACTGCCATCTTTCCAGCCATCCTGTTTAGAAACCTCAGACTCATCTGTGACCTCTCCTTTTCCCTCACTGACCACATCTAATAAATAGATTCTGTCCCTGAAACATCTGTTTCATTTGTCCCTTTCTCTCTGCTCATATCGCCACCACCCTATTTCAAGCTTTCATCACCACTTGCCCGGATGGTCTCTTCTAACAGCTGCTTAATTAATCATCCTCCCACTAATCTCCCCACTCCCTAATCCATCCTTCATATAGCTGTCAAGATAATCTTTTAAAAGTCTTTCAGAGTTTAGCTATGTCACCATCCTATTCAGAAACCTTCAGAGGCTCCCTATTGCCTCTAGGACAAAATTCAAAATCTAACCAATTAAAGTTCTCCATAATCTGGTTCCAAGCTTCCTTTCTAGCCATGTTTCCCACTATTCTCTTTTATTCACTCAACGATCCAGTCAAACTGCATTACTAGCTCTTCCCACAATTCCATTTCCCACCCCATTACTCCCAAGCTATCTTTCATGCCAAAATGTTCTCATTCCACATTATCACTTTTCCAAATCATTATTTTACTTTTAGTTTAGGTTTAATGGTTGTCTTCTTTAAAAGCCTTCTTGATACCCCCATCTTCATTCCTACCACCCCTTTGTGAGTTCTCCTCCTCTTTAAATTATACTAGAGCATTTTATTTGGTCTCTCCTTTGTCCTCCCCCACACCCGACTTTATAATTGTTTATCTAAGTAGATATTGTAGAAAACAGTATAAATTCCTAATAAATTACAAGCTACTTGAAATTTTTTGTTTTTAATCTTCATATCCCCAATCCAATCCTAAGAACCTACTATGTGCAAGGCACTTCACTGCTAGCAAAGTACCTTAGGAAGAGTAATGGCTTAATACATTCTATTTACATTGAACTGAATGAGGAGTCAAGGAAAGATTTATAATTATAAGGTATAATCAAGAGTTATGATTATAACATTTCTCACAACCCTCAAAGTCTGGGGCTCTACCTAGTGGGTTTCAAGGAAAGGTGAAATATGACAGTAGACATATTTGACAAATAGACCAAGATTGCTTTATAGATTCTAGAAGGAATAATAAAGAATTTTGCATGGATGGAAAAAAACAATTATCAAATCTACAAGGGACATGAATAATCACCTAGTCTAACCCCCTTCAATTTATAGATAAGGAAACTGAGTTCCCATAAGGTAAAAACATCTTGCTCAAGGTTAGTCAGTTAGTAGGCAAGCCAAAAACCACGGGTCCTGACTCCAAGTCTTTCCACTAAACATGTTGCTTTACCTGATTAAACTATTCTAAACTCATAGTTTAGAGAAAGCAATGCGATTTCAGGATTAAAATGCCCTTTATTCAGTCCGGATTTTTTTCATCTCCTACATTCAATCTTCTCCTACTACCAGCAATTGTTTACTTTTCACTCTAATGCAATGGACTCCCAGTAGTTGTTGGTGGCTACCATGGCAACAGAAGCTTAGGCCTTGCTTCAACCACCCCCTGTTCAATGTGATTTCCTTTTAATAAGGCAATTTCAAGAATATTAGCAATAAATCACCAGACCACAGATTTAGCTGTGGGAAGCTTTTCTTTTGAATGTCTAATAAGAGAAATGGGAAAGTGTACACAAAAATCCAATAGAGAAAATGGTCCAGGTGCTTCGACTGTAAAGGGGTAAATTAGAATTAGGCTCAAAATAGGCCTCTGAAATTTAAAAGATCCCTAGGAAGACACTTTACCAGACAAGAGCAATATTCCTAAGGAATCTAGGTTGGTTAAGACATAGAAGTTATAACACTAAACAGAGGAGAGAAATACTAGTAAATTCAGATAACCTGAGTTAGCTCTGTTCCTCACTCTGTTGCTACTTTGGATGATAAGTGAGGGCCAGTCCTTACACCCCCTATGCCTCCACCTGTACATATTTGATATGAAGAGACTGGAACGACACTGAGAAACAACTTCAATCAAGTGGGATTTGACATAAGGTGGGTCAATCTTGAACTCTAGAGATTTTAGTTACAGAAATTATTATATAAGGTAGTTCCAAATAATTACCCCAGAGGTAAATTCTCATAATATTATCTGTTGTACAGATTAAATTTTTGGTAAAGTACTAATGGGTTTAAATAAATTACTGTTTTGTATGAAAAAAAAGATTTCAGAATTTCCTAAAAATGGCAATATCACTGTTCTGAGTGGTTTTAAGGTGAAAGATAGTTTCTTTCAAAGAGAATTGCTGAGGCCTGACTGAAGGCAAGGGCATGGCCTAACTGGATCTTTGGTCCTTAGGTCCATGGAAGGCCTACTATTTCTGACCCAGGCATTCTATCTCACCCTGTATAAATGCTTCTCTGTCATCATCACTCACTGAAAGTCATCAGAGAACAGATGTCTTGCAGTTTGTGAGAGTGGAACAGCCTGTGGATTCCACCCACTCCCTCTGGTCCATCTGGGAAGTGGGTGAGACAAGTGAGCCTACACACAGAGAAGGGTCTCCTGGGAATCCCCAGCATTCTGCCAGCAGTGATTTTGGTGTTTCAATAGGTGGCACTCTTTCTATGGAGATAGAAAGTAGTAATGTCCAAGAGAAAGGGAGCCTTGCCATTTGCTTCTTCCCCAAAGGAAGCTTGTGGAATAGAAATTCTCATAGAGTTAGAGTTAGATGGAACATTAGTGATCATCTAGTCTAGGGACTTTGTTTTATATCCCAGAGAAGATCAAAGACAGAAATTCACCTTTTTCTTTTTCTATACTTCCTCATTTGGTGATCTCAGCTCCAAGGGTTTCAATTACTACCTCTATGCAGACAATGACTCCCAAATATGTATTTCATCTCTCCTAAGTTCTAGTCCTTCGTCACAAACTGACTTTTGGACATTTTGATTTCTATGTTCCATACAGATCTCAATTCATCATGTCCAAAACAAATCTCATGTTTTCTCTAAAAGCCACACTTCTTCCATACTTCCCTATTAAAGTCCAGAGCACCGTTATCCTTCCAGTCACTTGAGTTCATGACCTCTGTGTCATCCTTGACTCCCCACACTCATCCTACACATCCAATTCAGAAGTTTCATAACTTGTCCTATGCATTGCTTCCTCTTCTCTCACACGACCACTGTCCTGGTTGGGGGCCTCATTATCTCTCACCTTGACCATTACAATAACCTCCTAAATTGCCCTCCTTTTCTCAAGTTTCTCCTCATTCTAATCCAGTGGCATCAAACTCAAATAGAAAGGGGGCCAATAATCTATACATAAGTATAGGTATGCAGACCTTATATTGACTTCGTTTTAAAATATAATCCTATCTATATTTTATTGTATTTTTATTTGTTTTGTTAAATATTTCCCAATTACATTTCAATTTGGTTCTGGGCACTGGGGGTGCTGAGGTACATATTTGACAACTCTGTTCTAATCCCCACACCACACAACTGTCAAAGTGATTTTCCTAAAGCATAAATCTGACCATGTCACCCCCTACTCAATAAACACCAGTGATGCCGTACTCAGTAAATACCGGTGGATCTCTAGGATCAAATACAAATTCTTCTTCACAGCCTGGCCCCTTTCTATATTTCCAGTTCTTTACATATTATTCTCTACACTTTCTGTGCCCTAGCCATACTGGACTACTTTCTATGCTTCACATGCCCGGAATGCTCTTCCTTCTCACTTCTGCCTCTCTGAATCTCTGGCTTCCTTTGAGACTCCACTCAAGCACCATCTTCTGCAGGGAACCTTTCCCAATTATCCCAACCAGTAGCACCTCCATCTCTAAGATTTACTTGGAGCTACTTTGTTTATATCTTGCATAACCCTATCATCTACATATTGACTCCCCCCAATTAGAATGTAATTTTCTTAAAGACAGAGATTGTTTCCTTTTTTCTTCATATTCCCTACTGCTTAGTATAAAGCAGCTGTACATATGGAAACTGGCTCCTCTTGTCTCTTTTCTCTCTCTGTTATGCCTCACTGAGTGCAGCCTGCACATACACATGTGTGTATGTGTAAAATATATAGACACATATAGATACACATACATAGGTATATGTATCTATGTATGTATATATTACTCATACACATGTATGTATACTACTTACAACTGAAGCTCCTGAGCTCCTACTGGTATGCTTCTATTTTAAACAAATCAGTCAAGATAACACTATTAATACTATAAGCACAATCACAAAACATTTAATAAACAGAATGCAAAGCAAAAATAATCATAATATAACAGGCCACCCATAAATATGGGTCAGATACTCCCACCAGTGCACACAATATCACTGAGAAAAAGAGCACACAAATTAGCCAAATCTGAGTGGGGCTGGGGGTGGGGTACTTAAATAAAGAAACCCATGTGTCCATGGTAACTCATGACTCTAGATTTTAAGTCTTAGTCTCCTTAAGTCTGAACTCAAAGTCACCTTCTAAGTGACTTCCCTGATGGTTGCACTCCTTGGTTAGGTCCTAAGAAAGTTTTTTACTCTTTTGCCCAAACTGGTTTCCTAAGCCTAGGAATCTTCAGGGCTATTCAGGTTGGATCTCTTGGCTATATTCTGAAGAATTTCCTTCTCTTGAACCCTAGGTGGCAGTAAAGGGCAAGGCAGTCCAGCCTTTCCTTTCCTCAACCATCCCTGTTGACCAGCAGAGGAGGCTTCCTCCAGTCAGCTCTCAGCAGCAAATGCGGAAAAACCTGTTATCCTCCAGTCAGCTCAGCAAAGGGCTGGTGTAGAACCTAAGCTCTTCTTTCAGCAATCAGTTCAGCAGCAACTTTACTGTGAACTTGGCTGAGCTCAGCTCTCTTAAAGTAGCAGGGGGGCAGTCTCAGCTCATTGGCTCTTCCATTTATTTCTGTTTTCACTCTTCTTCTGCAGCATCAGTTGGCATCTGTCTACCTCTAGAGTAAAGTCTCTTGGTATGAAGTGATCTCTTTCTTAAGGTAAGAAGCCAAAATTAACATTTCTGTCACACATGCCACAAATTAGGCAGCATACAATTGCCTCATAGTCATGAAATGGCAGTTATCAACAATGAAGATCATACAGTTTTCGGGGGGGCCAAGCCAAGATGGTGGAGAGAAGTCAGGAAGTTTCATAAGCTCCCCCAGTTTTTGTTGGAAACAATATTAGATCAAGCCTCCAAATGGATTCTGGAGGAACAGAACCTACAAAAAGACAGTGAAACAATTTTCTGGCTTAAGATAACTTAGAAGGCCTTCAGAAAAGGTCTGTCTCACTTGGGTAAAAGGGGAGTGTCTGGGCAAGCCAGCACAGGGATATTCTTTGCCACAGCACAGATCAGCAACTGAGGCCCCTTGGTCCTGGCTCAGCAGGCTAGGGACACAACACACCAGCTGTGAGGCCTTCAGCCCCAGCACAGAAGGCAAATTGTCAGCCCCAGAAACCAGGCAACAACACAAGCAGCTAGGTTGGGCCAAGCCAGTGCAATGAGTAAGGCACCAGCACCTGAGGCCCCAGCACAGAAAGCCAGAGACCAGGCCCCTAACCCCTAGCACAAGAAACTTGAGATGGTGGCCCATGTGCCCCAGCAGCAGAACTCAACTTTAAAATAGGCAAAAATATGAGCAAGAAGCATAAAAGAACCTTGACCATAGAGAGCTTCTATAGTGACAGGGAAGATTAAAACATAAACTCAGAAAAGGACAACAGTGGCATGATGCCTGCGTGCAAAACCTCAAAGGGGAATATGAATTGGTCTCAAGTCCAAAAAGCCATCTTGGAAGAACTCAAAAAGGATTTTAAAAGTCAAATAAGAGAGGTAGAAGCAAACTGGGAAAAAGAAATGAGAGATGTGCAAGAGAAAGTAAACATTTTGGTAAAGGAAGAACAAAAATTGACTGAAGAAAACAATTCCTTAAAAAATACCATTGGCCAAATGGAAAAAAAAATCCACTGAAGATCATACAAGAAAGGGTAAAGTGTGATATTTAGTACTTTTTTGATGAGGATGTTTAGTCATTTTTTTTTTTTTTGCCTTTAGGAGGGCAATTGGAGTTAAGTAACTTGCGCAAGGTCACAGAGCTAGGTTTTTGTTTGTGTGTGCATTAAGTGTCTGAGGCCAGATCCGAACTCAGGTCCTTCTGTCTCCAGGGCCAATCCTCTATTAACTGCACCATCTAGCTGCCCAATGTTTAGTCATTTTAACAAGATTACAGCAAAGAATGTCCTATCTTCTTCTGTGTTTCGTTTAAGAAAATAAAAGCATTTTTGAGAGGTAACATGGTATAATTAAAAGAGAAATTAATATAGAATCCGAGGAATCTAATCCTAACTGATATTTACTACCTTTGTGACCTTAGGAAAGTTACTTAACCTCTCTGGTCAAGTAAAGCAAGGCAGTTGGATTATTTGGCCTCCAAAGTTTCTTCTAGTTCTAATGCATGATCCTATGATTCTTTTGGTTTGAGGCTCTTGTTTTTTTCCTTCTTCAGATCTTTCAGCAGTTTCATATAGTTGAAGAGAGCCTCAAAGGGTAGAAGTGGTAGAAGGGGATCATGTAGACTAATTATATGTGAATTAATGCAGCTAAGAAAACCAGAAAGAAGTTTAAAAGAAGAGGCCCTCTGAGTTGACTAAAGAGGTACAATAAAATTTATTCCCTTTATTCATAGAACACTCCTTAGTCTCTCTAAGAGTCTGTTTACTATATCTTTTCCACAAAATACTAACAAGATTAGTTCTTTGACTCCTCATCCCAAAACAGATTGCAGTTGCCAAAGGTTAAAAGAGACTCCTACAAAAAAAAAAAATTACCAAAAGTGAGAAATGACAGCTGACTGCCTGACACTAAGAAAGACCAAAGAAACTGGGGGGGAGAGGGAGCGAAGGAAGAAGAAAAAGAAGAAGAGGAAGAAGAAGAAGAAGAAAAGGAAGAAGAAGAGGAGGAGGAGGAAGAAGAAGAAGAGGAGGAAGAAGAAGAAGAAGAAGAAGAAGAAGAGGATGAGGAAGAAGAAGAAGAAGAAGAAGAGGAAGAGGAGGAGGAGGAAGAAGAAGAAGAAGAGGAGGAGGAGGAAGAAGAAGAAGAAGAAGAAAGAGGCCAGCTGCACCACTATTAGGCCTATACTCCAAAGATATAGAAAAAGGAAAAGGTCCCATATGTATAAAAATATTTATAACAGTGTTTTTTATATTGTCAAAGACCTGAAAACTAAGTTGTTGTTGAGTCATTTCAGTCAAGTCTGACTCTTCATGAGCCATTGTGGGGTTTCTTGGTAATTAAAAGGGTGCTCCTAATTAGGAAATAGCCAGGTATGTGCTAGTAAATGTATAGCAACCTGGCTCTGATGTGGAAAAATGTATGCACTGACTTTAAAGTTTAATCTGCATTATTATTAATTATTCTTAAGTCTAGACAATCAGCAAAGCAATAAACCAAGCTCCAATTTTCTGTGATTGCCTTTTCTGAGGTTTAAATGTTTACCTCACACAGAAAACTTGACAACTAGTTCTTGGGTTAAAGTTGGTTTCAGGACAACTCTGGGATTAGCTGAACAAATTATAACACATGAATGTAATGGAATATTATTATTCTATAAAAATGATGACAGGGATGATTTCATATAAACATAGGATGGCTTATATGGACTAATGAAGAACCAGAACAATCACTATAATAACAACACTGTAAAAACAAATAATTTGAAAAAAAAACACTTAAGAACTTTCATCAGCAGTGTTGACCAACCATGATGCCAGAGGACCCATGTTGAAACATGATATCCTCCTCCTGAATGCAAGGTAATGGACTCAGGATATAGAATGAGACGGTTTTTTTGAACATGGCTGATAGAAGAATTTGTTTCACTTTATTATTCATATTTGTTGCATATTCATTTATTTTTCAAGGAGGGAGATGAGGGAAAGGAGTAAAAGATTTTTTGTTAATTTTTTAATGAATTTTTTTCAAAAAAAAAAGAGATGGTGCCTTCCTCTTCTTTATTATAATTCATAACAGTGGTAATCAATGCACAGCTGTAGTAGGTCCCATTTCTCCCCATTCTCTTATCTCACATATCTTCCTGGAGAAATTACAAATTGTAAAATTTTTACAGTTGGCTCCTTTGGGATACACTTCACATAAAGTAATTATCAAAGTCATCAGAGAGATTTCAGATGAAGTCTGTGAAGATGGACTATCCTAGAACTTGTATAAAATGATGTTCATTCACTCAACAAACATTCATTAAGGCCCCAGAATGAGGGTGGCCCTGACAGTGGGGCCTTCTATGGTCAAATTCATGACTACTGAGCAACTAGGCCATCTCTCTGAAGCTGAAAAAGAGGCTTTTATGGTTCAGGAAGGACATTGAGGAAAGCCAGAGAAGAGGATAACCCCAGCTGAAAACAAACAAATCACAAGATACAAAATTGCCTCACTCTGATACTTCAAGAAAGGAGTCACCACACTACAAAGTTCCACATCCAAAATGCGTGCAGAGAAACTGCAAAATAAAAAATAGACCCAAGTACTTTCTGAATAAAATCATGTTATATATTCAGCATTGTGTTTGATGCTGCTTAGGATGCATACAGAAGTTATATCTCTGACTTTTCACTATTCTTTTGAACTTGCTCATAAAATCTAACAGACGCGTATATGTAACAGTGGTTGGAGGTAGTAGTTGTGGATGAAGAGGAGTTCTAATATTTGCTTTGGGACAAGAATGGGACTGTTGAGTCTTCTCAAGGAATCCCAGGCCCAGATCCCAAGCCCAAAGCTCCAAACCCTATACCCTTGAACCCTAGGTCCCAGCCTCCAAGCCACCAGCATGATGGTAAAGTTCAAGTACAAAGCATGGACCAGCATTAAACCTGGATTGGGTAGAGGGAGGAAGGAATGTCAAAATGAGGGACTATGCTACAATCTAGCACCTTATTATGTTTTGACAAAATAAATAGTTGTGGCAAAGTATCTAAAATTCTAGTCACTAGTAGCTTCTGACCCAATAGTGAGAGTGGAACCTAATATTAAATGATTTTTAAGCACACATATGATTAAACATTTTATTACTACAGAAATTCCATGAAGAAATGGATTGTAACAAAGGATATTGGGATGGCTAGGTGGCTCAGTGAATAGAGCCTCAGCCCTGGAGTCAGGAGGACCTGAGTTCAAATCCAGCCTCAGGCACTTAACACAAAAACTAGGTGTGTGACCCTGGGCAAGTCACTTAACCCCAATTGCCCTCCAAAAAGCAAAAACAAAACAAAACAAAGGATGTGTCCCAAATTGTCAGGAAGCACAGCAAATCAACTGTCTCTTCACTGTAATCAAATATGGCTTCATCATTCCAAAGTACATATTCTTGACACCAAAACTTTTGAAATGACATTTGACCCTCAATCACAGAGGTAGGAGCCATTCCATTTGTAAGTCACATGCAGACTGATAGAAAAGAAGTCTTAGCTGAGATTTATGACCCAAGGGAAGATTGTGACCTAGTAACAGAAGATTATGGTGAAAGGGATAAATCCCAGAAGGAAATATATAAAATAGGGCTTTTGAAGCCAACTCTGCCATAGTTCTTAAAGAGTGTTGATCTACTGTCTTACAATCTCTCTCTAACTACCCCTTCCTTTCTGTGTTGTCTCTTCCATTTGAATGTAAGTTCCCTGAAGGCATTCTATTGTATTGGCATCCATTAGCATTGAGTTTAGTGCAGAATAAACATTTAGCAAATGTTTTTTAATTCATTTACTTATTTAGTGCTAAAGTAAGAGCTGAATCTCTAAGGGAAGGACTCAAGGAAGGACAATTTAATCTGGACTTTGATGCTGTTGGCATTGCATTGCTTCTGCTGATCTGGCACAGTGTATAGTCTCTGACAGACATTTCTACCTGCTGGAGGCTACTTGATTTCTTGTTCTGTTGATTATGCAGACTTGAGAAAATGTTGGAGAAAATGTTTATAATCATAAATTAATTAAAAGCATACTGTGCATACATTTTTCTGGAAAGACATTTATTTATACATTTACCAGCACAATGTTGATGAAAATTGTCAATGTTGGTGGAGCTGTGGAAATGCAGATACATTAATACATTGTTTGTTAAGCTGCAAATTGGTCTAAGTATTATGGAAAACAGAAATGTGATTGAAATGTTCAAGATTTTAGGCCTAAAGACACCAGTGCAAGGTATATACTCCAAAGAGTTTGAAGATAGAAAGTCCTATATTCACCAAAATATTTAAAGCAATATTTTTTATGGTAGCAAAGAACTAGAAACATTGATTGGAAAATGGTTAGATAAATTATGGCATATGAATATAATAGTAACACACCTTTAAAATGATGGATACAAATTCAGAAAGGCATGGGAAGACTCATATGAACTGATACAGCAAAGTGAGAAAAAACTGAAAAACAGTAAACACAGTGACTACAACAATGTAAATGGAACTCATTTCTAATGAATTCTATATTGACTTAATAGCTCAGAAAAGGAGCACAAAAAATACTGAAGAAAATAACACCTTAAAAAACCAGAATGGACTAAATTATAGAAGAGGTACAAAAATCCACTGAAGAAAAGAACTCCCTAAAAAGCAGAAGTAGGCAAATGGAAAATGAAGGGGAAAAAAATCATTGAAGAAAATAATTCCTTCGAAATTAGAATTGGGCAACTGGAAGCTAATGACTCCATGAGACATAAAGAAATAATAAAACAAAACCAAAGGAATGGGGGGGAGGGGGGAGGGGGAATAGAAGGAATCATAAAATATCTCTTTTGGAAAAAAAATGGCCTAGAAAATAGGTCAAGGAGAGACTTTTAGACTACCTAAAAACCAAAATCAAAAAAGTAGCCTAAACATCATATTTCAAGAAATTATCAAGAAAACTGCCCTGATATTCTAGAATCAAAGGGTAAAATAGAAACTGAAAGAATCTATCAATCCTTCCAAAAAGAGATCCCAAAACGAAAACTCCCAGGAATATTATAGTCAAATTCCAGAAGTCCCAGCTCAAGGAGAAAGTACTACAAGTAGCCAGAAAGAAACAATTCAAATGTTGTATTCCACAGTGAGGATAACACAAGATTTAACAACTCCTACATTAAAGAATCAAAGGGTTTGGCATGTGATATTCCTTTTTTTTGGGGGGGGGTGGGCAATTGGGGTTGAGTGACTTGCCTAAGGTCACACAGCTAGTTTTTGTGTTAAGTGTCTGAGGCCAGATTTGAACTCAGGTCCTCCTGACTCTAGGGCTGGTGCTCTATTCACTGAACCACCTAGCCACCCCATGGAATGTGATATTCCAAAGGTCAAAGGATCTAGGTTTCTAAGTACCTAGCTACCTAGAAAAAAAACCATCTCGATATCTAGCAAAACTGCATATAATCTTTCGGTGTGGGGGAGGGGGGGAAATGGATATTCAATGAAACAGAGGATTTTCAAACATTTCTGATGAAAAGATTAGAACTGGATACAGAATATTACTTTCAAATATAATAAACAAGAGGAAAAAAGATAAAAAGAGAAATAAGGGATTCAATAAAGTTAAACAGTTTAATTCCTACAAGGAAAAAAATGATATTTATCATTCTTAAGAACTTTATCATTATTAGTCCAATTAAGAGGAGTATACATAGAAGGCATGGATGTGAGTTGACTAAGATGGGAAAATTTCCAAAAAATAAAGTTAAGGTGTGAGAAAGAGAGGTATACTGGGAGACAGAAGGAGGGAAGGTAAAACAGGGTAAATTATCTCCCCCCCCCCAAAAAAAGACAGGAAATGATGTGTTTTTACAGAGGAGGGGAAGATGAAGTGGGGAATAACACTTGAAACTTAGTCTCATCAGAATTGGCTCAAAGGAGGAATAACATACACACTCAATTTGGTATAGAAATATAGCTTGCCCTACAGGGAAGTAAGAGGGGAGGGGATTATAGAAGGAAGAATGATAGAAAGGAGGCAGTGGTCAGAAGCAAAAGAGACTTTTGAGGAGTGACAAGGTAAAAAAAGAGAAAAAGATGTATAAATAGGAGGAAACTAGGATGGAGGGAAATACACATTCAGTAAACATAACTGCGAATGTAAATGAAATGAGCTCACCCACAAAATGGAAGTAAATAGCAGAATGGGTTAGAAACCAGAATCCAACAATATGTCATTTCTAAGAGAAACACTTGAAACAGAAATACACACAGAGACAGGGTTAAAATAAAGGGGTGGGACAGAATGTATTATACTTCAGCTGAAGCAAAAAAATCAGGGAGCAATCATGATCTCAAACAAATCAAAAAACAAAAATAGAACTAATTAAAAGAGATAAGCAAATAAAAGTACATTTTGCTAAAAGGAACCATAGACAATGAAATAATATTAATACTGAACATATGCATCAAATGTTATACCATCCAAATTTTTAAAGGAAAAATAAAATGTGTTAAAAGAGGAAACAGTAAAACTATACTAGTGGGGGGGCTTCAACTTTCTTCTCTCAGGACTAGATAAATCCACCACCAACAAAAAATAAACAAAAAAGGAGCTGAAAAGATGAATGGAATTTTAGGAAAGTTAGATATAATAGATCTCTGGAGAAAACTGAATGGGGATAGATAGGAATATACCTTTTTTTCAGTGATAAATAGCATCTACACAAAAATCAATCATGTATTAGGGCACAAAAACCTTACAACCAACCAAATGCAGAATGCAACCTTTTTAGATCATAATGCAATAAAAGTTATATTCAATAAAGGGCCATGGGAAAAGATTAAAAATTTATTGGAAACTAAATAATCTAACCCTAAAGAATGAGTGGGTCAAAGAACAAATCCTAACAACAATCAATAATTTCATTAAAGAGAATTGGATGAGACAACATACCAAAATTTATGAAATGCAGCCAAACAGTACTTAGGAGAAAGAAATATTTCTAAATGTTTCTATGGAAAGAGAAGATCAATAAATTGGATGTGTAACTAAAAAAGAAAGAGAAAGAGAAGATCAATAAATTGGACATGCAAACTAAAAAAGAAAAACTAGAAAAAGAACAAATTTAAAATCCCTAATTAAACCCCAAATTGGAAATCCTGACAAGCAAAGGAGAGATTAATAAAATTGAAAGAAAGAAAATCTTCAGACTAATAACTAAAAATAGGCGTTGGTTTTATGGGAGCAGGGGGATACAACAATAATAGATAATAATAGATAAACAATTAATTTGATTCTTTAAGAAGAAAGAAGAAACCAAATTACCAGTATCAAAACTGACAAAGGTGAATTTGTCATAAATGAAGAGGAAATTAAAAGCAAGTATTAGGAGGTATTTTCCCCAATTACATGCTAAAAAATCTAGCGATCTAAGTGAAACAGAGGGATATTTATTTTTAAAAAGATCAGATTAGTAGAAGAAATAGAATACTTAGATAACACTATCTTAGAAAGAAAGAAATTAAAAAGTCATAAACAAACTCCCTAAGAAAAAAATATCTAGGACCAGATGAATCCACAAGTGAATTCTACCAAACATTTAAAGAATACTTAATTCCAGTACTATGTAAACTATTTGGGAAAATAGGCAAAAAAGGAGTGCTACCAAATTCCTTTTATGACACAAATATATTGCTGATATATAAACTAGTAAGATTAAAAACAGAGAAACAACTATAGACCAAGTTCCCTACTGAATATTGAAGCAAAATTTTTAAATAAAATAATAGCAAGGAGATCATAGCAATATATCACAAAGATCATACACTATGACAAGGTGGGATTTATACAAGGAAAGGAGGAGTAGCTCAATATTAGGAAAACTATCCTCATAATTGACCACATGAATAACAAAAACAACCAAAATTGTGATTATATCAACAGATGCTAGAAAAGCTTTTGACAAAATGCAACACTCATTTCCATTAAAAACACTGAAAAGTATAGGAAGAAATGGTCCTTTCCTTAAAATAATAAGGCATCTCTATCTAAAACCATCAGCAAACATTATCTGTAAAGGGGATAAGCTATCAACTTTCCCAATGTGAGCAAGGATGAAAGCAAGGATATCCATTATAACTATTGCTCAATATTTTACTAGAAACATACTTGAGCAATAAGAGAAGAAAAAGAAATTAGAATAGGCAATGAGGAAACATGATCATTCTTTGCAGAAGAAGTGGTGGTGTACTTAGAGAATCCTAGAGAACCAACTAAGAAACTACTAGAATTAATCAGCAACTTCAGCAAGTTTGCAGGATATAAAATAGATCCATATAAATCATTAGCACATCTATATATTACTAAGAAAGTCCAGCAGCAAGAGATAAATTCCATTTAAAATGACTGTAGACAATATAAAATATTTTGCAGTCTACCTGTCAAGACAAACTAGAAAACTATATGAACATTATTACAAAACACTTTTCACACAAATAAAGCCAGAGTGAAATAACTGGGGAAATATTAATTGTTCTTGGGTAGGCTAAACCAATATAATAAAAATGACAATTCTACCTAAACTCATTTATTCAGTGCCATACCAATCAAACTACCAAAAATTATATTGTTGACCTAGATAAAATGACAAAATTCATCTGGAAGAACAAAAGGTCAAGAATAACAAAGGAATCAGTGAAAAAATGTGAAGGAAAGTGACCTAGTAGTACCAGATCTCAAAGTCTATTTCAAAGTGTTAATCATCAAAACAATCTGGTACTAGCTAAGAAATAGTGTGGTGAATCAGTGGAATAGATTAGGTACACAAAACACAGTAGTCAATGACTATAATAATCTAATGTTTGATAAACACAAAAATCCAAGCTTTTGAGACAAGAAGTAGATATTTGACAAAAATTGCTGGGAAAAACAGATATTAAGTTTAATAGATACTAAGTATAGACCAACATCTCACACCATATATCAAAATAAGATCAAAATGGTTTGATGTGATTTTTAAAAAGCTATATATCATAAGCAAATTAAGGTAGTGTAGAATATCTTACCTGTCAGATCTTTGAATAAGGGAGGATGAAAAAACAAAAGATGGAGAGCATTACAGGGAAGTAAACAAAAAGATAATTTTATTTATTTTTAATTAAAAGGTTTTTGCACAAACAAATCCAGTGTAGCAAGGAAGAAAAGCACTGAAACAGTCATCAGATACTTGTATTTGTTCTGAATTGTGCCGAGAGATCTCTACTTTGAATGCTTGGAAACATGTTTATCAAGTGTCCAAGTGGAGTGATACTAGTAAAGTATAGTGTGCATATTCCAAAGGAGTAGGCTCTTATTGCCCTTCCACCATCACAATCACTTTGTAATGAAGTTTGAGATGGGGTAATGCTGATCCTCATCTTTCCAGTTGTTGTTTTTTTTTAAGTCCTTTTAGATCCTTGAGTTCTTGTTCCTATGGATGGATTTTGCTATTATGTTTAATTGTATAACACAGTCCTTTGATAATTTGATTGTATATGACACTAAATTTGTAAATTAATTTAGGTTGCTTTATTACTTTTACAATGTTGACATAGCCCAGCCTTGTACAATGAATATATTTATAATTATTTATGTCTATTTTTATTTATGTAGGGTAATTAATAAATGCATGTATATGTACATATACATATGTATGTATAATTCTTGAATAGGTATTGATTCATAATTTTCAAACATTTTATAAGGATTTTTTTGCAAGGGATGATTAGTTGGGTGGGAGAGGTGGAGAAAGATTTATTTGAATATGAAAATATGACTCTCAAACAGCAACAACAAAAAAGAAACTGCTGCTTTAGACTTGATTTTAACAAGATCTGATTGCTGATATAAAAAAATTTTATTAAGGGGCAGCTAGGTGGTACAGTGAATAGAGCACCAGCCCTTGAGTCAAGGAGGACCTGAGTTCAAATCTGGCCTCAGACACCTTAAACAGTGTGGCCTTGGGCAAGTCACTTAACCCCAATTGCCCTACCTTCCCCCCTCCAAAAAGCCAAAAAAAAAAAAAAGAAACATTAAGAAAAAGTCCCCATATCATTTTATAATTCATAATAGAGAAGAAAATACAGTTATCCCTCCCACGAAGTGGGGACTAGGGGTGTGGCGCCCCCTCAATCTGGAAAAATCCCATAAAATATTTTGGCCCTTCCTTTGTAATAAAGAAGAAGTCTGAATTTTTTTCTTTTTCTTTTATGGGGTATTTACAATACTTTATTGTAAATTTTGGTTTGATATTATGCAACACTATACACATATTTTGTGTATTTCTAAGTTTCTAACCCTTTTCTGTGTCATCTGCTGACCTTTATGTGTCATCTATTATTTCTACAAAACTCCCCCCAAATTCCTATTTAACTTTTGTTGTTATTGCAGTCCATAATATATTGAAACCAAGATGGGGAATGTTGTGATATGGAAGGGATAACTGTAAACAGTAGGCATAGTTAGGTATGTACTCTAGACTTTGGGGAAACAGATTTCAAAAATTCAGAAAAAACAAAGGGAGAATCCCATGCTTAGAGGGAGTATAGCTTAAAGGAGGTAGAAGGCTCTAAGAAATGTAATTCAGTCAGTCATTCAATCAATAAACATTTATTAAGTGCCTAGTATGTTCTAGGTGTTGTGCTGAGCTCTAAGAATACCCCCCCCAAAAAAAAAGACAAAATATTGTACTTGCTGTCAAGGAACTCACACTCTAATGGGAGAGACAATAAGCAAACAAATATGTACAAATAAGCTATGTACAAGATACATGGAAAGTAATTAAGAAAGAGAAGGCACTAGAATTAATTTCAGTTGGAAAAGGCTAGTTATAGAAGAGGGATTTTAGCTGAGGCCTAAAGGAAGGCAGGTAAGCAAGTTGTCAGAGATGAAGAAAGAACATTCTAGACATGGGGAACAGTTGGAGAAAATGCCTGGAGACGAAAGACAGAATACCAAGGAGGCCAGGGTGTCATTGGATGGAAGAGAATAGAGTGGGGAGTAAGCAGTAAGAAGACAGAAAGTGTAGAAGAGGGCTAGGTTGTGAAGGACCTTGAACACCAAAAAGAGGATTTTTATATTTGTTCCTAGAGGTGATAGAGAGTTAATAAAAGTCTGACTACATAATAACAAACCCTCTCCACCAAGGAAATAGGAAAGACATAAAAATAAATGTATTTAGATGAAGATTTTATAGATGAAGATTTATGATCCCCACATTTAAAGGGAATATGTGCCAAATATAAACACAAGGACAAATGATCAAAGATATATTCAAAAGAGTGACACAAAATTATAAAACATACTAAAAAATAATGTGAATAATGAACAGTAAGGTAAAAAATGTTAAAGAAAATAAAAATTTTGTAAACTATGTTTTGATTAAAAAAACTTGTTTTCATGGATCACAAGCTCAGTATTAAACACCAAAATGACATAGCTACTGAGAAAGTAAATATAACCTTAGAATTCATTCATATTGTCTTTGAAGTATTGGTTATTGAAATGTTTGTTGGTCAAGGGAGAGAGTACTACCACTATAGTTTGCATTAGTTCAAGTACATATAAAGTAATTTTAGTTACCATATAGGAGAGTGTTCAACGAACTAGTATAATGAGGGGTTGGGATTGGTAAATGGGGCATTCTGGGAAACATTTAACAACTTGTTCTGTGAAAGAAAAAATACACAACACATTGTTAAGTTTAATTTACATTATTAACATTTTCTCTATCACTTTCTTAAATCTAGATGATCAACAAAGCAATAAATTCAAGACCTAATTTGTAGTGTTTGCTGATTTCTGAGATGTCAATGCTCATCCTGAAAATGTAAGCATTGAATCTTGTGGTTTTCATGAGTCAGTTCAAGTTGGCTCTAGAACACTTTCATGCAGACTCCCCAGGTGTGCATCAACAGAACTTCCATGAAGAGGTCACTTCCAGATGAATCATGAAGACATTCAAGGGAAGTGCCTTGGAGATACGCCAGAGGATACATTGATATTCTATAAATATAGACTAACTACATGGTTGAGAGGAACTTTTTTCAACTATCTCTCTAGCCAAAACTGTTGTCTTCATAAAAGCCAGACTCAATTTTAGCCGTTTCTTTGCTCCATTCACATCTTGGGGATGTTGGTACAGATAGCAACAAGAAGTTGAGAGTATACTGATGAATATTTGAGGAAGCTAGGTGGTCCAGTGGATAGAGCTCTGGGCTTGGAGGCAGGAAGACTTGAATTCAAATCTGCCCTAAGACACTAGCTGTGTGATCCTGAACAAGTCACTTAACCCTGTTTGTTTCAGTTTCCTCATCTGTAAAATGAGCTGGAAAAGGAAATGGCAAATCTCCTGTATTTTTTCCAAGAAGACCCCAAAAGGGGTCATGAAGGATCCAATACAGCTGAAAAAAAAATGACTAAACAACTATAAAGCTGGTTCAGTGAATAGAGCACTAATCCTGAAGTCAGGAAGACTTGAGTTCACATTTGGCCTCAGATACTTAGTAGTTATGGGATCCTGGGCAAGTCATTAAACCTCATTTTGCCTCAGTTTTCTCATCTACAAAATGGGGATAATAATAGAACCTACTTCCCAGGGTTGTTAAGATGATTAAATGAAATAATTGTAAAGCACTTAGCACAGTGCCTGGCATATGGCAATATTAACTATTATTATTAATAATTATTATTATTCAATACAACCAATGATCTAAACACAATTGTTCCTCTAAAATATTTCCCAGTTCCTGCTGAGTTATTACACTTATCAGTATTCTCAATGATTTGTTTTTAGTCATTCACAGAAATAATTTCTTTGAGACCAAACTTCAATTCAATGCATCTCAGAACCTTAGAATCTTAGGGTAGGAAAGAATTTTTTAGTTATTTTGCCTGGCTTCCCACTCAATGAACTCTTTTGACAACACCCCTGACAGATGGCCATCCAGCCTCTGCTTATTTCCAGTGGCTGGTTACTGATGATTTCACCAGGCAATGTGTTCCCATTTTGGATAGGTCTAATTGTTAGAAAGTTCTTCTTTATACTTTGCCAAAACTGTTTCCTATAATTTCTACCCATTGGCTCTAGCTCTTCCTCTGTAACAGAACAAGTCTATTTCTGCTTCCATTAGGTAGCCCTTTAAAACACTTGAAAGCAGCTATTATGTCCCATTTTTTTCCTTTTCCTCACCAAGTGCTTTTCATTTTTCATATGACATCATTTCCATATCTTTCCCTTTGTCTTTTTCCCTTTGACACTGTTCTGGGATGGATATAACTCAGGCCATACACTCATAATTTAGGATTGATGTTGCAATGAAATGAGATACACTTAGGTCATTTAACAGTTAGCAAAAGAAGGTTTAAGTAGTCACCACAAATGGATATTCTGCAAGAATATACATTGAGGAGACTCTGAATTGAGTCAGCTGAGCAAAGCCCCCTGGCCTGAGATGCTCATTGGGTTCGTCTGAACATCAGAGAGTCCCTGGAGCTCCTTGTGGATATTTTGTATTCAGGCACTGACGAGTGGTCAACAGCCTAAACCTTTTGTCCCCTGAACCAGTCAATTGTGGTTTCAATACCTTTTCAGGTATTGATTGGTTTAATTTCAATACTTTTTAAGGGAAAACTAGACTAACTTTAGAATATTGCTCCCATTATGTATACTTACCTTAGTTTGTCAATCTCTCTTAAAATGAGTACGGACAACTGAATGGTTAGCTAGGTGGCTCAGTGAATAGAGCACTGGGCTTGGAATCAGGGAGATTCATCTTCATGAGTTCAAATCTGGCCTTAGACACTTACTAGTTATGTGACCCCAGGCAAGTCACTTAACCCTGTTTGCCCCAATTCCTCCTCTGTAAAATGAATTGGAGAAGGAAATGGTGAACCAATCCCCTGAACAACAGCAAAAGCAACATACTCTAAATGTCTAACCAGTAGCCACCATAGTCTGACTATTTTTTTATGCCAATGAAAATTACTTCTATTAATGTCAACTAAGATCTCATTCATTTTTTTCAGCAATTCATTCACACTGTTTCTTCACATTGAGCTACTGATCAACTCATACCTACATTAGAACTTTTTTGCACATAAACTACATCATCTAGTCAGTTCTCTGTCCTATACCAGTACAACTGATGTTTTGAATATAAGCTCAGGACTTATCATTTGTCCCCAATAAGTATCATTTCACAAAAGACATTTATGAAAATGGAACAGTTAATAACAAAGGCCCTTGAAGCCAGGAAGACGTGGGTTTAAGCCTTGTCTCTGATTCATACAGGTGCTATGACTGCAGCCAAGGCTCTTAACCTCTCAGTTGTCTAGGTCAGTGCTTCTTGAACTGTGGGTGGCAATGCAAAAAATCTTACAACAGTAAAAGGTTTCTGAATGCACAACAACTAAAACTTAACTTAAAAATCAAACACATAATGAATCCGAGGTGTTTCTGGCAGCACTTGCCCATGTTGCATTGTGCAACTTCACTACAGCCTTGGTTCTGAACACAAAGCATGCACACTTTGCACTGCACATGCCCTCAGGCTATGCAAAGCCCATTAATGCTGTTGAAAAATGAAAAGGGGTTGCTAGTGGAAAAAGTTTAAGAAGCCCTGGTCTAGGCAACTCTCTAAACTATAAATTACAAACAAAATGATGACCTCCCAGAGGGAATTTCCTCATCCAGGAGTTCTCTTTACTAGTGAAATCATAGGTCCAGTCCTTTTTCTTTATGTATTGTTTACAGCCAAGAAATACAGTCTATTAAGATAATTTTAGACCTTGATTCATAGTAAACAAAGGAAAGGAATGGAAGGGAAGAAGGAAGAAAGGGAGAGGAGGAAGGAAGAAAAGGAAGGAAGGAAAGAATGAAGGAAGGGAGGAAGAAAGGAAGGAAGGATTATGGTCAAAATAAGGTAAACTGAGGCACAAAATTCTAAGCACAATTTTTTAGTAAAGTAAACTTTTACCAAGAAATGGGATCTCAGCTTCCTCAGCAAAAATCACAATAATTTATAAATAATAAAAATTAATGAGAAATAGCTACCTTTTTTTAAAAATCATTTTTAGGGCAATGCAGAGCAAAGACCAGGACTTCTTAGGTGGGGAATAAGTTATGATTGGTTAAAAGAGCTCAACATAGTAAGTAGTGTAATCAACATGATTGGTTACAGAGCTGATGCATAAGGGACAATATGATTGGTTGGAAATTGGGACTGAGGGGCTAGAAAAAACCCACTCCTTCACCCCTGTGATTAAGAAATGTTGATTATGTGAGTCTACCTGCAAGGTTACAGATAGGGGCCAGACTTCTTTGGATAACAAACCAGACATCATTGAAGGATAGCTTGGTGGTGTAAAGATACTAGACCATATTCCTTTGTGTCCATTTGCATTCTTCAAGAGTAACAGATTTCCAAGACACAAGAATAGAACAATGATTAACAAGAAACTGGATTTCTAAACTTTACTCATTACAGGACAGCTGAATTTCTGAATTAAGTTCAGAGACAAAGCATCATAATGTAGGCAGTTACAGGATGAAATTGATCGGTTTCAAATGGAATGAATTAAAAATGATACAGAATCAATCTTATTTTTTTCAAAAGGAAGAAAAGGGAGGGATGGAAGAAAAGGAGGGAAGGGAAGGAAGGAGGGAGGGGGAAGGAAGAAGAGTAGAAGGAAGGAAAGAAGGAAGGAGAAAGGGAAGGAGGAAGGGAGGAAAGATGGAAGAAAAGAAAGGAGAAAGGGATGCAGAGAGGAAAGGGGGAAGGAAAGGAACAAAGAGAGAAACAGAAATGGAAGAGAGGAGAGAGAAAAAGGATAAGTATATATTAAGTACCACCTGGTACAATCTATGCCATGTATTGTCTCCTGTTTAAAATATTGACTACTTTTTGAACCAACAATACCCAGTACTAGTGTGTGTGTGTGTGTGTGTGTGTGTGTGTGTGTGTGTGTGTGTGTCCCATAGACAGGAAGAAAAACCACATTTATTCATAACAGAAATTCTATGGCATCTAAAAACAAGAAACTAAATAGGTGTCTTTCAGCTGGAGAATGAATGAATAAATTGTGGCAAATTAATATAATGAAATATAATTGTTCTATAAGAAATCAGGAATATGAAATACTCAGAAAAAATGGAACAATTTACCTGAATCAATTCAGTGAAGTAAGCAGAACCAGCAAGACAATATGCACATTGACTATAGTTTTGTAAATTAAAACTATAGTCAAAGGAAAGTGAACTATGAATAATCATAATCCCCAAATTTAGTCCATAAGACTAGAGAGATGTGACAACTGATTTTATTTAATTTTTTTTCTTTTAGTCTTAAGGGAGGGGGTAATTAATTTTTATTATTTAGAAATGAGTGCTTTTTAAAAGGGTCACCAGAAAGACATTTTTTAAAAAACAAAAAATAAAATACTGACCTTGCAAAAACTTTAATGCAATTTTAAAAAATAAATTAAAAATTTAGTCATATCTTCAAGTTAATTCAAAGCAATTGCCTAAACATTTCCTCATAGGCTGCATTTTACCTTTCATGATTTTTTTTTTTGTTTCCTTGTACCTTTTTGATTCTGGCTATAGTTCAGTACTATAGCACAGTAATATTCTAACCAATATGACATCTAAGGAAAGGACTGACATGTGATGACTTGCCAATACAGCATCATACTTACCTTTCAAATAGCTATAGCACTGATTTTATGATTAACTTTCAGCTTGTGATTCACTATGACCCTTAGCTCTTTTCCAGCTCTGTTCCTACATAATCAGTCATTACCCTTTGGCTATGCAATCAACTCTTGTTCCTTAGTAAGTAAATGAACTAATCTGCACCAGTCCTTATGGAGCTTCAATTTGCTTCCACCCCTTCTCCATCTTGCCAGGCCATTTGGAATTCTAATCTTGTCCTTTTGGATTCTGGCCATTATAGCTGATGATAGGTGTCATCTGCTAATAATGTGTTATCATCTGCTAACTTAATGAGCTTGTTTTCTAGTCAATCCGGTAAATCATTGATAAAATGTCAGAGAATAGGGCCCATGATGAGCCCTGTGGAACATGACCCTATGGACAACATACTGTCAGGGCTTGACCAGATATAAATCTACATAATTCTGGGCCTTGGTTTCCTAAATTGTTGATTTTGGAAATAACAACAAAATTCTCTCTGTAATATTGCCAACTATCCATGGTAATGGGGAACAAGAATATCAGAGAAAATTGAAGTCTATTAATAATTCCCTAAACTCATGATTTTAAGTAATACTTTCATTTCTTTTACTCCCAATTACTTTTACTTTTAGTAGAGAAGCTAATACCAATAGTGAAAAAATTTTCTGGGGCATCTAGGTGGCACGTTGAATAGAGCACCAGCCCTGGAGTCAGGAGGACCTGAGTTCAACTCTGAACTCAGACACTTGGTTCACTTACTAACTCTGTGATCTTGAGCAAGTCACTTAACCTTAATTGCCTTGCCTTCCTACCCTCCAAAAGAAAGAAATTTGCTTTTCCACTCCTTTAATTTCACCAACCTATGCCTGTGGTGGAGGTGATTAATAGAAGGGAAGAGGATGATAGGAAAAGCAAAGAAAAATTTAAATGAACTTGGGCAATCCTGGATGGGAGGTGGGGGGATAACAAGGTACTTGAAGCAGTTTCCTAAAATGACTCCTCCTTTTCATTCAAGGTTGAAATAAATCCTTCCACATCATCAAGTGGAGCTGAGGTTGATAGCTAGAAAGAGTGACATCTGAAAGAAAGAATTGGAATTAAGAAATAGAGTAGATTCTGCCCACATGAGGGTAGGAACCAAAGTAAGGGGTTAACTAGAGTTCCTCATTAACCAAACTCTTCCTACTCCCAACCAGTGCAGTCTATAAATTGAATGAATTGGACTTGGTGGCCTAGAAGACTCTTTCTAACCTTAATATATGATCTTATGACCCTAAGAACCTAAAAGGCATACATACTTTTGCCTACAGGTCTAAGGTAGAAGTTACTGTTGCTGCCTGCCCCTTAGGTAAACCACTTACTCATTAGGACCTTCCATTCTGAATCCCCACCTCTATGGATCGAGGACTTCATCCTCTCTTGAAGACCTCTGCTGCTGTCAGGCTGGCTTGATCCAACATTTCAGAGTTGAAACCTTATTAAAAATAGCTCTGTTCTCTTCTGGGTTTCACAACTTATACTTGAAGTCATACTTGAAAAGCTCTTTATTCTTTATAATGAATAGATAGTGGGTAGGTTACATTGAGGGGGGAAAAAAGAAGAGTTATAATACAAAATAAAGCCAGACTGATCTGTTAGTTATTCTTTTGAAGTGGAGAGTGAAGAGCCTTCAGCACCTGGGTTTTCACAGGCACTGAACCCTTTCCATTAGGTGATTCTTGAAATATCCCAGTGTGCCACCCATAGACCTGTACTTGCTGTCAAAAGCTTATTTGTGATAGGTGGTATTAGAGGTGACGGCACTAACTAGAGACCAGCAGAGAAGCCTTAAGTAACATACCTAATTTCTGATACAACTAATTTAACAGAAGAACAAAAAGCTCTAAATGTTTAATTACTTACTATCTGGAGTTAGAGGATGACTGTTCTCAAAAAGCCAAAGGATTGGGTAGGGTATTAAGAGTGGGGCTGTGACTGTCCTTTGTGCAAGACAATACAAAGGCTTTGTAGGGGCCAGAATATAAGGAAAAACTAGGAGTGTTTATTGATACCAGACATACATTTAAAAAAATCAAGAGGGTGGATTAGCCTTATGGAGGGCCTTCTTCCAATTAGTTTCTGTTTATGCTTCATTTAGTTTATATAAAAATCCAAGTGGGTCTTGCGGGTTAGATTGACTTAGCAGAACCAGGCTCCACATAGCTCTTATGATTGTTACTGCTGTTGCTAGGGCTTTGTTGTTGTTGCTGCTGCTGCTGCTGTCCTTCCAGAGTTCCTAATTTGGGGTGTGGATGGAAAAAGCAAGATCCTTATAAGTATCTATTACAGATTTAAGGAAATCCCACCCCTCAAAGCAATAGTTGCCTATAAAATCAATATTAGCTAAGGCAGCTAGGAGGCATCAAGCACTGGGCCTGGAATAAAAAAAAAATCTCAGGTAAAATCCCACCTTAGATATTTTCTAGCTGTGAGCCCTTGGGTCAGTCACTTGACCTTTGTTAGCCTCTCCTTACTCAACTATAAAACGAAGATAGCAAGAGAATCTACCCCCAGGATGTGTTGTGAGGGTCAAATGTGAAAACATTTATAACATGGTTAACATAGTGCCTGGTATATATAATTGTGTAAATGCTAGATATTGTTGTTATTATAGACATACATATTCAAGAAAATAGATCATATTATCTGGGGGTCATTATAGCTGACTTTTGTTAGCTTGTTAGGTGTAGTGACTCAGTTTATACACTAAAAGATCTCATTTTGCCCTTTGTAGGAAAGGGCTTTCTGACAACCACCCCTTAGGTAGACAGAAAAAAAATCTACAATGTCTCCTAAGCATCAGAGTTGGATTCTTGAACTGTGGAACAAGAAGTGGAGAGAATTGGAGGTAGAATTGCTTTTTTAAACTTTATATTTTCAAAAGCAAGAATCTGGGAAACAATTTTTACAGCCAGTGTTTCTGATAAAGGCCTCATTTCTCAAATATATATAGAGAGAATTGAATCAAATTTATTAGAATACAAGTCACTCCTCAATTGATAAATGATCAAAAGATATGGGCAGGCATTTTCAGATGAAGAAATTAAAACTATCTATAGATGGGAAAAAATGCTTTGAATTACTCTTGATTAGAGAAATGCAAATTAAAACAACTCTGAGGTGCCACCTTACATCTATCAAGTTGGCTAATATGACAGAACAGGAAAATGATAAGTGTTGGAAATGTGGGAAAATTGGAACACTAATGCCTTGTTTGTGGAATTGTGAACTGATCCAATCATTCTGGAGAACAATTTGGAACTATGCATAAAGGACTATAAAATTGTGCATACCCTTTGATTCAGCAATACCACTTTCAGGTCTCTATCTCAAAGATCATTTTAAAAAGGGGAAAGGAACCACATGTAAAAAATATTTATAGCAACTCTTTTGTGGTGGCAAAGAATCAGAAATTGGGGAGGTGCTCATCAATTGGGGAATGGCTGAACAAGTTGTGGTAAATGAATGAAATGGAATAGATGATGAGCAGGAAGATTTCAGAAAAACCTGGAAAGATTTACATGAACTGATGCTGAGTAAAGTAAACAGAACCAGGAGAATATGAAATATAATACTTAGCTCGTCTCAGTAGTACAGAGATCCAAGACAATTCCAAAAGACTTGTGATGAAAAATTTTATCCACATCCAGAGAAAGAACTGTGGAGTCTGAGTAAATCAAAGCATGCTATTTTCACTTTTTTGTTGTTTTTTTCTTTCTCATGGTTTTTCCCTTTTGTTCTGTTTCTTCTTTCACAACATGACTAATGTAGAAATATGTGTAACATAATTGTATATGTATAACCTATATCAAATTGCTTGCTGTCTTGGGGAGAGGGGAGAAAAGGGAGGGAGAAAAAATTGGTACTCAAAATCTTCCAAAAATGAATGTTGAAAACTACTTTTACATGTAATTGGAAATAAATAAAATACTTTTAAGTGCAAAAAAAAAAGCTTTATATTTTTGATCCAACCGCAGCTTATAAAGCATTATGTAGATGCCCTTATCTTCCCCCCTTTCTCTTATAGTTACTTTTTTATAAATATTATTTTATTTTTTCCAATTACACATAAAGATAGTTTTCAACATCCATTTTTCTAAGATTTTGAGTTCCAAATTTTTCTCCATTTCTCTTTCCTCCCCATCCTCAAAATGGCAAGCAAGCTGATATAGATTATACATGTGCAGTCATTATATTTACATTTTTAAGGTGAATAAGTGTGTTTGAAACTTTATGGCAGGTTGAAAGGAAAAATAATTCTAGATTAATAGAGTGAAACCAGTATTTTTTAGTGTGAACTTGGGATAAAATAAAAGTCAAATATAGTTTTTCAGCTTCTTTGGGGGCTTAATTTTAATTTAAAAGAAAAACCAGTTACTTCATCTCATTTGCTAACTTCAGATAAGAGATCTCAACATGTGACTAGTCTTAAAGGTTCAGCATTAGTGTGACTCATGCTGGACATAGTGCTATATTTTTATGGGAGTTGAACAATAGCATAGAGCCCATACTTCCTCGTCAATCATGGCCCAAAAGGGTCACCATTTCTAGTTACATGTCACCACATTTTATTCAGTCATTTCAGTCATGTCCAACTTTTCATGACCCAGTTTGGGGTTTTCTTGGCCAAGATGCTGGAGTAGTTTGCCATTTCCTTCCCCAGTTCATCTTACAAATGAGAAAACTCATTTGTAATGGGGGCATCTAGGTGGAGCAGTGAATAGAGCATTCACCCTGGAGTCAGGAGGACCTGAGTTCAAATATGACCTCAGACACTTAACACTTACTAGCCATGTGACCTCGGGCAAGTCACTTAACCCCAATTGTCCTGCCTTCCCCCTCCAAAAACAAAACAAAACAAAACAAAAAACAAATGAGGAAACTGAGGCAAAGAAGATTAAGTGACTTGCCCAGGATCACACAGCTAGTGAGTGTCTGAGATCAGATCTAAACTCATAAAGATGAGTCTTTCTGACTCAAGAGCCAGCACTCTATCTAGCTGCCCTATGTCAAGACATACCTGGAATTGAGTGGAACTTTCTCAGAAATGGGGCAGAATTGCTTGGTTGTCCTTTTTCCATGTAATTTAAGCAAAATAATATAAATAGAGAAATAGTTGTATAGGTGAAGGGTATGAAGTAGAGTAGAAGCCCTAACTCTAACCCTAACCCTAAATGTTTCTGACTCTAACCCTAACCTTGGCCCTGAGCAGCTTAAGACCAGTAATCCATGACAACAGTAGTCAAGTGTCTAGGACCTTGATCACTCAGCAGATACAATATAATATCTCGCAGACATATAATGCCCAGAAAAGAACCATGCAATGGCATCACTAAAAGACAATGGCAGTCACATGATATCAGTTTTCTTATCAATGGTCTTCTTGGGGTATATACTAGTACACGAACTAGTATGTGTATTTTCTCCCAGTTCTGTTAACATTATTTCCATCTTTTGCCATCTTATGCTGAGTAATTTTAATGACTGAGCTTATCACATGAAAATGTACCTCCTTTCTTTTGTTGCAAAGGTGAGGGACTCTGACAGTAAAATATATCCTTCATATAATATGGACCTTGGTATCTATGTTGTTTTTTACTGAACAGCTTATTTTTCTCTTTTACTTTTTGTTATAAGGGGTAGCTCTCTGAATCTGAGGAGGAGGAAGGATACCTTGCAAATTGTAGGTGGTGCAGAAACAATATCAATAATTTTTAAAGTGCTATTATGAATATTTTGACAAAGACCTTCCTATCTTTGGCTTCCCTGGGGCATCAAGAGTGGGATCTCTTGGCCAAAGGATATGAACAGTTCATTGACTTGTTTCACATCATTCCAATTGTTTCCCAGAACAGTCGAGCCAATTCATGACATTATTAACAGTTCATTAGCGTGTCTATCTTCCCATAACCATTCTAGCACTATTTCCACCTCTCATCCAAAAGGATGAGAAACAATTCCGTCTCTTAGCATCTTTGCTAGGCTTGATGGGTGTGCAGAGAAATTTCAGAGTTGTTTTAATTTCTCTTGTTATTAGTGATTGAGAGATTTTTACATATGGCTGATAATAGTTTGCAATTTTTCTTTTGAAAACCCTTTGCTCATATCTTTTGGCCACTTACTTATTGGACAGATACTGTGAAAGAACAATGAGCTAGGTGGAGCTGAATTGAATAGGAGGAGGAGAGCTGGCTGGATTGCCTTTGGGAAATTGCAATGATTTTAATGACATCAAGCTTCTCCCGGAAACAATTAGCATCTTTTTAACATTAATATTCATCCAGCGATGTTGCATAGTTGAGAGTCATGGAGCATCACAGTCACTAAAGGATCAAAATTGTGTGTCACCCAAAGGGCAATGAAGAGGTATGTGGTGGGTAGGCTATAAGATATTACCAATGAGGATTGTGCAGGAGAAGAATTGTAATTGTGAGGGGAAAAAATATGACTAGGAAAGGAAGAAACCTGGCCTTGGTGAGAAGTCAAGAAATACCTACAAATAACCTATTCGCTCCAACGGTATCCATATAATGTCAAAGTAACTAGAGGACAGCAACCATAATGCTAAGTGTTCCACCTCCCACCATGAAAGATTTTTGAGAGAACATGGACAAGAACTTCACCACGTGGGAAGACATGGATAGGTTACAATCTGCACCGTTATCAATGAGATCAGGAGTTCTTTCATTGGTTTTTTAAAAGAAGGCAGTATCATATGTAACCTATATCAAATTGTTTACCACCTTAGGGAAAAGGGAGGCAAAGAAGGGAGAACATTTGGAATTCAGAATTTTATTTTAAAAATAAATATTAAAAATCGTCTTTACATGTCATGTAATTGGGAAAAAAAATAAAATACTATTTTAAAGGAAAAAAAGAAGGCAGAATGGTACCATATAAAGAACACTGGATTTGCAATCAGAGAACTTAGATTCAAATTGTAACTCCACTCTTTAATGTACTTATGACCTTAGGCCAAGTGGCTTAACCTCCTGGAGCCTCAATTTACTTATCTGCGATGATGAGAGAGTGGGATAGGCTAGATCACTAGTTCTTAACCTAGGATCTGTGAATTTTTTTTGTATATTTTGATAAGTATATTTCAATATTAATCATTTCCTTTGCAATCCTACATATTTTACTTTTATGAATTTAAAAACATTATTCTGAGAAAGGTCGGTAGGCTTCATTAGACTGCCAGAAAGGTCCATGACAAATTAAAGGTAAAGAACTTCCGGACTAGGATGATATCTAAGGTTCCTACTACCTCTAGATCCAATAGCAGTGACTGAGTGGCTAAAATAGTGAATCTCTATCAGGTAAGCCCTGTGCTAGAAGCTAGTAGCCAATATGAAAGAAATACAGTAAAGGGTCCCTCATCCTTAAGGAACTTCCATTTATTAGCAGTTCTCCCTGGTTTTTCTCAATTATTGCCAGAACTGAAAGTGTGAGTTCTGTGGTACAAGGCTTGCGAAGTAAAAAAAAAAAAACAAAAACAAAAAGAAAAAAACCTGTCAAGCAACAATTAGGAGAAATGATACTGGCAGAGGTTTTTATCTCAAGGCTACCAGATTTTGTTCAACTAATCTGAGAACATGGGTAATTTGCATATGTTGCATAAATTTGCATGCTATATTCAAGAGAACCTGACTCTAAGTATAAAAAAAATTCAATTTAATTAATTAGTAGAATCCACTACAGTTGTATTCAAAATAAGTATCCATGGTTCTAATTCACATAAATTGAGGTGCAGTGCTTCCAGAAGAAAGCAACTATGCTATTGAGGTGAGCAAGTGATACCATATCCGGCCAGCATTTCTTGGTGGAACTGGGGAAGTTTAGTTTGGAGAAGAGATGATAGGGGAGGTGGTAAGAGTTGGTCATGTGAAAATTACCTTCAAATGTTGAAGAATTGAAAAAAATTCTCTATTACTGTCAAGGACACCATTATCCACCCAGACCCCCAGACTCAAAACCTAGATGTCAGCCTTGGCTCCTCACTATCTCTATGCCCATCCACATGCAATCAGTTGCCAATACCTAACCTTTTGCTTTTCCAACATTTCTCCAACATGCCCTTTCTTTCCTCTAATACTGCCACTACCCTTGTGCAGACCCTCATCACCTCAAACTATTGCAATGGCTTGCTGGTGAGTCTGCCTGCTCCAAGTCTCTCCCTACTCTAGTCCATCCTCCATTCAGCCACCAAAATGATTTTCCTAAAGCACAGGTCTTACCATGTCAACCCCCTTCTCAAAAACTCCAGTGGTTCCCTATTTCCTCCAGAATGAAATACAAAATGCTCTGTTTGGCATTCAAAGCCCCCCTTTTCCCCAGACTTTCCAGTTTTCTTAGACTTTGCTCCCCTTCTTGACTAAGCAATGCTGACTTTCTTACTGTTCTGTGAACAAGACACTCCATCTTTTGCCTCCAAGCTTTTTCTCTGGCTGTCTTCTATGCTGGGAATTCTCTCCCTCTTCTCTGCCTCCTGGATTCCCTTGATGCTGTCAAGTCCTAACTAAAATTCCATATTCTACAGGAAACCTTTCCCAACTCCTCCTAATTCTTTTGCCTTCTCTCTCTTTATCCCATATGTAGCTTGCTTATGCATATTTTATTTGCTTGTTGTCTCCTTTGCAAGTTTGTGAGCTCCCTGAAGTCAGGGACTATCTTTTAACTCTTTGTGCATCCCCAGAGCTTAGCACAGTGCGTGGTACATAGTAGGCAGTATTAAATGTTTTGGAGCTTGTTTTTTTGACTGACAATACCATATTGGAACTATTTCAATAGAAACTAGATGAACATTAGTTGATCATATTTTGCAAGGGGATTCCTGTTCAGGCATGAGTTGGACTAAATGACCTCTAAGGTCTCTTCTAGCTGAGTTTTCATGACTGTGTGATTTTATCTTCTTCCAAATGAAAAGATATATAGCTATAGGAAAGAATTAAGGAAATAAATTTTTATTAAATTATGTATTTTTCTTTTTCAACATTCACTTCCATGATTTTTAAATTTCCTCCTCCCCCTAAGACAGCTCGAAACTTGATATGGACTCTACACAAATATTCCTGTTAAACACATTTTCACATTAGTCCTGTTACATAGAAAAAATATAATAAATGGGAAAAACCATAAGAAAGAAAAAAAACAAAATAAAACAAAACAAAAAAAGAAATAGTCGGCTTCATTCTACATTCCAATTCCATAGCACTTTCTCTGGATGTGAATAACATTTTCCATCACGAGTCCCTTGGAATTGTTTTAGGTCCTTGCATGACTGAGAAGCACTAAGTGTATCAAAATCAGTCATCACACACTGTGTTTGTTACTGTGTACAATGTTCTCCTGGTTCTGCTCCCCTCACTCAGCATCAGTTTATATGTCTCTCCAGATTTCTCAGAAATCTGCCTGTTCATAATTTCTTATAGCACAATAGTATTCCATTACATTCATATACTACAACTTGCTTAGTCATTCCCCAATTGATGGGCATCCCATCAATTTCCAGTTCTTGGCCACCACAAAAGAGCTGCTATAAATATTTTTGTACCTGTGGGTCCTTTTCCCATTTTTATGATCTCTTTGAGACATAGCCCTAGAAGTGGTATTGCTGGGTCAAAGGGTTATTAGGTGTTTACTACATGCCAGGCACTGTACTAAATGTTTTACAAATATCTCATTTGATCCCCATAACAACCCTGAGATATAGATGCTATTATTATTCCCATTTTACAGTTGAAGAAATTGAGGGAAGCAGAGGTTAAGTAATTCACTCAGCCTCATGAAGCTAGTACCTAGTATCTGAGGCTGGAATTGAACTTAAATCTTCATTACTTCAGGTCCAGTGTTCTATCTGCTGTGCTACGTAACAGAGAAAGAAATATGCCAAGGTACATTGTCTTATGTCTCAGCCTTTACCTTCTATTCAATCTTCAACATATCTTAGTGTAAAAGCATTAAAACATTACCACATCATCTAAGATGAAGACACTCAAGTGAGAGATTCTAGGGACCTGCTTCTGGGAGATGGGAAAATTGCTATATATTTAAATATCCAGGCTTCCCATGGGATGTGAGCATCCTCTGCACTGTTACATAAGGATTGGAAGATTAAGCTATAGAACTGGAAGGAACTCCAGAGATCGCCTAATCTAATCACCTCCGTTTACAGATAAAGAAACTGAAGCCCAGGGAAGCTAAAAGATTTGCCCATGGTCCAAATCCTCTATAAAACTGGGAAGTGGACAGAGTCTGGATTTTTTTAATGGTTTCTTTAGACATCCTGAGCCTGCCCTTTTCTCTTAGCTCCAGGCTAGCTCTAAGGCTTCTTCAATGAGAAAAAAAAAAGTTTGTAGCTCACTCTCAATTTAGCTAAAATTAGTTAGATAATCCAATTTGGGCGTTTTAACTGCTAAAGTATTACTCCTGATCAAATCTCCTGAAAGTCTTTGCTCTTCCTCTTCCCTTGAGCCTTCCTAGGTAATCACTTAAGATGATGAGGTACTCTCTTGATCCAGAGAACCCTACAAAATCATGCAAATCAAGGGGTTCAAATCTCTGGGTCCACTTCAAGAACATCTGTGAAACAGCCCAAGCTATCAAGGGCATGCATATCCGAAAAGATACCAAGTATTTGAAAGAAGTCACATTGAAGAAAACGATGTGTTCCCTTCATCAGTATAAGTGTGGAGTTGGCAGGTGTGCACAGGCTAAGCAATGGGGTTGGACACAGGGTCAGTGGGCCAAAAAGAGGGCTGAATTCTTGCTGCATATGCTTTAAAATGTGCTTTAAAATGCAGAGATTAATGCAGAACTGTAGGGTTTGGATGTGGATTCTCTTGTCATTGAGCATATCCAGGTTAACAAGCCTCCCAAAATGCAATGGCCTACTTACAGGGCTCATGGTCTAATCAACCCATACATGAGTTCTCCTTGCCATATTGAGATGATGATACTTGCTGGAAAGGAACAAATTGTTCCTAAACCAGAAGAGGTTACTCAAAAGAAAAAAGATATCCCAGAAGAAAGTGAAAAAACAAAAGCTTATGGCACAAGAGTAAATATGATATTAGAGGGCAAATAAAAATGAAGTGAAAACATTAAAAAAAAATAAAGAACTACTCCTTCCAGGATTATTTGTATTTGACTCTTAGGAGCAGAAAAGTCATTAAGATCCAAAGAAATGAAGCTATAATGATGGAATCATAAGTGATAGAACTGATACTTGATGGCATAGGGCTGGGTCCAGGGCATCCTTAAGTTGCTACCTATTCAGAAGACTAGCTCTGAGGACAGCTGGAGTCCCACAACATATTTATGCATACACATAGATGCTATTACACCGGCATATGTTCATAGAGCTTTCACTTTTATCGTGCCTCATTGTCCTTTCCTTAGAGGTAGCTATGTGGTGCAGGGGATAGAGTGCCGAGCTTGAATCAGGATGATTATGAGTTCAAATCTAGCTTCAGACACTAGCTATGTTAATCTCTGTTTCAGTTTCCTCAGTTGTAAAAATGGGAATAAAAATAACACCTACCTTGCAGGGGTTTTGTGAAAATCAAATAAGATAACATTCGTAAAGCGTTTTCCTCCCTTCCTTCTGTCTCTCTCTCTCATTGCCTGCTTGTGGCCTGAGGCAGAGGAAGACTCTTATACAACTTTTCTGGCTTAGGGAAGGCAAAGAGGCTGAAGTGAAGAGGAAATAGGAGAGCGGGTCTCTCATTCTGTCAGGGCTGCAGTAACTCTTGGCTCTGAAATCACACTGAGACAAGGAACTAGACTAAGACCTTTCCAAACCTAACATGTTCTGGTCTTCCATGCCCCATTTCCTACCTTCCTACCTACTTGCTCAGGGCTTTCACAGAAGGGGAATTGCTGAAATGAAACAACTGAAATGACAGCAATAGCAACATTTATATGCTAATGATGCTTAGCATCTGTATAGCACTTTAAAGTTTGTGAAACCCTTTATAGGTTTGATCCTCAAGTAATCCTATGAGGAAGGTTGCTATTGTTTTTAAAAATATAGTTTATTTTGACTAATATAGAAATAGGTTTTTCATGACTGCACATGTATAATCTATATCAAATTGCTCCCCTTTTCAATGAGGAGGAAGGGAAGGGAAGGAGGGAGAGAGAGAATTTAGAAGTCAAAATTTAAAAGAAAACAAATTTTTAAAATTATTTTTACATGTGATTAAAAATAAGATATATTTTTAGACAGTTTATTCGTGTATTTTGTTTTACATTGACTATTTCCCTCTGTATACTTCCCCCTTCTCCTGCATAGAGAAGTATCCCTTTTAAAAGATATTTTAAAATCCTTTTTTAAGGAACCATCACTTTTTAAAGAAAAAAAAGGGTGGTGGCTAGGTGTCGCAGTGAATAGAGCACCGGCCCTGAGTCAGGAGGAACTGAGTTCAAATCTGAACCCAGACACTTAACACTTACTAGCTGTGTGACCTTATGCAAGTCACTTACCCCCAATTACCCGGTCCTCCCCCTCTAAAAAGCAGGAAAAAAAAGAGGAAGAAAAGGGAAAAAAAACTCAGCTAAACAATCAATACATTAAAAAACCCTCTGATGTAATATGAAGTTTTCAATACCCCTGGACTTCCCACATCTCCAGAGAAAATAGAAGAAAGTGTCTTCTCATATTTTTTCTTTGAGGCTAAGCTTGCTCTTTATAATTTTGCAACATTCTTTTTTTAGCCTTTTGTGATTGTTGCCTCTCCATTTCCTTGGTTGTAGTTATTATGCATACTGTCTTCTCTCTGCTTACTTTACCCTGCATCAGTTCATGCAGATCTTGCCATACTTCTCTGTATTCATGACATTCATCATTTCCCACAGCACAGTGAACGTTCCATTACAGCCATGCCCCGCAATTCGTTTGAATCTACTTTGTTTCCAGTCTTTTGCTGACATAAAATATACCGTTAAAAATATTTTGATAAGGGGTGGCTAGGTGGCATAGTGAGTAGAGTGCCGGCCCTAGAGTCAGAAGGACCTGAGTTCGGATCTGGCCTCAGACACTTAATACACACAAACTAAAACCTAGCCCTGTGACCTAGGGCAAGTTACTTAATCCCAATTGTCCTCCAAAAAAAAAAGAAAAAATATTTTGATAAATATGGGTTCATTTAAAAAAAATCAATCATAGTAGGGTTTAATATTATTCCTAATTTACAGATGAAGAAACTGAGGATGAAAGAGTGCTTTGCCCAGGGTCATGCAATCATTAATCACTTGAACCAATAGGTCAATGCAGGTCTTCCTGACTTTGTGTCCATGCTCTATTCACTATGGCCACTTATGAAGCTATCCCCAGTCAGAAACTGTCCTTGGGGATTTAGGATATCGAGTTGCATATTACATTTGCTTTAACATGCAGGTGGTTCTCTTTAATTTAAGGACAAAGTAGTGGTTTAAATTCTAGACAAGTTGTATACTCAGACTGGGACAGTACTAACAATAATAGCTCATAATTGTATAACATTTAAGGATCAAGGAACACTTTCCTAGAAAAAAAAAACCCTCTGAAGTAGGTAGGGTATTATTACTGTGCCTCTTTTACAGATGAGGAAACTGAGGTTTACAGAAAAAATGACTTGTTCATGATAGTGTCAGAGTATCCATCACACCACAGAGCAGGACACAAATTCAGTCAGAAAAAATGTTATCTACCAGAATAAAAAAGATGCCACCTAAAGAAGTGAGGGGGTAGTGAGGAACATAAGAGAGAAGAGGTAGCCAGAGTGTGCTGTCTGAGAGTAAACACATACATGCAAATCCATCATTGGAACAGCTAGCTGGTACAGTTAGATAGAAGACTGAGCCTGGAGTCAGGAAGACCCGAGTTCATATCTGGCCTCAGATAATTACTAGCTACGTGACCCTGGGCAAGTCACTGTTTGCCTCAGTTTCCTCATCTATAAAATGAACTGGAGAAGGAAATAGCAAACCACTCCAATATCTTTGCCAAGAAAACCCCAAAGGTGGGGGCAGGAAAAGTCAGACACAACTGAAACAATTGAACAACAACAAAGACCATGAGTAAGCCATTCAACTTCTGTCCATTTCAGTTTCTTCAACTATCAAATGATAGTTTCTCAAGTGTAACAAAGGAGTAATAATGGCACCTACCTTCTGGGAATGTCGGGAGGATCAACTGAGATAATATTTGTAAAACATTTAGCACAGTTCTAGGTACAGAGTAAATACCCAATAACTGTTTCCTTCTTACTTCCTTTTTGGGGTAGGTTAAGCAACAAAGTGGAGTGGATGGTAGAGGCAGCAAAGAGGGACCATGAGACCCCTTCCCAAAGTTAGGAGGGCAAACAATTTGCAACAGAGAACCACAATCCTTTTTTCGTATTGCACCCTTTGTTAGTTTGTATTTAATTTGACTCAAATGAGGTTTTATTTGCTTGGGTTTTTTTCTTCTTCTTCAGGGAAACAAATTTTCTTGTTTTCCTTTCTGATATGAATCACTCCCCTGCCAAGCAGAGACACTTGGGGCCAAGGCTTGCTCACCTTCTGTCTGGATTGAGGTGACTATAACCAAATTGTCTGACTAAAGGCCATGTCACCCTGAAATGTAAAACATATTCGGTATTCTGACTGATCTTGTTCAATGAAAAACACCAAAACAATCCCCTTCTCTTTTCTCTAGGGAATGAATTCAGTCCAGTCAATTCTAATTCCACAGCAAATCTCAGTATGTTCTCTGTCCCCTTCTTTCTGCTCACACAGACACCATCCCAATTCTGGTTCAGGTCCTCACCACCTCTCAGCTAAACTAATGAAACTGCCTCCTAAGGAGATTCCCAGCTTTTAGCTTCTCCCCTCTCTAATTGATCTTCCATATACAGTAGCTGCCTAATAATGTTCTTAAAACCAAATAATTTTCCTGAAACATAGGTCTGCACATGTCACTCTCTTGAACAAGATTCTCTAGGGCTTCCCTGTACCTTTAGGAAAAAACAGAAACTCCTCAGTTTGACTTTTAAAGCCCTCCCTTGATCCTTTGACTCCAGCCTCTGTCCTTTGACTCCATCATACCTTTGCTGGGCTACTGGGCTCCAAGAACTCTGGAGAAGGCAGTGAGGCTGATGACTTTACACAGTCCTACCTCACTTAAACCCAATTTGCTTGCAAGTCATCTCCTCCTGATCTCATTGGTCATCTTTAAGAACAAAGGACCAACAACAACAATAACCAAGTATACCTTTACAGACTTTATTTCATATCAGTTCCCTTCATTCACCCTTGTGTTACAAACAAATTGGCCAACTTTATTCCCTGAATCTGGCATTTGATCTCCTAAATGTGTCCTAAGTGCCTGGAATGTGAGCCCCCTGCACCTCCACCCCTTAGAGGCTTCCTTCAGGGCACAGCTCTGGCACTGCCTTCTATGGGGAAGCCTTTCCCCATATTCATATCTGTTCATTTCTTTTTCCCTTTCTCCAGTTCTTGTGTATATACTGATCTATTTATATATAATGGACCTGTGCAGTAGAATGTCAGTTACTCAATAAACATTGATTAAGCATTTACTATATACCTGGTATTGGGAGAAAAGAAAGGCAAAAAACAATCCCTGCATTCAAGGAACTCACAGTCTAATGTAATAAAATCTTTTTGAGGAGAGAGACTGATTTTCATTTTGTTTATGTGCCTGGCATAGTGCCTTGCATATAGCAAGTACTTAGTAAGTGCTGAGTTTTATCTAAGCCTTTTAGCATTAATTGTCCCTTAATCTGAATAGCATATGATCAAAGTTATCAATGCCACAATCATATCCTCCATTCCCCCCCAACCCATCCCTAGGAGGTCTTTTATACTTTTATTAACAAAGTATGCTCCCATGTAAGGTAACTCCCAGGGATGATCTCTAGGCTTTCCAGCACTTGGATGTCTTAGATTTAGATACACTAACTCAATGACAATTAGCCTAGGGGACCAACTACATATGCTAAAGGAGCAAGAACTTTTCTAGCCAATTCCTACAAAAATTTAGGGTCCCCGTCTCACTTACTCCTCTTGGCATCTCTATCCCTTAAGTGGAAGTATAAAACCATTATAGGGTAACATGGGTACATATGGATACAACTATACAACATAACTGTGGCTGAGTTGTCTGCTCTGCCAATGGCCAGCTCTAAAAAACAGGGACCCCCTCCACCACTGTAGGACAACACTCCAAGAAAAGGGACTGTACCCATTACTTCTTTTGTATCTCTACGAATCAGGAAATCTTAACCTTTTTTTGTGGCATGAATTCCTTGGGAGCCAGGTGAAGCCTAGAGACCCCTTCTCAGAATAATGTTTGTAAAGCATAAAACTAAATCCATAGAATTACAAAGGAAACCAATTATATTTAAATAGTTCATCTTTTTTTTTAAAGCAATTGGGGCTTGCGTAACTTGCTCAAGGTTATATGGCCAGTTATTTTTGTGTGGGTGTTAAGTATCTGAGGCCAGAACCGATTTGGGTCCTCCTGACTCCAGGGCTGGCGCTTTTACTCACTGCACCACCTAGCCACCCCAATAGTTCATCATTTTTTTAAAAAAATAGTTCATGGACCCCAGGTTCAGAACTCTTCCTTTATAGCATCTGGCAAAGTGCTTCATACTACTGAATAGAATATTTAAGCTGCCTAATTAGCTTCCTTATTTTAATTTTTTTCTAGCCTTTCTATAAGTTTGAGAGGCAGCTAGAGGATGGAGAATTTGGCCTCAGAGCTAGGAAGACCTGGGGTCAAATCCTGCCTCTGATAAGTGTCAACTAAGTGACTCTATGCTCTCTAAAGCTGCTTGCCCTTCACTGGTGGGGGGAGGGGGGTTCCTATATCACTGAAGAGATCTAAACACTCTTCTTTGTATGGTTTAGTTTGTCTCACATCACCCCCTTGTGCAAACACTGTCCTATGTAGAATACTGTGCTGTTTAGAGGCTGAGGGTCTGGGTCTGATGTTGATGCTGTTATTCATTGCTTGAGAGACCTTAGGTAAGTCCATTAGACTCTCAGTTTCACTTTCCTCATTTGTAAAAATAATATGGCTGGATCAGATGTTCTCTAAGGACCCTTACAATTTTAAATCTAATGATTTTTAAAATTCATTTTGATATTCTGCTCTGCTCAGCCTGGTTTCACTGTCACATCCATATGCCAAGCTCATTCCCACCTGTAAGCCTTTGCTTATTGTTTACATAAATCTGAAACACCTTCCCTTCTCTCCAAGGCTCATTCAAATCCTGCTGCTCCTTCAGGACCCACCTCAAGACCTACCTCTTCCAAAAAACTTTCCCAGAATACTCCAGCCTTCACTGATCTCTTTTCTGAAATACAACTTTTAAAGCACACATTACTTAATCATATGCTGTTTTATATTGCTAAATGTTTCATATGCTATAGCTTTCACTCTTAAATTAAGCTATTAAATCCATGAAAATAGGGTCCACAAATTATTTCTCTTCTATAGCACTGAGCATATGGTAGCAGGCTATCAGTAAATACTTATTGACTGAATACTTTTCTGGTGATCATGGTCATACAATTCCAGTGTGATGTCTTCTCTTTAAAAACCTGGTCATATCATCTGCTGGGGTTACTCTGACGTTATTACAGTAATATCTCAAATCAAATTCCTTTAGGCTCTTAAATGATCATTTTGAGTCTTAGTACCACACATTTATATGGAATTTTCTACTTTTAAAACAATCTTTTACAAACATTATTATATTTGATCCTCAAAACCCTGCAATGTAAGAATGGGAGATATCATTTTCCCCATTTTATAGATTAGGAAACTGAAATTCAAAAAGAGTAAGTGATTTAGGATCGTAATATTCAAACCAAGAAGAAATTTCAAGAATAAAATAAATCATTCTATAACTATAATGGGTTAGTTTTTTTTCATTTGGAGGCACAGGAGTGGATTATAAAAATATATATATTTGCCCAACTATGACAGTATGAGAAGTTTAAACATATGGGGTCTTAGACTTTCTAGTTGAGAGGTGTCCATTTTGAAGCCTAATGGCTACTTGTGGGACTGAATCAGATTATAATATAATTGAAATATGTTTATCAAAATAAATAAATAGCATAGATAATGTTAATTGATGATTTTTTAAATCAATCTGCTCTCTTCAGGGTTTCTATCCGAATTTGACTCACTCTTCTAGTCCAACTCCCTCCTTTTACAGAAACTGACAGTTAAGTAATACAAATGCTAAGTAAAAGAGCTGGGATTTGAACTCCTGGTCCTTTGACTCTAGGCCCAGTACCCTAGCCACTATACCCTAGCTGCCTGGATATATATACTTCCAATCACAGTGCAAATAAGTGACTGGGCCATAACTAGCCTCTAGATCTCCCACCTCCTGGACCTGTGTTCTTTTCCATTACACTATCCTCCTCCTCCAGGCAGGGCTGTCTGCAGTGACTCATACAAATAGCTCATTCTGAGAATAGCCACTTTTGGCAGTGCCCAAGAAATGCTGCTAATGCCCTCTTGAGCCACACAAGTCATGAAGGAGGACGCTATCCAACTTCTACCTGTGTTTGGCATCTGGACAACTGGTATATGAGCTAAATGCCTGGAGCCCAAACACTTTTGCTGCCACAAATGTTACCAAGGAGAGATCCAGTCCACTTTTGAATGCTTGATAAACGTGGCCAAACAAAGCATTTCCCCCCCTTTTTTTTTTGCCAATTTGGAATGGAAATAAGGGTGACTGAGCCAATAGGATTAGAAGTGGCAAACAATTCATCTGGATGGAAGTGAGCCTGTGTTGGAGATAACATTTCTCCGAACAAGCAAGGGTGACCATAACCTGGTGTTCCACAGAGCTTTATAAAGGAATGAGTCTCATCCTCCCCCTCCCTTTCATAGAACTTCACTGATGTGACACCCTCCCTTTGAGCTCAGCAAAAATGGAAAATGTGTTGCCAGGTTTACCCCTGCAGGCAGCTAATATAGCAGAAGCTTGTAAATGCAGAACTTGAGGGCAGAGACGGCTTGTTTCTGTATCTTTTGCCAGATAGTTGCTCCAGAGGAGGGTTGCATTGTGCTCTAATCACATGGTTTGCAAAATGATAGTTAAGAGTCTGTTAGCATTTCCACCCCAAACCTCATATTTTCAGCTGCTCACTGTGACTCAAATATAAGAATTTTCTTTAGGCTGAAATTTGGCACACAGGGTCTCAGGCCCAGCTGGGGAGCAATTTTAACCTTTTTTTGGACCCAATTTCAATAACATCCATTTGGCTGTTTTTGAATAACAGCAGAAGTACCAACAGAAGAGAAGTTAGCATTTTTAAAGCAAAATGTTGCCATTATGTGACTCAAAAATTGGTATTTGAAGGAGGGGGGAGAAGAAAACCAACCCACAATAAACCTTGGCAGGTGATTAAGCCTCTAAAGTGGACTAATCACATGCACTATTAAAAAAAAAAACACAAAACAAAAACCCCCTAAACAACAACAAAAAAGTCACCCAAACCCCAGCAATTCTGTTGTTCAGCATTAAGAAAAGGATTTTGTTTAATAACATATTGTGTTTTTGAAAAGTGGAGTTGACTCAGTGGATATCAAATTTCTACTACACCCACTCCCCAGTGCTTGTCAGGCAGGGGCAAATTGTAGGGCTCAACCAAGTTTCCAAGATGTAAAGGGAAAAAAACTGTAAAGCTAAAAAAAAGTATATGTGTGTGGGGTGAGGTGGAGGGTGAGGGTGGGGAGAAGGAGGGTGTCAAAGCTCTAACCAGGAAGTTGACATAATGAATGTTGTTTATGATCTGATAACTCCCTAGAGCTTTCTTTCTGGGGAAGGGAAGAGGAGGGTGCTTTTTCCTCAGGTTCATCCAGTTCCATTTCAACAATGACCTTGACCAGACCCTAAAAATTTTAGATTCAAAAAAACTGTTGGGCAAATGAGTCCCATGATCAAAAAAGAAAGAGCCCCACAGCAGTTACTTTGGGGTTTCTGTTGTTTTAAAAGAATGCTATTGTTCTATTTATGTGGAATGGCAATCACCCTGGAGAGCTTGTATTTCATTGAAGTCAATCCCCCCGGCTTCTTCATCAAAAGTACTATGTGCTCCCAAAGCTCAGACATCCCAGACAGATGAAAATATTCCTTTTCACATGTTTAATTTGGTATTATCGTTGCTTGAAAGATGCGAGGCACAGACTTCATAATAGAGACAACTAGTCCCCACACTGCAGTAGAAGCTCTGACATCAAACAGCTGCTGGTCTTGGGTCTTATTCTGGTAAAGACATCCAGTTCTTTTTTCTCTTCAGTTTTTTTTCAATTAACAAACCTTTATCCTCTGTCTCCCTGTCTCTCTCTCTCCCTCTGTCTCTGTCTCTTTCTCTGTTCTGTCTCGTTGTCTCTGTCTCTCTCTGTCTGTCTCTGCATCTGTGTGTCTCTGTCTCTGTCTGTCTGTCTCCCTCCCCCCTCTCTCTCTCTTCCTCCCCCACCCCTCCATTTACCATCTCCTGAAAAGAAAAAACAAAATAATCCTTTTTACAAATATGCATTAGTAAAACAAAGCAAATTCCCACATTGGCCATATGTATGTTTCATTCTTCATTTTAAGTTTATCATCAGGAGGTAGGTAGACTGCATCATCATCATCATCATCATCAGTGTCCTGGAATCCTGATTGATCATTGCATTGATTAGAGTTCTTAAATCTTTCAAAGTTTTTTTTTTGTTTGTTTTTACAGCATTGTTGTTATTATTGTATAAATTGTTCTACTGGTACTTTCTCTTCACTCTGCATCAGGTCATACATGTCTTCCAGGTTTCCCTGAAAACATTCCCCTCATTATTTCTCTAAAAATTAATTTTATTATTTTTAAATTAAAAAATCTATGGGGGCAGAGTCAAGATGGCAGAGTAGAAACAGGACTTCTATGGGGCTCCAGCTTCTGCCTTCATCAATCCATGTAAAAGGGGACTCTGAAAAAACTCTGGAGCTACGGAACCCACAAAATGACACAGAGAAGCTAATCTCCCACTGAGGACAGCATGGCAGGGAGCCGACTTCATCCTGGCTGGAGCAGAGGTTTTAGCCCCAGGGCGGGCCTGACTAGCAGCCAGGTGAAGGGACTTCAGAACACCAGCAGCTGTGGCCGTTTCCAGAATTATCAACACATAGATGCCAAGGACAAAGTGAGAGGTCAGCACACTATAGACTTTGGGACAAATAGTGGGGAGAACATTGGCTTTTGCCCCCAGGGCGAGAAGCCACTGAGGAGCTGCAGTGCATCCACTGCCACATTGCAGCTTCAGCTCCTGGCCTGTGGACTGTGAGAAGACCAGGTGACCTGTCTGAGGGGTAATCACTCTTGCTTTAACCTTCTTGGATCTGGATTATGGTCTGGGGTGGAGGTCCTGGGGTGTGTGACCAGCTTGCCAGAGCATGTGGGGGCTTCAGAGATGGCACCCAACTAATACCTCCAGCAGCTAAGAAAACCCCAGCGTTTGGGATGGAAACTCCCCTGTCTGGTGGCAGAATCCTACTGTGGCAAAAATCCCAAAAGTCAAGTAATTGAGTGGCAACATGCCCAGGCAAAGGAAGCAAAACAAACAGAAAAATCCACCATTAGACTCCTATTTTGGGGACAAAAAGGATCAAAGCATGGAACAGGAGGAAGACAGTGAAGTCAGAACTCCTGCACCAAAAGCTTCAAAAGAAAATATGAGCTGGTTATAGGCCATAGAGGACCTTAAGAAGCAGATAAGAGAAGTGGAGGAAAATCGGGAAGAGAAATGAAAATGATGCAAGAAAATATGAAAGGAGAGTCAACAGCCTGACTGAAGAAAATAACACCTAAAACGGACTAACTCAAATGATAAAAGAGGCTCAAAAAGACAATGAGGAGAGGAATGCCTTAAAAAGCTGAATTTGCCAGATGGAAAAAGAATCTCAAAAGCCCACTGAAGAGAATCATTCCTTCAGAATTAGACTGGAGCAAATGGAAGCTAGTGACTTTATGAGAAATCAAGATACTATTAAACAGATCTAAACAAATGAAAAAATAGAAGGCAATGTGAAATATCTCATTGGGAAAACCACTGACCTGGAAAATAAGTCCAGGAGAGATAATTTAAAAATTATTGGACTACCTGAAAGCCATAATAAAAAAAGAACCTAGAAATCATCCTTCAAGAAATTCTCAAGGAAAACTGCCCTGATGTTTTAGAACCAGAGGGCAAAATAGAGGTTGAAAGAATCCACCAGTCACCTCCTGAAAAAAATCCCAAAAAGAAAACTCCTAGGAATATTATAGCCAGGTTCCAGAATTTCCAGATCAAGGAGAAAATATTACAAGCATCCAGGAAGAAACAATTTGAATATTGTGGAAACACAATCAGGATAACACAGGATCTGGCAGCTTCTATACTGAGGGATAGAAGGGCCTGGAATATGATATTCTGGAGATCAAAAGAGCTGGGATTAAAACCAAGAATCACCTACCCAGCAAAATTGAATATCATGTTTCCAAGGAAAATATGGTCAGTCAGTGGAATAAAGGACTTTCAAGTATTCTTGAAGAAAAAACCAGAGTTGAATAGGAAATTTGACATCCAGATACAAGAAACAAGAGAAGTATGAGAAGGTAAACAGGGAAAAGAAATCATAAGGAGATTATCAAAGTTGAACTATTTACATTCCTATATGGAAAAATGATAATTGTAACTGATGAAACTTTTCTTAGTATGAAAGTAGTTGAAGGGAATAGAAATATATATATACACACACACACACACACACATATATATATAGAAATATATATATATATATATATACATATATATATAGTCTTTATCAGAGGGTATATAGGCATATGAATATATATATGAATGTGTATATAAATGTTTACAGGTATATATAGATAGAGGGCACAGGACCAATTTAATAGGAGGGGATGATACTTAAAAGGTCAAATCAAGAGGTGAAAGAGGAATATAATGAGAGGAGATGGGGAGAGACAAAATGGGGCAAACTATCTTATATAGAAGAGGCAAGGGAGGGGGTGGAGCCAGGATGGCAGAGTAGAAACAGCTCACCCAAGCCACTCTGCCCCCAGATTCCCCCCAAACTATGTAAAAGGGGACTCTGAACAACTTCTGGAGCCCCAGCACCCACAGAACGACACAGAGAAGCTAACCTCCCGCTGAGGACAGCCCAGCAGCCCTGCAGGAAGAACCAGCACAGCGGTCTGGGAGCCGGCAGCTTGCAACGCGCAGAGCGCAGGAAGCAGAGCCGAGCAGAGCCCAGATCCGCGTGAGCCAAGGTTTTAGCCCCAGGGTGGCAGGGCCAGCAGCCGGCTGGAGGAACCCCAGAACACCAGCAGCCTTGGCGACTCCAGAATTATCAACATAGACATGCCTAGGACCTTAAGAAGGACTTTAAAAACCAAATAAGAGAAGTGGAGGAAAAATTGGGAAGAGAAATGAGAAGAATGCAGGAAAAGTGTGAAATGAGGGTCAACAGCCTGACTGAGGAAAATAACACCTTAAAAAATAGACTAACTCAAATGGCAAAGGAGGCCCAAAAGGGCAATGAGGAGAAGAATGCCTTAAAAGTCGAATTTGCCAGATGGAAAAAGAATCTCAAAAGTTCACTGAGGAGATTCATTCCTTCAGAGTTAGACTGGAGCAAATGGAAGCTAATGACTTTATGAGAAATCAAGGTGCTGTTAAGCAGATCCAAACAAATGAAAGAATAGAAGGCAATGTGAAATATCTCATGGGAAAAACCACTGACCTGGAAAATAGATCCAGGAGAGACAATTTAAAAATTATTGGACTACCTGAAAGCCATGATCAAAGAAAGAACCTAGAAATCACCCTTCAAGAAATTCTCAAGGAAAATTGCCCTGATGTTTTAGACCCAGAGGGCAAAATAGAGGTTGAAAGAATCCACAGATCACCTCCTGAAAAAGATCCCAAAAAGAAAACTTCCAGGAATATTATAGCCAGGTTCCAGAATCCCCAGATCAAGGAGAAAATACTCCAAGCAGCCAGGAAGAAACAATTTCAATATTGTGGAAACACAATTAGAATAGCCCAGGACCTAGCAGCTTCTACACTGAGGGATCAAAGGGCATGGAATATGATATTCCAGAGGTCAAAAGAGCTGGGACTGAACCCAAGGGTCACCTACCCAGCAAAACTGAGTATTTTGTTTCAGGGGAAAATATGGTCATTCAGTGGAATAGAGGACTTTCAAGCATTCCTGAGGAAAAAACCAGAATTGAATAGAAAATTTGACATCCAGACACAAGAAGGAAGAGATGCCTGAGAAGGTAATCAGGGAAAAGAAATCAAAAGGAACTTATCAAAGTTGAACTATTTACATTCCTATATGGAAAAACAATAACTGTGAGCGATGATATCTTTCTCACTATGAAAATAATGGAAGAAGGGTGTGTGGTCATATGAATACATATGTGAAGGTGTGTGTATATGGATAGAGGGCATAGGTTGAATTTGTTGGGGAGGGAGAATACTCAAGGCATGAAATTCTGAGGTGAGAGAGGAAAGTGGCAAGAGGAGATGGGGAAAGACAGGGTAGGGTAAACTATCTCATGTAGAAGAAGCAAGGGGAAGTGGTTGTAAGGGAGGGGGAGAATAGGAAGGGGAAAAAAAAGGCAAATCCACATTCTCATTGAATTTGGTTCAGGGAGAGAATGACATACATACTAAATGGGATATCTCAACCTGCAGCAGAATAGGGGGAAGGGGGATGAGAGGAGGGATGATTGATGGGGGGGGACATCCTTGGGGGAGGGGAGGTTGGAAGTACCCACTATAGAAGAGGGACAGGATCATGTAGGGAATGGACCAGGTGGGGGGTGGGATGAGTGGGAGGGAATTATAAGCAGCCTTGTACAATATATCTACTATGATAATGTTTTGCATAGCTAGACATGTACAACATATACTGAATTACTTATCTCCCCAGAGGGAATGGGTGACAAGGGAGGAAGGAAATGGATCTGAAATTCGAGGTCTTAAGATTAAATGTTTCAAATATATATAAATACTATTATTAATACTCTTTTGCTTATAATTGGGAGATAAGACATGCAGGCATTGGGACACAAAGATTCACCTTCCTCTAATGGAAAAGTCGAAGGGGGTATGGGAGAAGGTATGGGAGAGAGCAGATTGGAGGAAGCGATATCTTGTGGGACTGCTATTCTGGGAGGTTGGGTAGGGGAATTACAGGGGGAAAATGATTGTAACTCAAAATCTGGCAGAAATGAATGATGTAAAACAGAAGTTAATAAAGCATTTGTTTAAAAAAAAAGAAGAGGCAAGGGAAAATGGGTACAATGGAGGGGAAGAACAGGAAGGCATAAGTGAATGGGTCAACCTTATAATTATTGAATTTGGCTCAGGGAGGGAATGACATACTCACTAAATAGGGTATTTCACCCTTCAAGAGAGTAGGGGGAAGGGGATGAGAGGAGGGATGATGGAAGGGAGGGCAGCCTGAGGGGGAGGGAAGTTGGAAGCACACACTTTTGAAAAGGGACAGGAACAAAATAGAGAATAGAACAAGGGGGAGGTGGGATAGGAGGGAGGGAAATATAATCAATCTTCTACAATATATCTACTATGGTAATGTTTCACATTATCTACACATATATAACCTATATTGAATTGCTTATCTTCCCAGTAAGGGTCAGTGACAAGGGGGGAAAGGAATGAATCTGGAATTCAAAGCTTTAAAACCAAATGTTTAAATATATATATATATATACATATATACATATATATATACATATATATATATATATATACTATTATTAATATTATCTTACATGTAATTGGGAAATAAGAGGAGGGGATATCCTGGGGGACTGCTATTTTGGGGAGGTGGGTAGGGGAAAAATGGGGAGAAAATTTGTTACACAAAAACTGGCAGAAATGAATGAAGTAAACCAGAAGTTGATAAAGCATTTGGAAAAAATTCTATTTTATCTATCACCTGTCTCCCTCTACCCATGGTGGGGAAACTTTATAGTAACAAATATGCATTATTCAAGCAAAACCAATGCCAGCATTGGCTATGTCCAAAAAATAAGTCTCAGTAGGCATCCTGATTCCATAACTCTTCTGTCAGGAGAGAGGTAGCATGTTTTATCATGGGTCCTCTGGAACTGTGTGGTCTGTCATTGCAGTGAACAGATTTCTTAAGTCTTTCAAAATTGATTATTTTTGCAATGTTATTATATAAATTGTTCTCTTGGTTTTGTTTATTTCACTCAACATTATTTCATGCATATCTTCCCAGATTTCTCTGGAATTGTTCTCTTCATCATCTCTTATAGCACAATAGTATTCATTTATATTCATATACCATAATTTGTTTAGTCATTTAATGGCCACTCCCTTAGCTTCCAGTTCTTTGGCACCACAAAAAAGATCTGCTATAAATATTTTTGTACATATAAGTCCTTTGCCTCTTTCTTTGGTCTCTTTAGGGTATAGACCTGGTAATAGCATTTCAAGATCAACACAAATGCAGTTTAGTTTACTTTTTGAGCACAGAATAGCTCCAGAATAACTGGACCAATTCACAGCTACACAAACAATGTACTCATTTTTTTTGGAGGGGGGTGTGCAACATCACTTTATTCCAGAGATCCTGAGAGTGGGAGATGGGCCAGGGAGTGGCCAGTGGAGCCAGACTGGGGAAAGCGTCTTTCAGATCTTTTCTGGGAAGGTCGCCTCCTGGATCTGCTCCAGCGCTGCACCCTGCTAAGAGGGAACAGGGAGTGGAAGACCTTGTGGTAATAATCGCAGGGAACTGTGTCTTTCCCCCTCCTCTTCACGTCTTGGTACAGTGGTGAGAGTCCAAGAAGTTCTGGTAACAGTTGTGAGTCTGCTTCTTGATTGGGAAAGCAGGGATTTAAGGGCGGGGTTGACCAGTCATTATCTTGGTCCTTGGGCCGAGGTTGGGAGCCTCGGGCAATGCACTCATTAGTGGACCTCTTTCCCCATGCTTCTTTCCACCTTCATTTTCCCTTTTTGTCAATTTTGGTTATGAGGGTGCCTCGATCTTATTAGGTAATCCACTTCTGGCTGCTTCTTAATCTACCAGTCGATGCATCCCAGGCTGTGCCCACTATCTTCCTGGGTACAAATTCAACTTGCTTCACTCTGTTGCTTTTTTTTTCTGGAAAGAATACAATATCTAGGATCTATGAGTCCTTTCTGTTATAACACCACCACGACCACCACTAATAGATATCCCTATCACATACCTGCCAATTGAAGTTTTGCAGATATTTTATATATATAAATATATATGTATATATACATATATTTACATATTAAGATCTCGTTTAATCTTCACAACAACATTATAAAATAAGGGCTATTATCATTCCCATTTTGTAGATGAGGAAACTGCTTCTGAGAGAGGACTTGCCCAGGACTACACAGCTAGGAAATGTCCAAGGCAGTACTCATCCTTGGCTCCCCTGACCCCCAGCCCTCCAAGAGGATGACTGCCAGTAATCCTAAACTTTGTTCTCCACACCCTTCTCAGCTCAGACGGTTCACTGAACTGATTGTAGGCTGCCTCCCATTACTTTTCCCGATCTCTTTCTTCTCTTCCTCAAGGCCTTACTTTCCATACCAGATTGGTGATTCCACCAGTGTAGGAGTTTCCTGTTAAGTCACTTCCTCTGATAACATAGATAAGTTCCTCTTCAATGTGTAACTTAAGAGAGCAGGTCCCTGGGAGCAGGATGCCCAAGGTCACACAGCCAGGATGTGTCAGAATCAATGCTTGAACCCAGGTCTTTTTGGCTTAAAGGTTAGCTCTCTATGCACTGTTTTCTGTTGATTGTCAAGGCTTTCTTAATACCTTAAATGCCCCAACACCGGTGGTGAGGGAGCTTTTTTCTTTGCTTGCTTTTAAGATCATTGAACACTAAAGTTGAGATGATATTGGACATTATCTAGTTGAGTGAGTCCCAAACTTTTCTAATATAAGGATTGCTTTTTAAAATAAAAAAAAACTTCAAACCTTGATAAGCTCTTAACAATTTTTTCACTTTATTTTTTTAACATTCTTTAAAAAATAATTTTGAGTTCCAAATTTTCTCCCTCCCTGAAGACCCTTCTCTACCTATTGAGAAGGCAGGCAAAATGATACCCATTATACATGTGAAGTCATGCAAAGCATATTTGCATATCAGCTCTGTTGCAAAAATAAAGTGGAAAACAATATGCTTCAATCTGTACTCTGAGCACATCACATAGATGCATTGTAACTAACTTTTGGTTGATGGTAAAATACATCATTTTTGGTGTACATAATAGCAGCTGACATTTATATAGCAATGCAAAATTTGCAAAGCACCTTGCACACTTTATCTCATTTGAGCCTCCCTTCAACCCAGAGGTGGGTACCACATGTACTATTATTTTCATTTTGCAGAGAAGGAGGAGGAGAATTAGAGAATGTAAGCAGCTAGCTTAGGGACCCAGGGCTAATAAGTCTTACAGGTAGAATTTGAACCTAGGTATTCCGGACTCCAGGACTAGAGTTTAGCTAAGCTCCTACATAGATTCACATAAGAGTTCTCATATCCCTGTATTGTATTTGCTCTAAGTAGTTATCACTTTGTACTTATGAGGTTGTTTTTTTTGTTTGTTTGTTTGTTTTGTATTTTAAACATTTGTTTTGTGATGAGGAAATAAATTGCTGTCCTTTACCTGTACAATGTACAATGAACACCTTTCTAAAAAAGGACACATTCCCTCTAGGAGTGAGGAAGCCAAATCTAAACTTTAGGAGATTTTTCCTGGAATGATGGGAAAGGGATATAATGAGCCAAAAAGTATAAAAGTCTAACTCCCTACTTTGGAGTCAGATTTACCCTAGAACATGAACCTTCTCTGTGTGAGCTCAGAACTAGAACCCATTAATTGGAGAGCACACTTCAACCCCCTGGGCAATAGGTATTTTACAGTAAAACAGTTAAATGTATGTGCTGGAGAAGACTGGAGATCATCTAGCTTAATTCTGTAAACAGAACAGCATGTCTTCAATGTTTGTGTATCTGGACCACGTATATATCATAGGAATATTTGGGGAGGGGAGAGGCTTCAGATATGCCTACATACTGTAATACTCTTTAATTCTCCTAAGGAGAAGGGTAGGATTAATGCTGAAGGATATGCCAGTAGACTCTTTATGTATTTTATATGTGTATGTATAAACATACAGGCATATATATACTCTATATACTCATATATATGCATTTGTCTCTATCTGTATACATATATATAAATTTACACATATATTTCTATATACATTGATCTCTATAGTTCAAAATATGTTTGTACATGCATATATACACATATATAGTTATGTGTATAGATATGTATGTACACATGCATAGATTGAATGATCTATCATCTAAGCATGTATCTAATCTATTTCCCTGAGTTTGCTTCCCATTTCAAATTCCCAAAGGACCCATTGCATTTTTTCTTTGCTTATTTTGTATAGCCCCCAGCACTGTGCCAAGTAAGGTGGCCAGGTGACTCAGTGGACAGGATTCTGGACTTGGAGTCAAGAGGATCTGAGGCTACTACCTCTGACACTTACTAGCAAACTACTTAACCATTCTCAGCCTCAGTTTCTTTTCTCTTGGGGTTATTGTGAGCACCAAATCAAGTAAAATAAAGGCTATAAAGCACTTTGTAAACTGCAAAGTGCTATATAGATGTTAGCGATTATTAAAGAGATCATTTGGGTTGGTTAATAGTTCTGGTAGGAACAGAATGAGAAATACTTTATTAAGGTAAAATGACTTGATTTGACAGTTTTCACCTAGGAACTGCTACCTTCAAGGAACCCTTTTTGTACCAGTTCTATGCAAGCAGTGTAGCCCAGTCCTTTGAGAAGAAGACTTCCCATGTGATGGCATTTAGTTGCTCTATTTGACATTAATTCCATTTGCAAAGTTTCTCCATTTGCTTGTGCAAAACCGTTCTTTACAACTTCTCTCTCCTAGATTAATTTCTTCTCCTCCCCTACCCCACCTCCAGGACAAGTGCCTATTTTTTCTTATATATACTAAGAGTAGGCCTATATAGAGCCAAGAACCTCATTCAGGTCACTGATATCACTTATTTGGCTCTGTTGTCTGCAAGCCAAGGAAAGTGATTCATTAGTGTGAATAATGCCTATGTAATGCAACCAGATTGTGTTTGTCTATACTCCCAAAGTTCCTTTGGTTTAACAGACTACAGAGTGTTATTCTTCCATTCCTCCAGACTTGGAGGCTTTGAATTAATAGCAGCATCATTTCCATAGTGCAGAACCAAACAGAAGTTGAGAGGGCTTTCTTTGATCTAGGTTTAGGATGATGTAGAAGAAAGAGGAAAGGATCAGGACATGGAGATCATAAGTTTGTGACTCCACCATTTAATTAGCCACATGACTTCACCTCCCTGAGCATCAGTTTCCTCATCAGTAAAATGGGGGTGATAATACTTGTACAATCAACCTCAGAGGGGTTATTATGAGGAAAGTACTGTGTAAATTGTCAGGCATTATGTATATACAAACTATTATTCTGTTTGCCTTTTGGGCTCTGATTACAGACCTCCCTGGCTTCCTTTAAGTTCTAACTAAAATCCAATCTTCTACAGGAAATCTTCCCCACCCCTCTTAATTCCAGAACCTCCCCTCCTTTAATTATTTCTGATTTATCTTTGTATATATTTGTTTACATATTATGTCCCCTTTAAATTGTAAGCTCTTCCATGGCAGGGACTATCCTTTGCCTCTATTTGTATCCCCAGAGCTTAGCACAGTGCCTGGTACAAAGCTTAATAAATGTTTAATCATTGATGGATGGGATGAAGGACTACGGTTGTTTTGGTTAAAGACAAATCTTCTCCCCACTGCTTCTCTCTTGAGCAGACCACTTTATTTCCTTCCAGAAATGAGTTTAAGACATTGAACTTCGTCAGATGTTAGAACTAAATCTTCTAAAGAACACTGGGCCCTTACATTCAGTTCTTATTCAAAGGAATTTTATAAGACATTTATAGCTTACATCCTCCCTCCCCCCACTTCCTGGTTCTTTTTGGAGGAGGTTTTGTATCAGTGTGGCCTTAAAAGGTCAGGCAAGGGGAAGTGATATATGAAGAGAAAAATAAGATTGTTACCCTTCCTGCTCTAAATAGTTTTTGCCATTTTTGTTTTTATTTGAGCTGATTCTAATAATTTTGTTCTATATCCAAATAGACTTGGGTGCCCTCTTTTTTTTTTAATTTCCCAGAGTCCCTTTTGTTCTTTTGGAAGGAACATTCAGCTGTTCCTCCTATGAATTTGCTTTGGGAGTCATGATAGTATGGATGCATTTTTAAAAGTTTTACGGATTTTTTGGGGGGCGGTGGGGTTATGACATGGTTATCTTCTAGTATAACCGCTCCCTCACTGAACCCCTTCTTGTAACAAAAATAATCAGGCACAATCAACAAAGAAAACACTTCTGACAGTATCAGAGCTGATGGTGCCTGCATTATTCCTCTTCTGTTGTCCACCATATCTCTAGTGAAAAATAGGATGTGTATTCCCTGGGACTAAGGTTGGTTATTGCAGTGATTGTGAATTTAACTGGCCTTTAGTGTTATTTTCATTTAGATTATTGTAGCCTTGACATGTATCGTGCTCCCAGGGTTTATTTCCTCCATTGCATTGGTTCATACAAACCCCTCTTGGAACATTTCTTCCACTGGTCCAAAAAACATTTCCATGGGGCCTCTGGGCAAAGTAGAATCAAAATCCCTTTAGGGTCCCAAAAGAGGACTCTGAAATTATGTAAATTAACCTGACCCTGACTGACCTCAATGCAAACAGGGAGTGGGATGGGCACACCAGAGATGAAGGGGGAGAGCATTGTAATTTTCATAATCTGCCACAGCAGCTGTTGCTTCTTTTTAATGTTGGGGAATGTGGGATCCAGTGAAAAGAAAAACGATCATGGTACAAATCCTTTAAGGTGCAAGTAGTAGAGTTGAATACACATGTCATAGAAAGTAAGCATTAACTGTAGCAGACCCCTGCGGCACTAAGCATCCCTTTTCAGCACTGGCTGGCATTCAGTATGTAGCCTATTCAGTAAAAGCAACTATGTAAATATAACCAGGAAAAGGGAAGAGAAGGGGGCAACAACTGTCCTCAGATATCTGAAGGGCTGTCGGATTGAAGTGGGGCCAGACGCGTTCTGCTTGGCCCAGAAGGGAGAACTAGAAAGAATGAGGGTGGAGGAGAATAGCATTTGTTAGGTGCTTCTTATGTGCCAAGCACTGTGCTAAATGTTATACCAAGAGCATCTCATTTTATCCTAAAAACAATTGTGGGAGGTGGATGCTGTCATGATCCTTATTTTACAGTTGAAGATACTGATGCAGGCTGAGGTTAGCCACACAGCTAATAAGCAGCTAAAATGGGATTTGAACTCAGGTCTTCCTTTCTCCAAGCCTCTCTCCATTGCACCACCTAGTTGCATAGATTTCAACTGAATATATAGGAAATATTTACTTAATTATTTCAGCTCTTCCAAAGTGGAATAAACTGATTTGTGAGACACTGGGTCCACTGCATAGAGAGAGTATTGAACTTGGAGCCTGGAGGATTTGAATTTAAAGTGCCTTGGATACTTAGTAGCTGGGTGATCTTGGACAAGTCACATATCCTCACTCAGATCCAGTTTCCTCATCTATAAATGGGATAATAATGAATGAGATAACATATATAAATAAATAAATAAAATGAGATAACACTTATAAATAAACACTTATAAAGCCTATTTCCATAGACATTAAATTAGATAAATGGTTCTCAAAATGTGGAAAGGGCCTTCTGGAGGTTGTTGAGATTTTTTCCGCTTGTCTACAAGGTAAAAACTATTTTCATAATAATGTTGTTGTTCAATCATTTCACTCATGTCCAACTCTTCATGATTCCAACTTTAGTTTTCTTGGCAGAGATACTGGAGTGGTTTGCCATTTCCTTCTCTAGCTCATCTTACAGATAATGAGGAAACTGAGGCAAACTGAGCTAAGTGACTTGCCCAGGGTCACACAGCTAATAAGTGTCTGAGGCCACATTTGAACTCAGGAAGATGGGTCTTCCTGACTTCACTAAGATGGTTTTTTTTTTTTTAAAGCAATTGGGGTTAAGTAACTTGCTCAAGGTTACACGGCTAGTCATTATTTATGTGTGGGTGCTCATTTTCTGAGGCCAGAACTGATCTCGGGTCATCCCAACTCCGAGGCCGGGGCTCTTACTCACTGCACCACCTAGCCGCCCCTTTAGGGCAATTGGGGTTAAGTAACTTGCCCAAGGTTACAGGGCTAGGTTTTTTTTTTTTTGTTTGTTTGTGTGGATTAAGTGTCGGAGGCCGGCTCTGAACTCAGGTCCTTCTGACTCCAGGGCCGGCGCTTATTCACTGCGCCACCTAGCCGCCCATGATGTTTTAATTTATAATGGTAAATACAGATGCCTGTAACCTAGATAAAGGCCCTTTTTTGTCATGTACTCAATAATTTTTAGGAGCATAAAGAGATCCTAATACCAAAAATTTGAGAACCAACCACTGGTCTAGGTGATGTCTAATGCCCCTTTCAATTCTGATATTCTGTGATAATATATGTCAAAGATAATATGTCAAAATATATGTCATATTTTCAACTTAGATGCACAGGAATTTTTGGTTCCCCCTCTATCTTTGTTCCCTCCTAACCTTAGTACAGAAGACTGCAGAAGCAGAATGTTTTCCAAACATTCTGATGCATCTTATGGTACATCCCGGACACTTGAATGTTAAGTACCCTGTGAGCACTCAGTAAGTACTTGTTGACTCATCTAATATATGTTCACCAATGTGGCCTTTCTAGAATAGAAACTCCTAGAGGAAGGTTGGGACTGGGGACTTTGAGAAATACAGACTAGTGACTCAGAGGATGCTCTACGAGTTTTTGTGATAAATGTATACTGTAGTTAAAGAAAACAGCATCAGCCTACCTCTAGGAAATAGCAACGAGAATTTTTCCAGGCTTGCTCAGTTATTCAGTCAATTAATGAATCCTCAGATCATAAATTTAGAGCTGGAAGGGCCCTCACGGGCCATTTAGTCCAAACTCCTCTTTCATTTTGCAGACAAGGCAGCTGAGGCTACCAGAAGTTATGTGACTTATCCAAGGTCACACAGATTGAAGCATAAGAGAGATGTCCCATGGAGTTCCTCTGCCTGTGGAGTCAGTCTTCTTTTCCCCATATGACATTGCCTCATGTAACGGTTGTGCTTTTGGATCTCCCTTTGTTGGCCACGTGACTGATGTGATTTTTACTCAGATGAATGTTCTCTAACTTTGCTCCATTTCTGCAGCCTGTGTGTCCCTTTTGGGTACTGGGTGGTGGTTATACAGACAGAAAATAGTGAGGAATAGCTAGTGGCAGCTGCGAGGTGGTGTGTGACACATTGAGTAGTCATGTTTCCCTCCACAGTAGCCCTCCAAAGTCTTCTCCAACATAACTTTCCCCCCCATCTGTTCTTATTTGCACTGCATAATAGGGGACACGTTTTGTAACTTGGGATTCAAGAGACAGTAAAAGTTTAAAATGAGATGGATTTCAAAGAGAAAAACCCTCAGTTACACCCTCCTCATTATCCCTGAGCTTTTGCCATTATTACCAGAATATTCTAGGTTTTTACTTCATATGCATTTCCTCATGCAATGGGGTTTGGGGTAGTGGGGTTATATGTGCAGAGCTTTAGGGAAATTTAGGAATAGCTACGTGAGCTCTAGATAGACTGCATAGTCTAGACACTAGGAGATGGAGAAGGGGTTGGCCTGGGAACTGGGTAACCTTAGTTCTGTATCCACAGCCCCCCTTGGTCTCCAGCAATTTGTATGAGCTTTCTGTGCCTCAGTTTCCTTTAATATGAGTCTTGAATGCCCTGTTTTTCATAATATAAATACTTCATTGGAAAATATCTAGAAAGACATTGAACATTTTGGGGGAAAGGTTCTATTCTATACATACATACACGTATATATATATATATATGTGTGTGTATGTATATATGTGTGTGTATATATATATACACACACATATAGTTGTTTGTCCTCTATTTTGAAGAGCACCAATGACATCACGGGGTGATGTCTTGACTTGTGCATAAATTGGATTAAAGTCAGACAAAGTCGAACAAAGTCGACAGCCTCACTCTCTCTTACAGAGTCATCTTAGTCCATTAGCAAAACAAAAGTCAGGATGACTAGTGATGGCCCCAGATGCAGCATATGACCTTGATTCTTTGGGGTCTGATCAAGCTCTAGGAGCTCCACAGCACCTGCTTCTGCCATCTTCATGGCTATTGGAATAAATTGTTCTCATTTACCCATTCCACCCAGAGAAATCTTCACATGCTTGAGGTTGACATCCCGCTAACTCACTGAGGGGTTTGAGGTTTGTCAACTACCTTCAACCTGGTTTAGTGCATCTGCCAAGATAGTTTTGTATGCATATGTACATACATACATACATATATCATAATACATACATATGTGTATATGTGCATAGATAAAATTCGAGGTTGTTATTGTTAGATCAATAACCACTTTCTCAGATCCTTGATTCTGGAGTCTTCCCTCACACTTAGACCTATATACTTTATGCTTAGAATAACTTCTTTCACCATCCCTCCTTTATCTTATTCCTTTCTTCCATTCTATGACTTGACCCAGAAAAATCTAGCAATCTCCTACCTTCAAAATCAAACTACTTCTTAAACACAGCCTTTATTAATTTTTTTCTAAATAATTTGGATGACAAATATTGACATTTAGTTTCCCTATTAATTTGTCCATCTCAACTTACAAGCAACAGAAAACATCAGACTTCTTGAACCCAATGAAAAGACCCAGAATTACGCAGTGACTGTAACAATTTAACTTCTTTGTGTCTCAGTTTCCTCAGTTTGCCCTAGGTAATCAATCTATAAGGTCTCTTAGGGCTCCCATTACCTTTCAAAGGAGAATGAGGGAACACAAATGGTCTAAGACAAAGCTTTACCAACAGGCAAATTTTTATGGATGGGGAAGCTTCACCTAGTGGATCTGCATTCTAGGTATCAAATCTCCTCCTTTGTTTTGTTGGGGGACTACCACCAAGAATATGTGGATAAGGAAACTGAAGTACAGGGGAATGAAAGGATTTAAAGATCATAATGGAACTGAGACTAGAACTCAGCTCCCCTGATATCTAATCTAGTGCTCTACTATCCCTATCCCAACATCATAAACTGTCAACTCCCCAATAATCCCTATCAAAGTATATGGGCAGATGTTTAACTGGGTCTATATTTTTAAAGTACATACTTTAAAGTTTAATATGAATTATTAGCATTTTTCTATAACCTTCTTAAGTCTAGAAATAAAGAAAATACAATAAACCAAGCCCTGATTTGTGGCATTTGCTGATTTCCCATGTGGGCATGCCCACGCTGAACATTGAACACGATTCTTTTTCACGAGCAGGCTCTAGCACAGCCCTGGCCCTACACAAACACTGATCAGTAGCTTACACTGTCTTTACTACCCTAAGTTGTTTGCTATATCCCCACCCACCAGTTTAAGACCAGAAAAAATCCCAAATATAACTGCCTCATAAAAACATTGTGCATCCATGGTTTGAAAGTCTGAGTCCAAAAAGAATTCTAGAATTCAGCAAGACCATCAATTAAAAAGAATAAGAATTAACATTTGTTTACACTCTTATTGTTCTAGAGAGGGTACTGTATGGAATTTGCTAAATAGATATGCATCCTTCTCTGGATTAGTTTATAATCTGTTGCCCTGTAAACTCTTGAGTCTTGGGGTACCAGAACAAGGCTATATTTCCCTCTAGGGTTTTTAAAACTCTCTTAGGATTCTAGGTGAGATTCTCTAATGCTATCAGCTCACACCCCTACCCCAGTGTGTTCATCCTTTGTGGAAAGAGAAGTATCCTAATCATTTCCCCTACTTCCCCCATTTCACCCTGCAAGTAAGGCTAAGTTTTCCTTAAAAGGCATTTAGACATTTCTAGAGTTTTGATTGGTTCAGGAAACTGAATGTCAGAAAGTCAATAAGCATTACTAGGTATCTACTATATGTCAGGCACTGTGCTAAGCTCTAGCAATACAAAGAAAGGTAAAAGGCAGTTTCTACCCTAAGGGAGCTCTCAGCTCCCTTACAAACAGCTATGTACAAAACAAGCTACATCCAGGATAAATGAGAAACAATCAACAGAAGGAATATACAGAAGGAATATTAAAGAGAGTCGGGAAAAATTTATTGTAAAAAGGGGGATTTTGGGGGCGGCTAGGTGCCACAGTGAATAGAGCACCGGCCCTGGAGTCAGGAGGACCTGAGTTCAAATCTGGCCTCAGACACTTGACACACTTACTAGCCGTGTGACTTTGGGCAAGTCACTTAACCCCAATTGCCCTCCAAAAAGCAAAAAAAAAATGGGATTTTAGCTGGGTCTTAAAGGAAGTCAAAATAGCCAGGAGGCTGAAATTAGGGGGAGGGAAGAGAATTCCAGGCATGGGGTGCCACCAGTGAAAATGTCTTGAGTCAGGAAATGGAGAGTCTTGTTTGAGGAACAGCTAGGAGGCCAATGTTATTGAATCACAGGGAAGGTTTAAGGCATAAGAAGACTGGAAAGTTGTGTGGGAGTGGGGGCACAGATTATGAAGGGTTTTGAATACCTAATAGAAGATTTTATATTTGATCCTAAAAGTGACAGGAAACCACTGGAGTTTATTGAGTAGGTGAATGACATGGCCAGACATGGACTTTAGGAAGATCACTTTGACACCTGAATGGGAGGACAAACTGGAGTGGGGAGAGAATATTGCAGTAGTCCAGGCATGAGATGAGGAGGGTCATGCTAGGGTCATGGCAGTGTCAGAGCATAAAAGAGGGGGCATATGAAAGAGATTCTATGAAGGTAAAACTGCTTTGGCAATTTTAGATATGGGGGATGAAAGAGGCTGAAGACTTGCTGATGACACCTAGGTTTTGGGTCAGGAGGATGGGGAGTATAGTGGTGCCCTTGACAGAAATAAGGAGTTTTGAAGGACCCACATGTACAAGAATATTTATGGCCAGATTTTTGTGGTGGCAAAGAATTGGAAATTTTGGGGAGGCTCATCAACTGGGGAATGGCTGAACAAGTTGTGGTATATGAATGTAATGGAATACTATTGTGCTATAAGAAATGATGAGCAGGCAGACTTTGGGAAAACCTGGAAAGACTTATATGAGCTGATGCTGAGTGATAGGAGCAGAACCAGGAGAACATTCTACACAGTAACAGCAACATTGTGTGATGATGACCAACTGTGAATGTCTTAGCTCTTCTCAGCAATGTGGTGATCTAAGACAATTCCAAAAGACTCATGATGGAAAATGTCATCTACATCCAGAGAAAGACCTATGGAGTCTGAATGCGGATAGAAGTATAAAATTTTCACCTTTTTGTTTTGTTTTGCTTTCTTTCTCTTCTTTTTTCCCTTTTGTTCTGATTCCTCCTTCAGGACGTGACTAATGTGGAAATATGTTTAACATGATTGTACATGTATATACAACCTTTATCACATTGCTTACTGTCTTGGAGAGGGGGGAGATGAGAGAGGGAGAAAAAAGTTCGGAACTCAAAATCTTATAAAAGTGAATATTGAAAACTTTCTTTACATTAAATTTTTTAAAATGCTATAAAAAAAGAAACAAGGAGTTTTGGAAGGAGAGAAGTTTTGGGGTGAAAGAAAATGAGTTGAGTTTCAGGGTGTTGATATACCTTCTTGTTTGCCTGAGTGCAAAGCACTTATGAGATGGTCTGGGAAGCACTCTGAAGCTTGGTGGGAGAATTGAAGCTGAATCAACTGGAGGTGTCCTCAGTTACCTATCCTTATTAAATATCTGCCTCTTACTATGGATAGATAAGTCTATTTTTGTTAACTGTTGAATGACCTATGAGTAGTGCCTTTTTTTTTCCTATATGAAACCTAAACTACTAAGAGACTAACCTGTATCTGGCCCAACCTAGAATATTCCCCCCACATTATCAGTTGAGAATCATTCTAGTCATCTAGCCTCAAATATTTTTAGAAAGAGGATACTTATCATATATTGGTACAGTGAGAACAACTGGTATAAAACATCTCCCTCACCCCTTGAATCTGACACTGGGTTTAAACTTAGAAAGTATATGTGGCAAAGAGGTAAGTCAAAATTGATGAAAATTTTTTCTTCCATTTGGGGATGCTTAAGTTCCTCTTAGGTATATTTTGCAGTTTCTTTACTGGGCTCTTTGTAAAGGCATTCACCTACATCCAAGACCCTCTAGGGCATATACGTTTGCTAAATTTATTCAAACCCATCCTCCCTTGCAATTATTACTCTATCTAGTTCTTTAACATTTTTTTAAAAGATGGTATAAAATCTATGATCAATTTATTATTTTTACTTGGTTATGGTTGTTGGTCAGTTGTTTCAATCATATTTGACTCTTTGTAACCCCCTTGGGGTTTTCTTAGCACAGATACTGGAGTGATTTGCCATTTCCAGTTCATTATGCAGATGAGGAACTGGAGCAAACAGGGTTAAATGACTTGCCCAGGGTCACACAGTTAGTAAGTTTCTGAGGTCAGATTTGAACTTAGGGAGATGTGTCTTCCTGACTCCAGACTTTGTACTCTACCCACCATGCTACCTAACTGCCCTTGGTTAAGGAAAGGTTATTACTTACTTTTAAGTAATAATTTTAGTTCAATCACCCCACTTTTATGAATATGAAACCATAAACATTGCCAAATAGAAAATCCATATAAAAATGCCATTCCCCCTCTGCTCCATCCATCCCTATCCCTTGCCTCTAAAAATATACCTTTGGCTGAGAATTACCCAGCAAGGAGAACTAAACAACCAGAAGCAACATTCATTTTCTTTTTAACAAGTTTTATTGATGCCTTTTGTTTTCACATTACACTCACTTACAAATTAAAAATCCCCTTCTTTCCCTATGAATAACCACAGTTAATCCAACCACATCTGACAGCATATGCAACATTCCTTGGTCATAGTCACCCATATATTCAGCAGAAGGAAGGAAGACTATGTTTTCAACTCTCTTCCAGAGTCAAGTTTGGTCACCGTAACTATATAGGACTTAATTTTGTTTTAATGTTCTTATCATTTATGTTATTGTTATCATTTTATATCTTGTTTCTCTGGTACTGTTTATTCCACTGTATCAGTTAATACAAATCTTCCCATGTTTCTCCATATTTTTCAAATTAATTTCTTATTGAGCAATAATACGTCATGTACTACCATTTGTTTAACCATTTCCTAATTGATGAGTGCACCTTTTTGTTTCCAGTTCTTTATCATTACAGAAAGTACTGCTGCAGAGGTTTTTGGTATATATGAGCCCTTTCTTGTCTTTAATCTCCTTGATGCAAATGCCTAGCAACAGCCATCTGAATTGCAATAAATGTTGCCTTCACATGAACTTTAAGTTCACTTTAGTTCAGAAACTTTTAGACATGATTCTAAAGGCTTTTGTGATTCAACTATTAGTCATATAAAAGGAACCTTTATTAATAAGCATATTTAGCTCATTATAGAAAAAAATGAAAGACTCAGAATAATTTGCCAAATGTTTAAAGAGAAAACAAAAAACAATGTGGTAAACATATGGGGATCTGATGAGTTGTCTGTGTAATTGGATGTTTCTGTGCACCTGGTTCCAAAGGCAATATTTAATGTGTAATCTCCTGTTTCATTTGCTTTGGGGAGTGTGTGTGTGTGTAACTCTATCCCTGGATCACATCTGCATTAAAATTAGGAGAGGGATAGTCTCATTTCAGTGAGTAGAAATTTATGCACATGAGTCTTCTTTTACTTGGAGAGTGCAATTATACTCCTAGAAATACAGCCTGTGGGAGAAAGAGACATAGGCAACCCTATTTAACAAAAGGGTAATCTCAAGAGGACATCATCAAGGTTGGGAAACCCCCCAATTAACCTTATCACTTAAAAAAATCTCCCGGCTATGTAATTCTTTCAACTCATTGCTTTTTGTTGTTGTTGTTCTCAAAATAATGTGTGCTCTTTGTTATCAAAAATCAGTAGCAACAATCCAGCTTTTGTGAGTTACTCAACAAAAATAACAGCAGCCATTTTAACGGCACTTTCCTATTTACAAAGCACTTTGCATGTATTATCTCATTTTCTCCTAAAGACAAACTATTGAGATGGTTTACAAATCTGACCTCAGACAATTCCTAGCTGTGTGGCCCTGGGCAAGTCACTTAACTTCTATCTGCCTCAGTCTCCTCAAGTAAAAAATGGAGATAAAAATATAATCAACTACAAAAGTTGTGAGGATCAAATGGATATTTGTAAAGCACTTAGCACAGTACCAGACACATAAATATTAGGTGCTTAATAAATACTTGTTTTCTTCCTTCCCTCTCTCCCTACTTCCTGTTCCTCTCTCCTTTCTTTCTCTCTTCCTTCCTTTCTTTATTGTTCTTCTTCCTCCCTCCCTCTCTCCCCTACTTCCTCTCTTTCATCTTCCTTCCCTCAATTCCCTTCCTCCTTCCCTTCCTAACTACCTCCCTCCCTTCCTGTCTTTCTTCCTTTATCTGGCTGAGGCACAGAGATGAAATATCTTTCCCAAGTTCCAAGGCCAATGGATCCTGTTCCTGGACTCTTTTCATTACATCACAGCTACTGGTCAAAAGAAATAGTTAAAATTATTTAGACTATATCCTAAGAACCTATACAATAAAGTACTAGATGCTAAACTAAGAATGTACCAAATTATTTTCATTTATAAGGGTAAAATTTTTAGCAATTAAATAATATTTCTAGGATAAGTAGAATTCTTAGTAGAACTTGCAGAAAGCCCCAAAGCTCATGGACATCTTATGTAATCTTCTACAAATTCTAGATTCCTAAAACTAGAAGGGATCTTGGAAATTATCTAGTTAAATACTGTGCCAGATACATGAATCCCTTCTACAATGTCCCTGACAAGAGGCAGTCCAGCTTTTATTTGAATGCTTGTTGTAACAAGAAATTTAATACTATAAAAAGTAGATTTTTTAAAAAGTAGATATTTAACTCTAATTATTAGAAAGTTCTTTATATTGAATCAAAATGTCTTCCTACAGTGACCATATGTTGATCCTAGCTATGTTATTATAGAAACACATAGAATGTCCCATCCCTCTTCCACATGAAAAGATTTCAATGTTTAAAGATCACTATAATGTCCCATGTGCCATTCCACTTGGTTTTTTCTTTTACAAGCAAAAATATCCCAAATTTCATCAACTGCTCCTCATATAACAAGGTTTCTAATGTCCTAACTATTGACATCACTCTCCCCTAGACACGCTTCAGTTTGTCAATACCCCTCTTAAAATATAGTACTTATCCCTGGACTTAACTTTCCACATAGGATCTGACCATTTCTAAGCACAAGTTAAGGTAAGATTTTTGTTGTTTTTCTTTTCTTCTTGTTGTTGGGGTTCAGTTTCCCAGACTCAGGCTAAATTGTAAACATCTGAAGGATTAATCGCTTTTGAACCCTTTGAATTCACCAATCAGGGGCCAAGTCTTTGTTATATATTCTGGGAGACTGACATTTTTTGGGGGGACGGGGGGGAGGAAGGGGGGGGTTTCTCATGAGAAGGATCTTTTGATTTCCTGGTTGAGACTCTGAGTAGCTGTATATTCAGAGCCCCCTGACTGCTTAGATGTCTGTGCTCCCTTGATCCAGTGATATATGTAAAGTGTATAGCAATATTGCTATGTGCAGACAGCTGGAGCCCTGTTGGTTTTTATGTTAATATCTCTGCTTGTTTTTTCTCCAAGTTCAGGGGCTGACCTTTCCCCTGAACTGGTGAATGTAATTAAAAGTAGGACTGCTAACCCCTTTTTGAGCAGTCTCTCCTAGAAAAGCAGATCAAAGAACTTATGCTAGCAGGCCATCCTGGGTATGGTAAGGTGTTTGTTGTCACACCATTACATTGGTCTATGGGATAATTACCTCTTTTGCTAGAGATAATAGGGCTAAGTAGTGGAGAGAATATTGGACAGGTACAAATCAAGAGAGACTTGGCTTTGAATTCAACCTTTAACACTTAATAGTTGCATGGCCATGATGTATTTCTGAGACTCAGTTTCCTAATCTGCAGAATAAGTGTAATTCATGTAGTATGTACCTCCCAAGGTTATGAGGATGAAAATATATGTAAAAGTGATATAAAAAGGTCTGGTTTTACTGGAAATAAAATAGATGGCCATGATTAGGGGAACAGTTGCTAAGTAAATTGTGACACATGTGGTAAGAAACAAAAAAATATGAAGAATTCAGAGAAGCACGGACAAATATTTAGAACTGAACTTAGAGTTGGAAGGTCCCTTGTTGTTGAGTTGTTTTTCAGTCATTTCTGACTCCCCATGACCCCATTTGGAGTTTTGTTGGCAGAGATACTAGAATGGTTTGTCATTTCTTTTTCCAACTCATTTTACAGGTGAGAAACTGAGGCAAACAGGATTAAGTGACTTGCTCAAGGTCACACAGCTAGTAGCTGTCTGAGGTCAGATTTGCATTCAGAAAGATGAGTCTTCTTTGAAGGCCCCTTAGGAGTCATTGAATCCAACCCCTTCATTTTACAGATGAAGAAATCGAGTCTTAGAGAAGTTCAGTTAATGTCAGTCTGGGTGTCTATGAAGGGATTCAAAAACAACTTTTCTTGACTCTAGGTCCAATGCTCTATCTACTATATCACGCTATTTCTTGTAATATGAAGGGACACGGAGTGAAATAAATGGAAGTAGGGAAATAATAATGCAATATTTGCAATAATGTACATGTTTAGAGGTGTCAAACTCATCCATGGGGTCCAAAGCTGGAATGTGGCCAGAACCAGATTAAAATATAATTGGAATATGTTTAAAAAAATAAATAAAATACAATAAAACATAGATAATGTTAATTTGTGGTTTTCTAAGTCAATATAGAACTCATAGGGATCAGTTTTTACTAGAGTTTATCAATATTGATGTAAACAGTCAGGCTCCAAAATAGAACAATACAATTCTAATGACTAAGTCTGACCTAAGAAAAGAGAAAAATGTATCTACTTCCCTCTGTGTAGGGTTGAAAGACTCTGCAAGTGGAATATTGTATAAATCATCATACTTGGTTGATACATTGTTTTCCTATACTGCTTTTTTCTCTTTCTTTTTTATTTTTTGTTAAAAGGGATGCCTCTCAGTGCTGGGAAGGGATATAGTTAGAAATGAAGGTGATTAAAAATGAAGATAATGGGGGCATCAAGGTGACAAAGTGAATAGAGCACCAGCCCTGGAGTCAGGAGGACTGGAGTTCAAATTTGACCTTAGACACTTAACACTTACTAGCTCTGTGACCTTAGGCAAGTCACTTAACCCAATTTGCCCTGCCTTTCCCCTCCAAAAAGACCAAAAACAAACAAACAAACAAAAACCTAAGGTAATGAATATATTTTTAAGTGTGCTATTGTCATCTGTTGTACATTATATGTTTCTACTAAAATAGTCTCAGATCAGATTAGCTTTTCTGACAACTAATCAGTCAAAAAGCATTTATTAATTGATTACTATATGTCAGGAACTGTGCTAAATTCTGGGTATAAAAAGAGAGCCAAGAGATATCCCTGCCCTCAAGGAGTTAGAAATCTAATGGAAGAAGATAGGTAAACAAATATGTAAAACATAAACTATATACAAGATAAATAGATAGGAAATAATTAACTGGGGGAAGACCCTAGAATTAGGAAAGATTGAAAAATGTTTCCTGCAGATGAGATTTGAGCTGAGTGTTGAAAGAAGCCAGGGAAGCCAGGTGATGGAAATGAAAGGAGGGAGAGGAAAAGGGAAAGAGAGGGGGAGAGAGGGAGAGAGAGGGAGGGAGGAAGGGAGGGGGAGAGAGAGAGAGAGAGAGAGAGAGAGAGAGAGAGAGAGAGAGAGAGAGAGAGAGAGAGAGAGAGAGAGAAGGAGGGACAGGGAGAGAGAAAGCATTCCAGGCACATGGGACAGCCAAAGAAAGGGGCCCAGATGGAAAAGTATATGTTGATATAGTTTGTAAGGAATAAGAAGACTGAAGAGTTATGGGGGCGGGCGGGGGTAGATTATGAAGGACTTTGAATTTCAAACAGGATTCTGTACTTGATCCTGGAAGTGATAGTGAAATTTGTTGAGTGTTAAGGTAATATGTTTGGACTGTACTTTAGGAAAATAACTTTGATGACTTAATGGAGGATGGATTAGAGTGAAGAGAGACTTGTGAGGGGGAGAACAATCAGTAAGCTACTGAAATAGTATAGGTGATGAGAATGGTGGCAGTTCAGAGGAGAGAAGGGGATTGATTTGAGAAAAGCAAAGGCGAAATTGACAGCCCTTGGTGACTGATTGGATGTGGAGTGGGATGAGTTATAGTGAGGAGTCAAGGATGACACCTAGGTTTTGAACCTGGTGGACTGGGAGGATGATGATGCCTTTGACAGTAATAGGGAAGTTTGCAAATGTGGAGGGTTTAGGATAGAAGAAATTAAGTTGGATTTTGGACACATTGACTTTAAGGTATCTACTGGACATTCAGTTTAAGAAAGGCAAATGGAGATGTGAGATTAGCGGTCAGTAGAAAGGTTAGGGCTGGACAGGTAGACTTAAGAATGATCAGCATAAAGGTGGTAAATCAATCTGTGGAAGCTGATGATATCACCAAGTGAAGTAGTATAGAAGGAGAAGTGAAGAAGACCTAGGACAGAGCCCTGTGAAACACCTATGGTAAATGGGCATGACTTGGATGAGGAGGGGGATCAAGAGTTTCAAAGGCTTCAGGGAGGTCAAGGAGAATAAGGTTTGAGAAAAGGCCATTGGTTTTGGCAATTAGGTAATCATTGGTATTATGGGTTTTTTTAAAATTTCTTTTAATTCCTCCTGAATTGTTTGGTTAATATTAACTTCACCTGACCAAAACCTGTCCCATAGAATGTAAAAAATTTATTTAAGAGCCTTAAACATTCCTTAGATAAGAAGCCAGAGGAAGAATCTCAGCTGTCTGTGACTCATTGCTGACATGTGAATCTTCCGGCTCAGTCAGTGAATCCTCTAAAAGCAGTTTAATCTGTAACCTGACTTAGTTTACCTATAGAGTTTGTTGGACAAAGCTTGTTTCCTTAGGGACTGTATGAGATTATGACTCTGTTTAACTAAGTTTGTTCACTTTGATGACATTGAAAGAAGCATAAGATTATGGCTCTATCCTCTCTTTAACTTTTATGGCCTGAGAGGAATGTACAAGATTGCAATATGTAAATGAATGATTTCTCTGTCACTCTGACATCATTTTGACTATAAAAAACCTTGTTAGATTCCTCATGATCGTTCACGTTTTCTCTAAGACATAATTATTCTTGAGCATAATAATAAAGCCTCGGTTTTTTACCTCCATGATTTCTGCATTGTGATAAATATGTATTTAGAAGCAGTTACTCAGCACATGAATTCAGGAGGTATTTCTCCCCTAACACTGGTATGTTTGGAGAGAGAAGTCACAGCTACATTGCATTATTGATTCCTATTGAGTCTCCAAAGCATCTGTCCCCTCCTCTGTCCCATTTCCATAAATTGGACCTCATTATAACCAGCCTATCTGTTACAATACTCCTGATAAGTTCTCCTACTTCTACTCTTTCCTACCTCAAACCCACCATTCAAATTACTGCCAGCCTAATAGTCCTCGTGTATAGGTGTTGTCATGCCATTCCTATACTTTAAAAGATCCAAGACTGTTTTTTTGTATTGTCAGGCATTTCAATCATCTACAACTCTTTGTGACCCCCATTTTAGGATTTTCTTGGTAAAGATACTGGGGTGGTTTGCCATTGCCTTCGCTAGTCTCCCTATTGCTCACCAAATAAGATTCAAATACTTGTTCCTTTGCTTATATTACTCCCCTTTACAACAACAGACTAATCTGTCCTCTGAAAATGTTCTATGCCTTCCCATCTCCATGCCTTCCATTTTCTATTGCTTGAATGGCTCCCCTTCCCCAGTTTCCCTGTTGAATTCCTACTAGTTTGTTTTGGTTTTTGTTTTGCTTTTTGGAGGGCATTTGGGGTTAAGTGACTTGCCCAAGGTCACATGGCTAGTTTTTTGTATGTGTTGAGAGTCTGCGGCTGAATTTGAACTCAGGTCCTCTTGACTCCAGGGCTGGTGCTCTATTCACTGCACCACCTAGCCACCCCCATTCGCCCCTGCTAGTTCTTTAAGGACTGACTTAAATGCTACCTCTTTTATGGACTCTTCTCTGATTGTTCTCCACCCACAAATTTTTTTTGCAACTTCTCTCCCCCTCCGCTCCACCTCCCAGGATTTCACAGGGATTCATATTCATAGCATTGCTAAGTAATATCCATCTACTTCCATAACTCTGAAATTTATCTTCATTCTATTTTGTTTGGACTATTGCAATAGTCTCCTAATCAGTCTCTTTGCATCAAACCTCTTCCCTCTTCAATCCTTCCTCCTCAGAACCACCAAAGTGATTTTCCAAGGCATAGGCTCAACCATGTCACTATGTGCTCAGTAAAATCCACCCCCTCCTAATTGCCTCTAGAATCAATTACAGTCTCTTTTGTTTGTCATTTAAAACCCTTTAGAACCTGGTTTCAACTTACCTTTCCAGCCTTATTCCTTAATATTCACCCTTACACATTTTATGAACCAGCAAAATTGTTCCTCACATAAGACCTTTTCTCTCTCTCATCATACTTTTTTTTTTTTAAGCAATTGGGGTTAAGTAACTTGCTCAAGGTTACACGGCTAGTCATTACTTATGTGTGGGTGCTCGTTTTCTGAGGCTGAATTCGATCTTGGGTCATCCCAACTCTGAGGCCGGCACTCTTACTCGCTGCGCCACCTAGCTGCCCCTCTCATCATACTTTTGCACTGGTTGTCTCCATGCCGGGAATGAACTCCCACTGGATCTCAGAATTCCTGAATTTCTCAAATCTCAGCTGAGGGCCTTCCTTCTACAAGAAGACTTTCCTGATCCCACCTCACCTCCTTAATTCCCACCAGCTGCCAGTGTCTCACTTGCTACTTAACCTTGTATTTATTTTGTTTCTACTTATAAATATACTAATTTTCTCCCCTATAGAGTGTGAACTTTATGAGGGTAGGGGGTCTTTCATTTTCTATTTATATCTTCGGTGCCTAGAATAATATCTGGCATATATTAGACATTTAATAAATACTTGTTCTAAAAAAAAGAAATGCTTGTTGGTTGGTTCAATTAACACTTACCTAATAGATTTATGCAATACTATGTATTACAGATCTCTCTTTTGCTATCTCATCCCTCTGCCAGATTATAAACTCTATAAGAGCAGGGTATGCATTTTTCTAAGATTTATCTTCTTTTCAGTAGAGTTCTGTGTATAGTATTCAATTAATCAACTAAGAAATATTTTTAATGTTTATTTTTTATTTATTTAATTTAAATTTATTACATTAATTTAGATTTAATTAATTTATTTTGTTCCAGGTCTTTTTTGAGGCTGTAAAGATGAAAAGACAAAAATGAAATATACCCTGCCTTCAAGAGGTTAACATTCTAACTAGTCAATAAATTTTTGTTGAAATAAAATGAAATATTATCAGGCAGGTTTCTGAAAACAAAAGTGAAGTGGAAAATTCACAACTTTGCTAAACCACAGATCTATACTTTATTTACAAACATCTCCTTTAATGGCAGCAGCTTTTATAAAATATGAGCTAATCTTGGCTCTATTGGAAGGTTAAGTGGCTAGGCCTTTCACTTGTAGCCAGGCACAGTTTACCTAGATCAAAGAATTGTCTTCTTTCTCTCTCAAATAGATTACTTGGACATTCTGATGGTCTTAATGTGCTTTTTTCTCTTCTTGTGATATTTATATTCATAATTTCTAATGTTCTTCCAATTTGAAGAGATTCAAAATGTTTCTTCAAATGTATTCAGTGAGTTTGGATTTTAGGGGCTGCTAGGTGGCGCAGTGAGTAGAGCTTTGGCCCTCAGAAGGACCTGACTTCGGATCCAGCCTCAGACACTTAATGCATACACAAACAAAAACCTAGCCCTGTGACCTTGGGCAAGTTACTTAACCCCAATTGCCCTCCAAAACGAAAAAAAAAAGTTTGGGTTTTCTGAAATTTGTAAATGAGATTATTATTAACATTTTTTGTGTGCTAAAGGTATTTTTGTTTTCTTTTTATTAAATTGAGTTTCTGTGCTTAAAGTGAAGAGTTTTGGGAGCAGAGCCAAGATGGTGGAATAAAAGCAGGGACTGGTTCAAGATCTCCCACAAACCCCTCCAAATACCTATAAAAAAATGACTAAATTAATTCTAGAGCAGTAGAACCCAGAAAAAGACAGAATGAAACAAATTTCCAGCCCAAGGCAACCTGGAAGCTCAAGACAAAAGGTTTGTTGCACCAGTCTGAGAAAAGAGCACAGTCCACTGTGGCCTACGCTGGCATAGACAGACTGGAACAGGCCTCAGGGCACTGAATCACTGGAAGTTGTGGCAGTTTCCAGACTTCTTAACCCACAAATGCCAAAGACAACTTTTGGTCAGTAGGAAAGGTCTGTTGGAACTTGGTGAGAGAGGAGCATGGTCTGGGCCCCAGCCTCAGGTTTGCAGAGGTAGAGGTGGCAGCAGTGTCAGAGGCTGCTTGTAGAGCTCTCTGCCCACAGACAGTTGGGAGCAGCTGATCACAGGGGATTGCAGGGATCCCTTTCCTGGTGCTAAGGAAAGAATCTCTTGCTTTGCCCATGCTTCACTCTGGGTCTCAATCCTGGGTGTCAGTCCTGGGGGTGAGGAGGAGCACTGGCACAGTGGAGCTTGTGGCAGCAGTGGAGGAGGAATCCTCCTCACAATTGTAAGGCAGAAAAGAGTGCTTGTTGTCACTCATAGACCAGAGCACAGGCCAGGAGAGGAGTAAACGCCTCTCCTTTGATCATACAACCTTGAAAGAACTGAAAATTAACAGGTCCCTAGAAATATCTCTGAAAACAGCTGTGCAAAACCCTGAAGCTTGGGACAGTAAATCTTCCATACTGAAAGCAGAGACTTACCTTAACAAAGAGTTAAAAAGTCAAGTAATTGGCAGGGAAAATGAGCAAACAGCAGAGAAAAATCATACCATAAAACCTTATTTTTATGACAAGGAAGATCAAAACATACAACCAGAAGAAGACAAAAATGTCAAAGTCATCCAAAGCCACCAAGAAAAATACAAATCCATCACAGGCCATGGAAGAGCTCAAAAAGGATTTTGAAAATCAAGTGAGAAAAGTAGCCTGAAAACTGGGAAGAGAAATGATAGTGATGCAAAAAAATCATGAAAAATGAGTCAACAGTTTGCTTGAGGAGACCCAAGAAAATGCTGAAGTAAATAACACCTTAAAAAATAGACTAACGCAAATGGCAAAAGAGTCTAAAAAGCCAATGAGGAGAAGAATGCCTTAAAATCAGAATTGACCAAGTGGAAAAGGAAGTCCAAAAGTTCACCAAAGGAAATAATTCATTAAAAATTAGAATGGAGCAAATGGAAGCTAATGATTTTATGAGAAATCAAGAAATTATAAAACAAAACCAAAAGAATGAAAAAATAGGGGCAGCTAGGTGGCACAGTGAATAGAGCACTGGGCCTGGAGTCAGGAGGACCTGAGTTCAAATCTGGCCTCAGACACTTAACACAAAAACTATCCATGTAACCTTGGGCAAGTTACTTAACCCCAATTGCCCTCCAAAAAGCAAAAGGAAAAAAAAGAAAAAATAGAAGACAATGTGAAATATATCACTGGAAAAACAACTGACCTGGAAAATAGATCCAGAAGGGATAATTTAAAAATTATTGGACTACCTGAAAGTCATGATCAAAAAAAGAGCCTAGATGTCATGTTTCAGGAAATTATCAAGGAAAACTGCCCTGATATTCTAGAACCAGAGGAGAAATAGAAATTGAAAGATTCCACTGATCACCTCTTGAAAGAGATCCTAAAAGGAAAACTCAGAGGAATATTATAGTGAAATTCTAGAGTTACCAGTAAGGAGAAATATTTCAAGCAGCCAGAAAGAAACAATTTAAATATTGTGGAAATACAATCAAGATAATGTAAGATCTAGCACCTTCTACATTAAGGGATCGAAGGACTTGGAATATGATATTCCAGACATCAGAGGAACTAGGATTAAAATAAAAAATCAACTAGTCAGCAAAATTGAGTATAATATTTCAGGGGGAAAATGGATTTTCAATGAAATAGAGGACTTTCAAGCACTCTTGCTAAAAAGACCAGAGCTGAATAAAACATTTGATTTTCAAATACAAGACTGAAGAGAAGCATGAAAAGGTAAAAAGGAAAGATAAATCACAAGAGACTCATTAAAGTTAAACTGTTTACATTCCTACATGGAAAGATGATATTTGTAACTCATGAACTTTTTCAGTATTAGGATAGTTGGAGGGAATATACATACATACATACATACATACATACATACATACATACATACATAGGCAAGAAAAAGCTTTTACAATGGAGATGAGGGTGGAGGTAAGAGGGAATGAGTGGACCTTAATCTCATCATGTTTGGTTTAAGGAGGGAATAATATACACACTCAAATGGGTATGAAAATCTATCTTACCCTACAGGAAAGTAGGGGGAAGAGGATTAGAGGGAGGGATGATAGAAGAGAAGACAAATGGGAGGAGGGGGTAATCAGAAGCAAACACTGTTGAGGAGGGACAGGGTCAAAGGAGAGAATAGAATAAATGCAGGGTGGGACAGATTGGGGGGAAATATAGTTAGTCTTTCACAACATGATTTTTATGGAAGTGTTCTGCATGACTACACATATATAAGCTATATCAAATTGCTTGCCTTCTCAATGAGGGTAGGTGGGGAGGGAGAAAGAGAGAGAATATGGAGCTCAAAGTTTTAAAAACAAATGTTAAAAATTGTTTTTATGTGCAACTGGGAAATAAAATATACAGCCAATGGGGTATAGAAATTTATCTTACCCTACAGGAAAATAGAAGGGAAGGGGATAAGAGAAGGGGAGGCAGTGATAGAAGGGAGGGCAGATTGGGGGTAGGGGCAATCAAAACGCACACTTCTCTTGGGGTGAGGGGAAGGGAGAGATGAGGAGAAAATTTAAAACTCCAAATATCATGGAAGTGAATGTTGAAAACTAAAAATAAATTAATAAATGCAAAATAAAGAAAGTGAAGAGTTTTTGTCTTCTGTTGATGCAGGAACTTCAAGACCTGTGCCTCTGGATATTATGGAATCGCAGGATTTGAGAATGAAAAGAGACTATACTATGTATTGTTGTTCAGCCACTTCAGACTCTGCATGACCTCATTTGGAGTTTTCTTAGCAAAGATACTGGAATAGTTTGCCATTTCCTTCTTGTTTTACAGATAAGAAACTGAGGCAAGCAGTGATTAAGTGACCTGCCCAGGGTCACACAACTAGAAAGTGTCTGAAACCAGATTTGAAACCAGGAATAAGCCCAGTGCTTTATTCATTGCACCACCTACCTGCCCCTATACTATGTATTACAAGTCATTATTTGACCTCTGCTTGAAGACCTACAAAGGGAATTTATCAACTCTCTGGCTAGGTCATTGCTCTTTTGGATAACTCTAATTGTTGGAAAGTTTTTTCTGACATCAAACATAAATTTGCCTCTTTGCAATTTTCCTTCGTTGCTCCTGGTTCTGCCCTTTGGGATCAAAAAGAACAAATTACTTCCCTCCTCTACATTTAACCTTTTGGACACCTGACTCATTGAACAAATCCATTTTCCTTTCTATGTGGCAACCCTTCCATTACTGAGATACTTCAATGAACCTATGATCTTATTGACCTAGGTCCTTCCTATAAGATGTCTTATATCTTGTACTCTCCTAATTCTATGAAATTTTTATTCATGTCCTTTTATAAATTCCAAAAGGAGTCTGTTCATCCAATTTGCTAAGATTTATTGACATTTCATTATCAATGGAGCAGGGGTCACATATCAAACCTGCACTTCAGGAAAATCACTTTGGTGGTTATATGAAGGACAGATTGAAATGGAGAGAGGTCAGTGCAATCAAAACATGAAGCTATTTCAGTAGTCCAAGAAAGAATAATGAGGGTCTAGGATGGTGGCTACATGAGTGGAGAAGAGAGGATGATAGTAAGGATGTTGTGGAAGTAAGAAAAACAAGATTTGGCAAGACAAAACAAAATCAGACTTGTGACTTTAATTCTTCTTTTAAAAGTATTATTTTCTTCCATTAAAAATTTCAAATCATAATTGCTTTAAGGTATTATTTCCATAGTAATGAAACCAGCAAAAATAAATAGGAAAGAGACTGTAACTGATTCCACAGGTACACAGAACTCCTGGGTGTGGAAACTCCCTCTACCAATCCAGGTCAACAGCTTCTAAAATAATTTCTAGTCCTAGAGACATCCCTAGAACACTGAGAGGCTAAGTGAATTGTCCAGAATCAAAGAGTCAGTACTGTGCTTTCTATCTGGTATGCCCTATGGCCTCCTACAAACAAATGAAAGTGGTAAAAGCAGATCCATAAAAGGCCCAAAAGTCTTCCACAAGGAGTTGGGTTCTGATATTGGGGGTGACAGAGAACTTTGACAGGGTTCTATAAAGGAAAGCCATGTGATCAGTTCAAAGTAGATCAACAACTTGGTTGTCCCATAGATTTGAAGATCATTTGTTGGTGATACAGCAGGCTGGTTTGTTCATTTTCAAGAATAGCTTGACAAAAGCTAGGAGGCACAGTGGATGGCTTTGGGCCTGCAGCCAGGAAGACCTGAGTTCAGTTCTAATGTCAGATACTTGCCTGTTGCGTGACCCTGGACAAGTCATTTTTTTTTATCTCCCTTTGCTTCAGTTTCCTTAACTGTAAAATTGGTATAATAATAGTACCCACCACCCAGAATTGTTGTAAGGATGAAATATTTCCAAACTAATTTATAAACATTAAATTGCCCTATAAATGGTAGGTATTATATAATAAGATCTATGCAATTGTTCATATATTTTGACTAGTAATTACACTTTGAGAGATTATGCCCCAAGGAAGCCATACTTCAAACTGAATTGAAAGGATCTTTGAGCCAGAAGACTTGATTTAGGCACCAGATTTTTATTCCTTCTATTCAGTTCAATAGGATGGAGAAATGCCTGGTGTCCAAGGCATATCAATCAATATACCGACACTAATTAAGTGCCTCCCATGCATGAGGCCTTGTGCTCAGCCCTGTGGACAAGTTGAATGAAATAGGGATGGTTAGCCTAGAGAAGAGAAGACTTCAAGATTGTGATAGCATCTTCTGGTATTTGAAAGGATGTCCTGTGGAAGAGGGATTAGATTAGATTTGTTCAGTTTGTCCCCAGAGGGCAGAACCAGGAGCAGCTACAAACAGGCAAATTTAGGTTAGATATTCTGAAGAACTTCCTAACCATTAGAACTGTCCAATCCTGGAACGAATTGCCTCGGAAAATAGTGGATCCTTTCTCATTGAAAGTCTTTAAGTAGAGGCAGTATGACAATTTGTCATAGAAGATATAATATGTCTGAAAAATGCTAGGAGTTTGGTTTCCACAGATTCTATAAGAACAATGGGTGTTCCAAAAACAGACACTGCACAGGACATGCAGGAAGGTATAAATCAGGATAAGGGAGGAAGGGTAGCAATCATATAGCTGGAAGAAATCTGTAAGTTTCCTCCTGGAAGGGGCCTGGGCAAAGCTGGCTCAGTCCAGCTAGGGTCAAGGGATTGTCACCAACTTTTCATTAACACACATGCTTAACTAGCCTCATATATATTAGCTGACACACCCCACATAGAATTAGAGCCTCACTCTCCGATCATGGGATGCATGTAGGTCATGTTGGTAGGCAGAGGGAACATATATGTAATGGGAAGGTCAGAAAGATTGCAACCCAGAAGAGCTGGGACCAATCCCAGTTCTGAAGGGAGGAACAAAGCAGGAAATTAGAATGGAAGCAGCATAAAAGGGCTTGCATTTGTCTGATTCTCTGTAGTCTTTTGAGAGGGCTACCCATTTATTCAGGAGAGAATAAATGTAAAATAAAGATAATGAAAACCTTCCTGACCGTCAAACAAGTATTGTTTATTCCTAGACTGAGCATATTTATAATATATGGGTCCTTTTGGGGGTATGGGTTGTAGTGCTCAGGTCATTTCCAATCCCCAAACTTTGTGATTCTGAGATTTATTTAGCTTCTATTTTGTGCAAGGCACTATATTAGATTTTGGGAGTACAAAGACAAAAATTGAGGAACTTCCAGCTTCAAGAAGTTTATAGTCTACTTTCCAGTCATATGACCTTGGGTGGTTCTTTTAACCTCCCTGTGCCTCAGTGTTCTCATTCATAGATTAGGGATAATAACACTCATATCTTAGAAAAGTGGTTTTAAAGATAAAATGTGATGCATCTAAAATACAGTATAAACCTTAAATGTTATATAAATGTAAGCTTCAAATAATATTCATAATAGTAATAAAGTGGAAACAACCTCCAAGGAAAAAATATATTTTCTATTGGTGTTCGTTCCTAAAAGCACTGTTCACATAATAAAATGTCATGCAAAGAAGAAAAAAGTTGTGAGAAAATGAAATTGATTCTGTATCATTTTTATAATTGATTCTATTCCATAAATGATCTTATTCTGTATTACTGCCCCATTTTGTATGATTGCTTAAGCCACTTTTCTTTGTCTCTTTGCTTCTGAGCTAAGTTTAGAAGTTCAGATTCTCCTGCTAATCACTGTTCTATTCTTGCCTCAAGGAAATCTGTTATCCTGGAGGGATGCAGGTGAACACCAGGGAGTCTGGTCTAGTATCTTTATACCACCAATCTATCCTTCAAGGATATTTGATTTTTTTATCCAAAGAAGTCCAATCCACTATCTCTAACCTTGGATGTGGACTCAAACAATGAACATTTCTTAGAGAAAGGAAGGAGGAAGTTGTTGCTAGTCCCTCATTCCTGATTTCCAACTAATCGGGTTGTCCTCACCCCTCTAATACTATCAGCCTTGTAACTAAATGCATTGTTTCCCTCACCTGCCCAACTCTGTTCTTTGTTCTCTTGTACTTCCCAAAGCTATATGAAGGCTAGTAAGCCCCTACCCAGGGGTCTTTGGTCATTTACAGGGTCCATTGACTCAGTTTATTGAATACTGCTAGCCTAACTAATAAATTGATAATGCTCAGACCATTATCTCTCAGTTTACCTTAATTTTCAAATGTAACAGCTGAAACCACTAAAATATCCAGTGACAGGGTGTGATAGAGCAAATATCTATTAGGGTTCCCTCCTTTTTCCTACCTTTGTCTACTCTAAAAGGTGACAAAGCCAGTTTTTGGTTGGTCCTAGAATGTATCAAGGTGGAAGCTCCCTAGTTAGCTTTCTGATGGCTTCTGGATAGACTGATGTGACTTCCTGCTCACTAAGGGCATAAAAAGGCCCATAGTGGGGTCTCAGTGATTTAGCCAAGGGGGACATTTTGAGACTGACCACTCACTACACCCTGACCAGACCTGTTTTCACAAGGAGATGAAGGAATCTGATCTTTTTGAGGTAAGTCCTAATGTTTCCTCCTTGCATATCCTTGCTCTGTTTGGACTAAGTAAAAATCTTTTTGTTCATTGTTCAAAGTGCCCCATTTCCTCCCAGTGTAGAGCCTAAATTCATATGGCACCAGCTTCATCCAGGCCCACCTTTAACACAGGGAACTGGCTTAGTGGACTTGGTATAGTAACACAATACAGTACTATGTAACTATTAAACATAACAAATATGTGGACAATACTAATACATGGAAATGTGTGTTTGTAGTAATGTTAAATAAAAGAAAGAGAAAAGAACTATGTACACAAGTGATTCGAAGTAGATAACAAACGATGTGAATATATGTACTAACAAAGACTGGAAGGGAACTTGACTCAAGGTAAACAGAGTATAATATTCATTAAGTTCTTTATGTCTACATAGTTGCTTTTATTCATAATAAAATGTCCTGTATTTAAGAGAAAAGAAATAATCTTATTATAAATATTAATAACAACTTTCCCCCATTAATTCACATTGCAAAGGAGTAGCTATGATTCTTTTTCTTTGGCATAAGTCAGTCTGAACAGACCAATTTACTGAAAAGCTTCCATCCAACAGCCTTCCCAATATTTTATTAGCAGAACATCATGCAACCCTTTGGTTGCTCAAAACCCTATTTCCTAACATTTTTTTGAAAGCTGCTGGCTTTTAGAAACTAACAGGTTGGTCTGGGAGGAGGAGGTGGAGGAGGAGGAGAGAGGCAGAAGAAGGGGAGGGAGAGGCAAAACCATTGCCAAGATGCCAATTCAATATGCAAGAGGCAATTGATTAACCAGGGAGAGTCTATTCTGAAAAAAAAAATAGATGAGGGGAATCTGAAAATTTCAACACTGTGTTGTGGGGTAACACATACCAAATTTGTTCCCTGTCTTGTAAATTCTTGAAGTGAATATACAATATTAGGATAGGCCAGCAAGTTAGCTCACAGTACCAATGAATTCAAGATTGAATTGAATTCCTGTGTGGGACCTGTCAGCTTCACAAAGAAACTTGGTTCCTTGGCCACAGACTACACACTTCTAACCCTCCTAACCAGTCATCTTAAATATCCATTAGTCCCAAGAAAGTCTGTCCTTAGCCTAATGCACCATACCACCAATACTCACAGAACAAACCAACAAATAAACAGAACCTTCAAGGTACATTTTCTGCCCTTCTTTTTATACTTTAATACACTCTTCTTATTCTCTGATCTAATAATGATAACAATAACTAATATTTATATTATATTTATTTTTATGTGTCAGGCACTGTGCTAAATGCTTTAAAATTATTATCTCACTTGATGCTCAAATGCACAAATAATCCTTGGAGGTAGGTGCTATTATTATCTACATTTCACAGGTGACGAAACTGAGGGTAAGTGACTTGTCCAGAATTACATAGCTGAGTAAGTGTGTGAATCAGGATTTGAACTCAGGTCTTCCTGACTCCAGGTCTGGCACTTTATCCACTGTATCACTTTGCTGCAGTGACAATGGTTTCCATGGTATTCCTCCTTAGTACAAGACATTCCATCTCCTGACTCCATGCAAGTCTCAGCTCAAATTCCACTTGTTTCAACAAAGTTTTCTTGGTTCCCTCTACTCCTTTGTTCACCCCATACTGGAGTCTTCTCTCTTCCCTCCCTCTACTTTCTTTATGTCCTCAGTCTTAGCATAGTACCTGTCACTTAAGTAAACACAATGAATGGTCCTTGATTTGACTTGCTTTGTTTGAGTGACTAAGATTACACCTTGAGGTAGTGTTCCTGATTGGTAGATGAATGAGCTAAAATTAAAATGAAATGGCCCCCAGATTCTGCTGCATACTCTATCCAGCCATCCTTCACAGACCACACCACAATGTGGAAACATAGGTGTACTTTACCCATAATCCCTGGGACTCTCTGTCCCTGGACAGCATTGCTCTCTCTAAGTGTTGCTTTCCCCCATTAGAAGGTAAGTTTCTTGAGCACAGGAACTGTCTCCTTTTTTGAATTTTTATCCCATAACCTGGCATGTTGTAGGCACTTAAATGCTTTTTCATCTATCAGGCAATGACTGTATAAAAATGAGGATACCACAAATAGATAAAGTTATGACTAAAATACAAAAGCCTTCAAAGCATACTTCACATTCTCCACAAAGTCTTTCAGCATCCCCCCCACCCCATTAACACTGTTTGTTTAAATTGCTTTGTATACTTTTATATTTGTAAGGTATATGTTTTGCCCATATAGGTTATATGTACGTCCACATGGACCTGTTTATATGCCTTAGTTACATTCATTCTTTGCATTTATTTGTGTACATATTTATCCTCTTCACCTCCACCCTACAGAAAATTTAAGCTCCCTGAGGACAAGATAGCACCGTTTTTTTTTTTCTGGGTATCCTAGTTTCTAGAAGGCTTATGCATACAATAAGCTTTTTTTAAAAAAAGCTTTATTGATTATCATTTTTGTATCATTGTCACTTTCTAATGACCCTCCCTAAAGAACTCTCCCTTGTAACAAATAAGCAAAGTCAAAACAAATGAACACATTGGCCATATCAGATAATGCTGTCCTCATTTCCCAACTACAGTTATTCCTTCCACATCATGACTGTCCCCATCATGGTCTCACTATATCTTGGGTCAGCATAAAAAATTAAACTGGACTTTTTTTTGGAGTTTTGCAAAAGTTGCAGACAACACAAAGTTTAGAAACTCAGAAATGCATAAAATATATGTATAGTATTGCATAATATCAACATATTTTATCTTTTAATACCATAATAATTCAGACTTTTTTCTGGCATGAAGGGAGGGCCAAAATTTTTTACACCGATTTTCCAGATCACCAGCATGCTGAGCCCCCTAACCCTCTTGATGTGAATAGGATAACTATATAGTCCCCCTTCTTTCCACTCATACAGTTACAAAACTAGTTCAGGCCTTACCTCTTCTAAGACTATTGTATAATGGTAGACTGGTCAATGTGAGTACATCCCCAGGGCATGCTCTGCCCAATTCCATACCACATGAGGAGGCTTGATGATCCTACTTCTGAAGTGCCTGAAGATTCGCAGTGAAAGGTCCTAGCTTTTTACTTCAGAGCATGTACAGGTATGACTGTTTTTAGTCTATTGATCACCTGGTCTGTTGGATTGTTGATTGTTTTTTGACTTTTGAAACTAGGTGTCCTAACTGACCCAAATCTCTCTCTCTCTCTCTCTCTCTCTCTCTCTCTCTCTCTCTCTCTCTCTCTCTCTCTCTCTCTCTCTCTCTCTCTCCCCCTCATTCTCTCTCTCTCTGGGTCTCTCTGTCTCTCTGTGTCTCTGTTTGTCTCTCTGTCTCTGACTCTGTCTCTCTCTCTCTCTCTCTCTCTCCCCCCACCCCCTCCTGCCTGGCTACATTATAGTGAAAAGGCAAAGACACTGTAAAATTCCAGATGAGTAAGAGGGCTAATGCTAGCAGCCTATTTTTTTCCACCTGTGTCAAAATGAAATCATGAGCATGTGGCCTCGATCTCGCTTCTGTACCTTTTGTATCTATTCTTTCTTTCCTTAGGTTAAAGAGTATTGGCAGGGGTATGCTGGAAAATATTTACCAACTGGATCCCTGAAAGACAAAAAAAAAAAAAATTGAGCGCGACGTACTTTTAATCTGCATTATCATTTTCTTTATCATTATATTATCTAGATAACTAAAAAAACAATAAATCAAGTCCTGATTTGTGGCATTTCCCCATTTCCAAGACATAAATGCTCACACCAAAAAATTAACAATTGACTCTCCAAGGCCAGCAAAAGCCAGCTAGTTCCAGCTTATCACTGAGTATGGATGATGGAATGAAGTAGACTGAACCTGTGAGCACTCACAGGTAAAGAGAACCATTAAAAGTCCAGGAGCTGGAGTTCAGGCCAGAGTTTTCTGGAGTCAACCCCTATCCACCAGCAGAATAACAGAGATACAGGGACCCAGCCCAGGAATGGATTGACCCTGAAGCAGAATACTGGGTCCTACAAACAAGGGAACCAACTGCCTCATTTGGAAGTGAACATTGTAGGCCAAATGGTTTGTAACAGTTGCTTTAATTTTGAGTCTAGTCTCCCCAGGGACTGAGATGGTATAGGGGATAATGTGCACAGTGGATTAGATTGTTTTTATATATTCACTAAATATTCCTTTGTAAAAGCTAATTGATGTAAATTGGTTAAATGAAACTAGGGCAGTAATCACTGATGGTTATCTATGAGATATATCTCTATCTATCTCTATCTCTCTATCTATGTATTTATCTATCTAGATATAGTTAACTGTAACTAAAGATTGATTCTAGTGAGAAAACACTAGAATAAGGGCTTAAAATTGATAAGATTAGAAAAGAATTGCACAAACACATCAAGGATGCCCCCAGAAACCTAATGCAGAAATGCAGCCAGCAGGACCATGACTAAGGTTAAATTGGAATTGGGATAAGCATCCCCAGAGTTTATAAACAGCAATAATGGCAAAAGCTTTCTTACTGGTCTCCCAGTCTCAAGTCTTTCCTGTCTCCAATAAATATCCCCCTCAGTTGCTCAGATGATTTTTCTGAAGTTTGGATCTGAACATCTCTCTCTCTCTCTCTCTCTCTCTCTCTCTCTCTCTCTCTCTCTCTCTCTCTCACACACACACACACACACACACATTCCTACCCTCTTCCAATGAGTTCCAATGTTTTCCTATCATCTCCAACATCAAATATAAAGCCTTCTGCTTGATATTCAAAGCTCTTCCCAATTTGGTCCCTTCCAATATTTCCACTCTTTTTATACTTTCCTTGGTCCCATGCAATCTACAATAGCCTTCTTTTTGTTCCTCAAACATAACCTCTTGTCTTTTATCCAGGCTGTTTTACAGGTACCTGGAATTCCCCCCTCCTCACTTACTCTAGACTTCTCTGATTTCCTCCAAAACTCAGCTCAGATTCCACCTTTTCCTCTTTTCCCCTTCCCCACTTCTAGGCTCTTCCTTCCTAGATTACCTTCCTTTTACACTGTGTATTCAGTATAATGGGTAGGCCACTAGCTATTTACATATCTTCTCTCCATTAAAATGTATTCTCCTTGAGGGCAGGGACTATTTTTGTTGTGTTTGGTTTTATTTTGTTTTTTTTTTTCTCCAGGTTTTCTCAGTACCTCCCAGGGCTTAGTACAGTGCCTGTCACATAGCGGGCATTTAATAAATGTTTATGGGCTGACTGACCAGACTGAGGTGAGGTGGAAGGCATGCTTCTGTGTCAGAATTCTGGAGTCAGGGGAGGCTAGGTGGCACAGTGAGTAGAGCGCTGGCCCTGGAGTCAGAAGGACCTGAGTTCAGATCCGGCCTCAGACACTTAACACACACAAATAAAAAAAAACCTAGCCGTGTAACCTTGGGCAAGTTACTTAATCTCAATTGCCCTCCAAAAAAAAAAAAAAAGAATTCTGGAGTCAAGATTGGTCATTGTATTTATTGACCAGAGTTCTAAAGTCTTTTATTTTTTTGGAGGGCAGTTGGGGTTAAGTGACTTGCCCAAGGTCACACAGCTAGTGAGTGTTAAGTGTCTGAGGCTGGATTTGAACTCAGGTCCTCTTGACTCCAGGCCCTGTGCTCTTTTCACTGTGCCACCTAGCTGCCCTTTCTAAAGTCTTTTAATATTGTTTTCCTTTTCAATGGAGATCATCCTGCAAATTGTTCTCCTGACATTTTGTCTGCCTCATTCTGCATTAGTTCATGTCTTCCCAAGTTTTATGAATTTGTTGTATCTTAGGACACAATAATATACCATTACCCCCATATACCACACTATATTTACTCCCAATTAGTGGGTACTTGCTTTCTTTCCAATTATTTGCTAATATAAAAAAGTGCTGATATAAATGACCTCCTTGGATCCAGTAGTGGTATGCTTGGGTGATGGATTGTGGATAATTTAGTGGGCATTTTTTTTTTTTTTTGCATCATTCCAAAATGATTTTCTAGAATGGCTGAAGGCATCCATAGCTCCACAAAGAATATGCCACCATGCCTTATCTTCTCATCTTCTCCAATATTTATAACTTTTTTTTCCTGATCTGATAGGTGAGAGGTGAAACCAGATAATTGTTTTAATTTTTATTTCTCTTATTATTGATAGTTGTTCATAGCTTGCAAATATTTCTTTGGAAAATTGTCTCTTAATATCCTTTGACCACCTATTTATCAGGAAAACATAGTGAGTTCTTAATGCTTGTTGAATTTAATTATTCAATTTCTGTAAATTTGAGAAAATCTGTATATCTGACAACTTTGCTTCACCTAGACCTACTTAGAATTGGAAATTACCATAGCTTGTCATCCAAATCTCTGCCTCAACTCTGTATTCACCTCTTCTGTCCTTAACATGTGAATGGAACCTTCTCAAATTAATATCAACCCATTAATTTCTCCCTTATTTTGCATTTCTGAGTGCTTCTGGATACAGTCAGTAGCAAATTATCTTCCATTTGTTCAGTGGTGCCTTGAAATAATATTTTTAGCTTCTTATGAATGTATGGTTTTCCTAATTCCTGAAGTGAAAGACCTATCTCATAGTGCCCTATGTAGTTATATAGATTTCCCTTTACCTTTATTTGTTTTTGTTGTTGCTCAGCCTTTTCGGTTGTGTCTGATTCTTCATGACTTTATTCAGAGTTTTCTTGGCAAAGATATCAGAGTAGTTTGACATTTTCTTCTCCAGCTCTTTTCACAGATGAGGAAACTGAGCAAAACAGGGTTGACTGGCTTGTCCAGGATCATACAACTAGTAAGTGTCTGAGGTTCAATTTAAACTCAAATTTTTTTCTGAGTCCATGCTTGGGACTCTATCCACTGAGCTACCTTTACCTTCATATGATGCCCAGATTGGAAAAGTCCTTTGTGATCATTTAGTTTAATATCTTTCCATTTACTAATAAATTAATCAATAAGTACTTGTTGAGGTCTTCTGTGTGCTATGCATTCTGTCGCTTCTGGGGATGCCAAAAAAAAATGGTGGAGGAGGGAGAAGGAAAACAGTTCTTGCTTTCAAAAAGCTAACATTTGAAAAGGGAGAACTCTGTGTGTGTGTGTATCCATTCATTTATTCATTCAAATTACATGTAAAGGAGATAAAAAAAGGTAACCAAAAAGAGGAAGATATTGAAAAGGAAGGATGTCCAGAAAAAATTTCCTGTAGAAGGAGGTTCTTGTGCTGAGTCTTAAAGAAAGGCATGTATTATAGGAGGCAGAGGTAAGGAGAGCGTTTCAAGCATGGGTTACAATCAATGCAAAGATGGGTGATGAGTTTCACTTCTGTAGAACAGAAAATAGAATAATATGGCTGAACAATAGAGTGTTTTGAGGGAAATAATTTATAAGAAGACTGGAAAGAAGAGGCCCAGTAAAATAGAGCTTTAAATGTCAAAGAAATTTATATTTGACCTTGGAGGTAATAGGGTGCTACTAGAGTTTTTTGAGTTTGGGAGGAAGGTAGTATAGTCAGACCTGTGCTTCAGCAAAATCATTTTGGCATCTGTGTTTAAGAAGAAATGGAGTAGAGAGAGACTTGAGGCAAGGAGACCCATGACAAAACATACAATGTCAGCTGAGATTGCCAACTACCCTATGAAGTTCAGTTAACTTCAGTCACTATTAGTTGTGTTCAACTCTTTGTGACCCCACTAAGGATTTTCTTGGAAAAGATACTGGAATAGTTTGTCATTTCCTCTCCCAGCTCATTTAATAGATGAGGAAACAGTCAAACAGGGTTGTGACTTGCCCAGGGTAAGAGCTAGTAAATATCTGAGGCAAGTTTGAATTCAGGAACATGAGTTTTCCTGACTCCAGACCCCAGACTCTATCCATGTCACCACCTAGCTGCCCAGCCTGTGAGGTAGGTAATGTAAATAATTTTCATGGGAGATTTTAGTTTTAAAAATTTATCAAATTTTTAGCTTAAATACCAAGTGGGCATTTCCTTATACAGATCATAACAGAATAATATTTTACATGAAATTGTGGATTTCTGTTACAATACAGCTTGCTTTCCTTTTTAAATATATAATAAATTCAACTTAGAACTCAAAATTCCCTACTTGTTTGTGATTCTCATTGGTTTTCCTTCTGTTCTCTTCTTTCTCTTCTGTGTATTTAATAAAAATATAGTTCAATGAATAAGATCTAATAAGTGTTACTTAAGGATGCTGAAAATGTGGGTATTTGTAGGCAGTTGGGAAGGAATTAGTAGATAGAGATTAAAGATTAGAGAAATAGGGAAGGTAGGGTAATAGAAGCAATATGCTAGAGGAAATGCCCAGGAATGGGATCAGGTATATACTGAGAGGATTGGTCTTTGCAAGAAGAGTCACCTCTTCAACAGAGGCTGGAAGAAAGGAGGAAATAGCTGGGGGTAGGGTGGGGAGAAGATCAGGGAAATGAGAGATGAGGGGGGTACAACAGACTTGTTGTTTAGCTTTGATTTTTTTGGAGGGAAATTTGAAACAAAGTCCTTATCTGAGAGAGTGGAGGAGGTTGCTGTGAGAGGTTTGAAAAGATGATTTAGAATTATCACTGTCATAGATGGGATAGAGAATCAAGGAAGAGTTGAAATCAATTTACATTATCTACTCCTCTACTCCACCTCAGATATATTCAGAAATGATCATATTCTTGATAGTACCATCACAAGTATTCTACTTCCATATTCATAAACTATAAAATTCCTCTATCTGATCATAATCTTTTATCACTCCATGTTTCCCTATGCCTTATGATTCCTAATCTTTTTCTTCATGATAATAATAATAGCTAACATTTACATAGCACTTACTATGTGCCAGGCACTGTGCTAAGTGCTTTTATAATTAGTATCTTATTTGATTCACACAACAATCTTGGGAGGTAGGTACTTTCATCTCCGTTTTAGCAATGAGGAAAGAGGCAAACAGAGGTTAAGTGACTTGTCTAGGCTCACGCAGCAAGTAAGTGTCTGAGGCTGGATTTGAACTCAAGTCTTCCTGACTCCAGGCCAGGAGCTCTGTTCATTATGCCACCTACCTATCATCATCATCATCATCACTGTAGCTTTTATTTCCTCCATCCCAGTTCTTTTCCAGTCTATCATGTCTACCCTGACTATACTCTGTTTCCTATCTTTATGGACTGTACCCCACCCCCTGCCTTGTTTTGTTGCTGATCATACTTAGCTAAAACCACCCCTGGATTACTCCTATCATCCATCTCCTTCGCTCCTCTTCATATGCCATTGAACTGAGTTGGAAGAAAATATGAAGCTGTGCTTATTACCCCACTATATTATTTGTTACCCAATCTCAACTGGGTCTTCACTGTAGCTAGGAAATATTATTCTACTCCTCCCTATTTGTAGCGGCAAGCACCCCAACATCCCCAGGGTGACTGCCAACACAGGTTCTTAGATCTGCTTTTCAAAAGGAAAGCAACTCAAAATGGGTTAACAAGCTTACTTTAATCAAACAAACACACATTACCTAGTTCAGGGGGAGAAGGTCAGCACCCCGAACTTCAGAGTTACAGAACTTACAGATCAAACAGACAGGCTTCCAAACTGTCCACCCATTATGTCAATACCAAATCACAGTTACCAGAGAGGGAAGCATCAACATCTGGGTTTTCAAAGCCGGGGGGCTCTCAACAACAGCTTCCCAGAGTCTCATCTGGTCAAATCACACAACACTTCTCAAAGTGAGCCCCAAAGCAAAGCCTCTCCTCAGGGTTTATATAGCCTTCTCCTGGCTCAGAGAATGTAACAACCTTCTGGACCCACTGCCCAATCACAAAGTATAAAGGTATGGGCTTGCCTGAAAAACAAGCCTCCCACCACAGGCTCCAGGTGCACTTAAGCTAGGGGCAGGGAAGATCTTTAAATTTGCATTTCCATTACACTATTTGATTCAATATCCTACTTTCTTCTCCTCAGTCTTGAGGACCTCAACCCATTCTTTTTTTTAAAATATATTTTATTTCATTAAATATTTCCCAATTTAATTAAAAATTTAACATTCATTTAAAAAAAGTTGAGTTCCAAATTCTCTCCATCCCTTTTGCCCTTCCTGACTCCTTGACAAGCAATATATCAATTATGTTAAGTCATGCAAAAAAAAACCCCACACAAAAAAAGAAAAATAAAGGAATTGAAAAAAGCATATTTCTTTTTATGTGTCCAATAATTTATCATTTTCAACATTCACTTTTATAAAATTTTGAGTTTTAAACTTCCTCCCTCCCTCCACTCATCCCTTCCCCCAGAGAGTAAGCAATCTGATATAAGCTATACATGTATAATCTCATTTAACATATTTCCACATTAGTCATGTTATGAAAGAAGGATCAGAAAAAAAGGGAAAAACCACAAGAAAGAAAAAGTAAAAAAATAACAACAAAAAGGAGAAAACAGTACGTTTTGATCTGTGTTCAGACTCCATAGTTCTTTCTCTGGATATGGACAGCATTTTCCATCACAAGTCCTTTGGAATTGCCTTAGATCATTGCATTGCTTAGAAGAGCTAAGTCTAAAAAAGGCAGTCATCATACAATGTTGTTGTTACTGTGTTAAATGTTTTCTTGGTTCTGCTCAGTTCACTTAGCATCGGTTCATGGAAGTCTTTCCAGGTCTTTCTGAAGTCGGCTTGCTCATCATTTCATATGGAACAGTAGTATTCCATTACATTCATATGCCACAACTTGTTCAGCCACTCCCCAATTGATGGGCATCCCCTCAATTTCCAATTCTTGGCCACCATAAAAAGAGCTGCTATAAATATTTTTGTACGTATGGATCTTTTTCCTTTGTAAAAAGCATATTTCAATCTGCACTCAGAGTTCATCAGTTTTCTCTCTGGAGGTGGATAGATTTTTTTCCTTAAGGATCCTTTGGGATTGTCTTGATCCGAGTTGCTAAGTCTTTCACAGTTGATTATCTTTACCATATTGTTGTTACTGCGTACAAAGTTCTGGTTCTGCTCACTCCACTTTCCATGAGTTCATATAAGAATCTCCAGGTTTTTCTGAAATCATCCTGCTCATCATTTCTTATAGCATCATTATATTCCATCACAAGCATATATCACAATTTGCTCAGCCATTCCCCAATTAATGGATATCCCCCCCCCAACACAAAGAGATGGCTATAAATATTTTTGTGCATATAGGCCCTTTCCCCTTTTCTTTTATCTCTTTGGAATAAAGACCTAGTAGTGGTGTTTCTCAGTCAAAGGATATGTACAGTTTTATAATCTGTTGGATATATCAACGCACTCTTAACTGGAAAAAAAAGTGAGACCATTCACCAAAAATTTCCTTTTATCTCATAATCTCTCAGGTGCTTTTCCCTACTATATCCCTTTACTCACTATTATCCCCTTATCTTTGATGAAGAGGTGAGCCTTTCATTGTCCCCTGAGCTTCTAGTGTGCAGGCCTCAAAGATTGTCTTCTATCTGCTCTGTATATGTCCATAGAAAGCTAAATATTTGCACGTTGTCTCTCCCACTAGGAATGGGAATTTCTTGATGATAGGGTTCATTCATTCATTTTTCCTTTGTATTCCCAGCACTTAGTAGCATACTTGGCAAACAGTAATGGCTTAATAAACATGTTGATTGATTGGCAAACTGGAGTATACCTTACTACAGGAAGTGCTCACTTCAGATTGGGTAACAATTTGTAACACACAGTTGTGAAGAGGAAACTGAGATCATAAGATGTGAAGTACACAACCAAGACATATATTTGATGTTAGCAAAATTTGAAAATTCTCCCCATGTTCACCTTATACTTTGGATCCTTGCTGGAACATATATGACTCAATACCATAAAATATTTATGTGACATGGATTTTCCTTGAATTAAAAATGTTTACTTATAAAATGTATTTAAAAGTCCCTCTCATTGCAGCGGTCCCTATATTGCACCTGGATGGGCTGATTTCCTACAGTTGCTCTACCTTGCCTAGGAAAAGTGACTTGTTCCCTAAGTGCCAGAGCTGGGACTTAGGATCCAGTTCACCTGATTCCTAGTAAAATGTGACTTACCATAGTAGACCAATAAATATTTGCTGAATAAACAACCTTTGTTTATAAGTTGTTTCAGTTATGTCTGACTCTTCACGACCCCAACTGGAGTTTTCTTGGCAAAGATACTGGAGGGGTTTGCCATTTCCTTCTCCAGCTCATCTTACAGATAAGGAAACTGAAGCAAACAGGGTTAAATGACTTGCCCAGAGCCATACAAGCTAATAAGTATCTGAGGCTAGATTTGAACTCTGGTCTTCTTAACTCTAGCCGGCCCCGCCCCCCCCAACCCTTCCCCGCTCCCCATCTACTGTGCCACCTAGTTACCTTGAACAAGCCTATATAGAATAAAAAAAATATATAGTAAAATCATGCATTGGATTAGTCTTTTGTGTCCCTGTGTATTATCCATACTTGTTCATACTATAAGCTCAGGAATGGGAGGGTGGAAGGCTTAATAATTCTTAAGCATTCATCAGTACTCCACATTTTTACATTTTTACAATATTTACATTTTTTTACAGTGAACTTAACAATCACAAACATTTAGATATTCAAAGAGCAAAAAAGAGGTTGTTAAAAAAAGAAATAGTAAACATCCATTAGATACAATTTTTGAAAATACGTAAATGAGTTTAACTATATGAGATAATGATTGTACAATGTTTGGCACATAAGTACTTTATAAAAGTTGGTTATTATTATTTCATTACTAATGTTATATTAATTAGTATGTATAACACGTCCCAAAAGTCTTAGTGCAGTTTAAAACCTTTCCTAAGACTTCCTGGATACATAAACAATACTTTTTGATCATCTATGTACAACTTCCAAGGAACATTCTTCATGACCACACCCTCCTCCAGATGAAAGTGATCTTTCTTTCCTCGAATCTCTCATAGCTCTTTGCCTGGACCTCCCCATTTCGCACTGAACTCATTCACTGGTATCAGTTATTTGTATATAACTCTCCTCCTTCCTTCCCTTTTCCCATTGCAAACTCCAGGAGAATAAGGCCTTGGTGTCTCCAAGATTAGTACTATGCCTTCATATGGTAAGTACATGTTTCCTGAACTCAGGTGCAAATGTGTATCTAAGCACTTAAATCAAATGTGTTATAAATTTTTCTAAGTTCGTGCCTCCACCACCCTCAGTGTATCTGCAGTGAGCCTAGTACGGAGGATCTAGGTAGGTAGTGGGTGGACTATGTTTTTTAATGCTACCAGTGATGACCCCTACGTGGAGACCCTATAGTCTAGCATTAAACCAAGGCATAAAGGAAGTGCAAAACGGGAATTTGCATTCACTTCTAAATGACCAGGATTAGAACCCCGGTATTTCTTCCCAGGCAACAGCCAGCCCAACTAAGAAACCAGGAAATAGGGCTAGCGATACAATATAATTAAGCTCCCAAGGCTCGAGTTGGCCAGACCCAGGCCCGCCACAGCCCCCCTCCCCGGAGTTGTCCAGACTCTGCCCACCCCCAGGCCAACTGCAGCCCGCTGCTCTTTCCCAGCAAAGAGGAAAAAAAAAACAAAACATCATTCTCCCAGCTCCGCCTGGGTTTTGTCCCTGCACCTTTCCCAAGCAACGGAGGCCGCCTTCGCCCCATAACAAGAGGAAGCCGCCAGGGAGGAAGCCGCCAGGGAGGCAGCGCGCTCTCCTACTCCTGTCTCGTCTGGCCGGACCAGACCGTCTCCGGTGGCCGGGGGGCGGCGCAGCCGTGCGGAGCTGGAGCTGGGCTCCATCACCGTCCCCGCTGCCGGGCCCGGCTCCCCGTAGAGGGCGCGGGAGACGGCTCCGCCCCGCCGCCCTTCCCCTCTCCCGGCTCCCTGGATCCGAGCCGGGAGGAAATGATGTGTTGCTGCCTGGTTAATCACAGCTCCAGACACTCATTGGCGGAGCTCTCCACTGCCACTTCCTCCTCCTCCTCCTTCTTCTCCTCCTCCTCCTGCTGCTGCTCCTGCTCCTGCTCTTTGCAACCGCCTCCTCCACCTCCTCCTCCTGCTCCAGCTCGCGGGGGGAAGTTTTCTTCTTTTTGTAGCCATCTCCTTCGCCTCCACTCGCGGACTGACTCCTTCCACTTAGCTCCGGTCTCTTTTGCTTTCCTTCTTCTTCCTCCCATCCCGCCTGTGCCTCTGCACCTCTGGAAGTTTATTCCTGCAGCTCTTCTTCCTCCTCTTCCTCCTCCCCCTCCCCGCCCATTGCTCTTCTCCCCTCCTCCTCAAACAACCCCCACCCCACCCTCCACCTTCTAGTGGTTGCTGCAAGCTTGCTTCTTGGCAAGAGATGTCGGGTTAAGGGCTGGGAAAGCCCCTGGCTCCTAGAGCATTGGCCCTGCGCAAAGCTCCATTGCAGCAGCCGCCGCCGCTCCATGGGCGGCTAGCCCCTAGTCCTTTACCCAGGGAGAGTTCCGGGGCTCGCCGGCTGCACCGCCCCGCCCCGCCCCGCACCACCCCCGGGGGCTGCCTGACTGTCCGCCCGCACGGCCAGGCTGGGCTGCGGCACTCCGCCTCACCTACACCTTACTCCAGGATCCAGAGGTGAGGAGGGAATGACCAGCAGGGGCTGGGAGGTGATGGATCTGGGCGGGGGGTGGGGTGGCGGTGTGAGGGAAAAGCGAGGCACACTGTGGCAATAAGGGTGGGTGTATGCTTCGCCCCCCTTCATTCTCTCTTCCCTTCCCAAAGCCTGATACGCTCCCAGTGCAGAGCTCGGAAATAGAGCTTGTGTTGCTTGGGTGAAAGCTGAACTGCTGCTGGGGGTATAGGGAAAGCCAGAGAGAAAGAGACCCGGAGTGGAATGGTTGTTTGGGGCCTCAGTGTGTGACTGCGACTTGTAGACGGAGCCCGGACGTGTATGCAAAGCGCACACCTTTCTGGCTCTGTTCTCTCTGTAGTAAAAACGAGCGGTGAATCTGCCCCCACCCCTGAAATATCAGTCTCTTCCAGGAGGAATTTTCTGCTGGAGAGACAGAGCCAATAAACTCTGCTCAACTCCCTCCCTCCCTCCAGTTCCTCCTATCTTCAGTTTTAAAAGCTTCAAAGCCAGGAATGTGGGATTCATCTTCCGATCCCCAGAAGGCAAATGTGGTTACAGATGTTGCATGTTACTTTGCCAAGTTTAAAACCCTTCCTTCAACATTGTAACCATAACAGTAAGGAGAAAACCTTGGGCTCACTTAAGAGATATATCTTTGACTTGGGACTGGTAGATTCAGGAACTTCCGTCGGCTTCTAGACTAATTTAACTCTCTTCTGGTGGAGCCAAATATTTCTTCGGTGTGCAAATCAACTCTCCTCTCCCCGACTTTTTTTGGGGGAGGAGAGTTGGGGGTGTGTGAAACCCATTGCTTTAGAGGAAGGTGGCACTTATGAATGAATATCCATTATAATATTTAACAGAAAACAGTTATTGTTGAACATAGTCATTAATTTGGTTCTTTGAAGCACTATAAAGGGACAAAATAATATATTTTCATTGGACTCCTGAATAGCATTGAAATGTTACCCCTGACTTATAAAAACCGTCCCATTAATTGAAATACAGCAAAGTAGTTCTAACAAGAAACCTAGGAAGTTTTGCCTCTACTGTACTCTTCTCTCAGTATTCTTGAATAGGAAGGGGTCAAGGTTGGGATGATTTGAAATGGAAAACCTTAAATGGAAATAATGTGTTATGTTCTGGCACAGACCAGTCCAGGTGGAGTGCCCAGAGTGGAGAGGCCCAGATGAAATGAAAAGGGTGAGACAATGAAGGGCAATGGGAAGGACATTGAATTTAGAATCCTAGACTAGTGTGCAAGTCCTGTCCATCACTTTGCTACTTATATGGTCTTGAGTTATGTAACCTTTCTGGGCCTCAGTTTACTCATTTGTAAAATTAGGGGATTGGAATCCAATTTATAATCCTGCATCAGGAGAACTCTAGAAGCCTGCTAGCTTTTTTTTTTTTTATGATTAAGGTTGTTTTACTTTAAACTTGAGAATCAGAAACTCATTTTCCCCCAAAATGTAGTTACATGTGCTTTGGTTGTTTGGGGGGAAGGGGGAGGAGTATTTAAAAATCTGTGAATACTCAGTACTGATCACAAGACAAAGAGACCTTTGGTTCTTAGATTTGGGCCACACATGGCCTTTTTTCTGTACCACCAAATATAGTTAGAGGAAGTGTTTGTTGATAGTGGGAAGACTGAGAATTGTGATCTTTGGCAATTATTTTAAAACATTTACTAGTTGAAATGGGTAGTTTATGTAATCTGTAGGGAGGCCTAGTTAGCTTTCTAATTTAAAACAACATCTAGGACATGAATTGATGTTAGAATTAGGTGGGAGTGGGAAGATCCCATGTTTAGGGAAGTTATTAGATACCCCTACAAGTGGGATTTTTTGTTCATTCAACAAACACTAAGCAATGTGCTTGATTCTGTTGCTAGACACTAGAGATACAAAATTTACAAGTGACTCAGACCCTGCCCTCAAGGAGGGAAAAAACTTTTGATTGAACTTTAATACATATTTTTTTATGTACTTTTTGGGATCTTCTCACCATTGCCTACCATATATTAGATGATTAATAAATGCTTATTGATTGATTATCACCATCTATAGTTGGTCTGTTAAATCACTAGAATGAATGCTTATTTTTATCCTAGTTCAAACTGAAGCAACTTCTGTGACAAGGAGATAGTCCCAAACTTGTGGGATTAGATCAGTTAGAGGTGACTATTAAAAATGATAGAGGACCTCCCTATAGTAGATATTTGGGCGCTCAAACTCCCTATGCCTAGTCTGCTGGTGAATTCTTCCATCCTAGATTTTGTCCTTGAACAGGTCTGTATGCCATACTTTCCTTAATGATTTCATCAAAACTACTTTGGGTGTACTGGATTAACTGGGCTGCTTATAAGTTGAAGACTTTTGATACAAATTACTTTGGGATTTTGTAGGAGGACTCCAGCTCACTGTTTAAAGCAATTCATTATAAGGATGAAACAAAATTTGATTCTGGCTGTTTTACTTTTGCCCTACATTCCCTTCCCCTATAACAATATAGCTTCCAAAATAGTAACATGGGTATAGTAGAGTGCACTTCTTCCAAAATATGAATTGTAACATTCAGAGGCACCCAATGTAAATACCCAGGATCTTACTGACAACTCTTTGTAGTGTATAATGGATCAAAGGACTCTCAAATACTAATTTAAAAAGTAGTTTAACCCGATGCTGAACAACATCATTGGGAATGCAACACCACTGTTTTAAATCATTTGGTAAAACTTTGACAGAATCAGACCAACAAGGCCAAGAAATGAAGCCATCAGACGTTTTAATTGGAATCATAGTCTCAGAGCTGTGTGTTTTTTTAAAGCAAGTATTGGGCAGAGTGTCTTTATTCCTGGAAATTAATATTTTGAATTAGGTTTCCGGGTACAAAATGGTTTCTTTGAACTCCTGGAGTGAAAACTTTGTATTTCTTTCTGTAGCTAAGGCCAGTTCCCAGAAGTCTTAAATTGAAGACTTTCTGGAAGAGTTTACTTCTTTCCTTGAGATAGGGCCAGGTTCTGCTCTTACCGGGCGGCTAGATGATATAGGGAATAGAGTATTGAGTCTATAGTGAGGAAGGCTCATCTTCCTGAGTTCAGCTCTGGCCTCAGACGCTAGTTGTGGGACCCTGGGCAAGTCACTTAACCCTGTTGGCCTCAGTTTCTTCATCTGTAAAATGAGCTGGAGAAGGAAATGGCAAACCACTTTATCATCTTTGCCAAGAAAACCCCACTGGGGTTGTGAAGAGTTGGACACGGCTGACCTTAAGTGCTTAGATATTTGATTTATGTCTGTAGTCTATACCCTACAAGAATAATTATGACCCTGGTGGAACAGGAGTTAGAGTTTTTGAGCTAATTTCATATTATTTCAATATTATGGCGAATCTTGTCCTTAAGAAGAGAGGCTTTTGGGGTTGTACTTTCCCTACACTATAGAGCAATTAAAGAGATCCAGTAATTTCCTTTTTCTATAAAAGTCCAAACACTTTGTCAACCCCCAATGTCTTTCACAGTTGTATAATATTCTCTGCTACTGTGGGCAGCCCCGAAAATGTGAGATTGTTTATATGTTCAAAGATTCTTAATTGAACCATGAGCATATTGTTTTCCTGGAGTCATGACTTTTCATTTGTTTAAATTTCTAGTTTCAGATCTGACCAGTCTTTCACATTGTCTGTCCGTCAGGGTACTTAATTTGTTTGCTTTCTAAATTTGGATTTGACTTTTTGTCAGTGTGAATGACATTTTATAACTTTGGTGTCATAGTAGATTTTGTGTTGAACCTTGGAATAGGAAAGACTTGAGTTCAAATCCTCTCTCTCTCTCTCTGTCTCTCTCTGTCTGTGACACACACACACACACACACACACACACACACACACACACACACACACACACACACACACACACACACACACTCTGTGTATTCTGGGCAATGTCTTAATAACCCTAGAAGGAACAGGTTTGATTCAGGTTTTTTTTTTAGAAGCTTTAAACTCATAAAGCCTTATGTATTTCTTCTTCATGACATTTTTTCTAGCTTTGTTTTCAGTGTTCCTTAGCATTTACAAACAAGAAAAAAATGAAAGAAACAAAACCTGTAGTCCTTTTCAGACATCGAGATGGATCAAATTCTGCCTCAGACATACTAGCTGTGTGACCCTAGGCAAGTCACTTAATCTCTATTTGCTTCGGTTTCCTCAACTGTAAAATGGAGATGATAATTATCAAAATTAATATTAACAACAAGAACAACAAAAATTAGCTTTGAGATTGTTTTGTGGTCTTATGCAGGTGAAACTTTCTGAAGAATTTAGCTTGCTAAGCGTGGGGTAAATCATGCCAAATTTAGGAGCTAAATCTCCAGAAGCTCAAATCCTTGATAGTGACATGGGGTAAGAATTAACCTTGGGAACTAGTATTCCTTAGATACTTACTAGCTGTGTGACTCTGGGCAAGAGTTTCCTCATCTGTATAATGAGTTGGAGAATGGCACACCACTCTAGTATGTTTGCCAAGAAAACCCCAAATGGGTTCATAGACAGTTGGGCACTACTGAAAACACTCAACAACAACTATTCCCTGTTTAACTGTTCAAGCCTTGCACCTATCTATATGCTGGAGTGGAGGAATCCCTTCCTCAGCCATCCAAATTCTGCTCTTGTTTCCCCTTTTCCAGAAGGCCTCTGGGGCTGACATTTACAACTTTCATCAATCCTTCTTCCTTTGTTGAATTCTTATAGTATTTATTATCAAAATCATTCATTTTGGAATTTGACCGTCTACTACTCTGTGGCACAGGTTTGGAGTTTTTTGGGTCCTGGCTCCCCCTTGGGGTCTGGGCAAACATGTTAGCATATTTTTCTATTCCCTAACTCAAGCAGTACAGTACTTAAACATAATAAGGACTCAGTCAATATACTGTATCCCTGGCAATTTGAAGTTTTATACAGTTAGAAAGCTGCAAAGCTGTATAAATTTTAACATAGTATTCCGCACAGTTTGCAATTAAAACTCATTACATTTAAAGTGCCTATGGCGGATAGAACTTGGAACACCTTTATTTTCATTTCTCAGAGCATACATCTGTGGTCACTTGTAGTACTCTATAGTATTGGAAATGTTCTGAGGACTGAATAATGGAGATGAGGGAGAAAGAAGGGAAACATACAAGACTGCAAGATCATTTACCTGGGACCCTCATACTTACAGCAACTGATTTGCTGGCTTTTTTTTTTTCTGGAAAGGCAGAAGAACAACCATTGACTTGCCACCAAGCTTATATAGTTATAGAGATGCTTTTCAGAATAAAACTGGGACACTTTTTTTTCACCAGCCTGGGTTATTGAAAGTTATTAGACTTCTTTTTTAACTTAAAAAAATAATCTTATTGAGGAAGTGGAAACAAAATGACAGGAAGGATGGCATGTGCTTAGAAGGTTTAAAGCTGGGAAAAAATTGGGATGATTAGTAGAGAGGGTGGGTGGACACTGAGAAAAATCTGTCTTAGAGGGAAAAAAAAGTTGGCAGTGAAAAATGGAGGAAACTGTTGAGGATTGGAGGCCTGGAAGGTCCTTTGAGAAGCTTTCATGGATGGTTTTGAAGGATGCAGGTTTTTGGATCTCTTCCTTTAATTTAGTATATCACCAAATTGCAGCTGTTGAGGCATTGAATTGGGTAGTCTAAACCTGTGTATTCACTAGTGTTTTTTTTTTTTTGGTAGTGCTATTTTCAAAGTAATTTGACAAACATTTATCAGCCACATATTAACTGTGTGTGCTTGGAGGGGAGTGGTACAGTGGAAAGTGGTCTGGACTGGTAGTTTATACTTGCTTCTGACACTTAGAACCTTGGGCAAATGGTTCAATTTTTTGGCGTTAGGTTCCTTTTCAGAAAAAAAAAAAAGAGAAGACTGGATTAGATGCCTTTGAGATCCCTTTCAGCTTTAAACTATGATCCTCTGTGGAAAACACTATTCTAAATATATTTATTAAAAAAAACAAACAAACTATAGTACGTATCCTGAGATTAACAGATGCTTGGAAGAAAATCCCTGATGGATTGGTAGCAGGTTATTGAAACCAAACAAAATTGAATTTGAACCCTTTTCCTTTTGAGGTTATGCATGAGTAACCCATATCTTAGGATGAGTTCTAAGGAAGAGTCCCTGGAGTTTATATTTTAGAAAGTAGCTGATGTTATTGAATCTTGAGTGGGGTTAGTTTGTAATTATGCACATTTATTCATTGGAATGAGAAAAGTTTTTGTGTGGGCTTTAAAGTATCCTCCTAGATTGTCATTCTTAGGCCCTCACCCTCATGCTCTTCTGGAAAAAGGGTCTTTGCTGGTCCCTTTAAATCAGATTAAGGTGACTTAAGAAGATCTTTGCTATACCTTCAAGACTGCTTCATCATCAGTTATTTCTTGAATTGTAGTGCAGCCAAAAATATCAGAAGAGGGGTCTGATTAATTGAAACTAGGAAGGGAGCCACTCACGTGGCTGTCTGGGTTCTACTTGAATTGTCAGGTGACTTAAATTAGTAGAATGGTTGAAAATTTGCTGAGTTGGTGTATCTAAGCAGGACTGGAATTTGGGTAGTGTTTGCCATAGATCTCTCTTAAGTATCTCAAAACAGGCTACCTTGTGTACTGGAGGTTTAGTTCACTGTATTTAATCACCCATCAAAAAAATCATCTTAATAAGATGAATTATTTTGCTAAGTACATTAATATTATATGTTGCCAAAGATTTCTATTTTTAAAAAATTGTTTATCCTTGGAGGGTAAGGAACCCAAATCACAGGAGTTCAATTTTTGATAACAGTTTGGGGTCCTGAGTGAACACCTGTTACAGTTTCAAAGGCAGATAGGCAGTCTGGTGAGTCATCTTGTTACCTGATGGAGATGTCTATCTCCTCTGGCTTTACTTGGAGAAATCTTAGCAGTGTGATTGAGTGACTATTCAATTTAATTAAATTTTGTGGCTCCAACTTGCAAATTTATTTAGGGCCTCTTCTGTATGAGGCACCCTGCCAAGGGATCAGAAGATGACAAGACAGTTCCTGCCTTCTGAGAGTTTACTTTTTACTTGTTGATTAAAGACTGCTTGATCTTTGGTCATTTTAGGTTAGAATTGCAGCCTTTTGAAATTTAGATTCATCTTGGCCTTATCTTGGCTGTTTACTAAAGGATTTCCTCCAACTCTTTGTCTTTCAGCATTTGATCCTTTGATTGGGCCAGTCTCAAGCCTTCCATTCTCGGGGATATCTAAGATCCATTAAAATTAGGACATTTCCAGCACTATCATGTGACTTGCCTTATAGGCTCCTGAAATGGGTAGAGTCCTTGTGAAGCACTCAGAAAGGAATTTCTTCCCCAATAATCTCATTTTTAACCCAGTTATTTCCTCTTAAGCTACAATTTTTAAACTATCACCCTTTGTGCATATAGTTTATTTTTTCCTTATGTACTTGTGAGACAGTAAGGGGTCATGGAAAGGCCATTATACTAAGCCTAATTAGTCTAGAGTGCTAGATCTAAAGTCTGGAACATCGAGTTCAGCCAGTCGCAGATACTTCCTAGCTTTGTGACCCTGGGGAAGTCATTTAACCTTCTGTCTCAGTTTTCTCCACTGTCAAATGGAGATAATGAGGATCAAATGTGTTAGTATTTGTAAAGCACTTTTCTAGCCTTTAAGCACTATATCATGACTAGCTATTATTATGGTTGAAATATGTATTTATATCATAAGTAAACAATGGTTCAAGCAAATTCCAACTTCAAATAAAGATGGAAATTTGCATGGATTATTGCAAATTTCCAAATATTTCACAAATAAGGATCACTTCATATTTTGACTTTACCAAACTAAATATTTGAATAGCTCAAGCCTGGTATATGTTAATGTTATTCTTTCTCTTTAGAGGGCTTCTAGTCCAACCCCCTCATTTTACAGATGAGAAAATTTAAGCCTAGAGAGGTAGAGTGATTTGGCCAATCTCTGTTACACTTAGAAAAATTGTGAATTGAATAGAGGTCTTCTTACTCTAAGTTTGGAGCCCCTCCCTGGGGCAGGAGTCAGGAAGACTTATCTTCTGGAGTCAAAACTGGCCTCAGACACTTTCTAGCTGTGTGACCCTGGGCAAGTCACTAACCTTATTGGCCTCAGTTTCCTCATCTATAAAATGAGCTGGAGAAGGAAATGGTAAAGCACTCCAGGATCTTTGCTAAGAAAACCCCAAATGGGGTCATGAAGACATGACTGAAAAACAACTCAACAACAAATTCCAGATGCAATTAATGTACTTTCCATTCCACCTTGCTCATTCTTTTTCTTGGCTTCTCAAAAAAGCAGTCCCTTGGTTTCTCATAAAGTATTTGGGAATGTTCAGTTGGCCTAGGTAAATAGACCCTTTTTCAAGAGAATCTTTGCTCACTCCTTGTTTTAAAGAGAGGAAGAATCTTTTAAATGCAGAATGTTGTGAAATAAATGTAAGATGACACTCACTTTATATAATGTGGCAGATTCCAATATACTGTGGCTCCCCCCATAATAAAATATCCTGTGTAGATGTCATTTTACAAATTTTATATCTATTTTAGAATTAAATTATAATCTGAGAGTTGCACATTTTAGAAAATAGTTTTAATTTCACATCAGCTGAAGTTAAAAGGTAATTAGACATATTAAATCTGGTCTAAGTGTCTAATTTTAATTATTGACACATTTTCAAATGGTCTCTTATGATATATTACTGATAGTTTGGACAGCTGTGATTTTAGTAGACCTATTGAAGCATATCTTGAAGATTTGTTTAAGTTTTAATAATCTTTTAATGATTTTTAAGGATTCTTTAGAAAGTGTATTAAAGATGAACGGTGGATAGAGTGCTATACTTGGAGTCAAAAATTGAGTTCAGATTCCAAATCCATTCTATCAAGTCATTCATTCTCTTTTAGTCTCAGTTTCCTCATCTGTAAAATGAGATAATATCTTAATTGTTTTGAGGATCAATTGGTCCTACATGGGCCTACAGAAATGCTACCTATGAAGTATGAACATTTTGAAGGTCACATAGGCATCACATGCTCGCATCTCATATGTTAAATATTGGAAGATGACCTAGGTTTTTTCTTTCATCATAGAACCAAAGTTGCTTTTTCCCCTTTATATACTTCAAGTACAGGTCCTTGATACTTAATATTTATAAAGCTGGGTATAATGAGAAGAACATTCCTTGTCCTTCAAAATCCCTAAAAATACTTCTCTCCAAACCTATTCTAGTCAACCAAAAGTAACTCCTTGTTTAAGAAAAAGTCTCATCTTAATGGCTCCCTATCTTGGATGTGCAAGGTAAGGTTAACAGCTATTAGGCCAAATCTTCCCTGCTGGTCTTAACTGCTTCAATGCCTTAAATGGTATCCTTTAGAGCCAACCGAGGAAGCTATGGGAGAAGTTGGTATCTGTGATGGAAACATTTACCATCACGCCCTCCCCCCCCCCAGTATGTTATTAATAACTATTTAACTCCTCTTATAAAGATGGATACTTGTCTATCTCAAGATATTTGTTGTGAACCTCAAGCAAGTTAATATAGGTATTTTTAAAGCTTTAACTTTGAAGAGCTACGTAAATATATAAATTGTTGCTGGTTTTATGGTACATCACTAGGGAAGGTGTAAATTCTTTCCCTCTCTTCTTTTTCTAAGAAGCCTTATCTGTGCTCCTGCATTCAAAAATTTCCCTTTGTATTAATTTTTTGTTTGTTTTTCTAACCATTCCCCAGGGTTCCCATGCCCTGCAGTAGGTTTGAACTCTGTGTGGTACACTAAAGAATATACTCACTCTCTCTCACTGTCTTTATATATGTGTGTGTGTGTGTGTGTATGTGTGTGTATATCTATAAATATACACACACATACATATACATATGCATATATGTGGGTATGAATCTGTTCTAGAGGCTTAGTTTCAAAGAATATAAATTCTTCTCTCTTGGGTGTTTATTAGGCACCTACCATATACCAGGCAGAGGAAGCTCAGTGGACAGAATATTGTGCCAGGAGTCAGGAAAACGAGTTCAAATTCAGCCTCTTGACACTTCCTAGTTGTGTGACCCTGGGCAAGTCACTTAACTTCTGATTGCCTGATAAAATGGATCCACTGGTGAAGGAAATGGCCAACCACTACAGTATTTTTGCTAAGAAAACCCCAAATGGGATCATAAAGGGTCAAACACCACTGAAAAACAATAGATATGCCAGGCGCTATGTTAGGCACTAGGGATACAAAAGAGACAAAAGAGGATGCCAAGGAATCTCGACCAGTTGTAGTATCTTGAGGTCTTTACTTCTCTGTACAATGGGAAGAGTCTCAGGGAAGTCATGGTAGAACGAGGGAGATGACTTTCAAACAGCTATGAACAAACAAAATATAGACATGATAAATTGGAGATGATCGGTGGGGAGAAGGCACTAGCAATAAAGGGGCTTGGGAAAGGTTTTTTGCAGAAGGTGAGGTTTTAGCTGAGACTTGGAGGAGACCAGGGAAACTGAGAGGCAGAGATGAAGAGGAAGCTTGATCCAGGCATGGGAGGCAGCCAGTGAAAGCTCTTAGTTAAGAGGTCACTGTTAGTACATGGTGTTGGGGGAGGGCAGTAAGGTGGAAGAAGACTGGAGAGGTAGGGAGGGTCTAGAATATGAGGGGCTTTGAAAGTAAAACTGAGAATTTTTACATTTGATCTTGGGAGTAATAGGGAGCCACTGGAAGTTTATTGAGTGTGGGAGTGAAATGGTTAGACCTACATTTTAGGAAGATCATTTTAACAGCTAAGTGCCACACAAATTTGAGTGGGGAGAGGTATAAGACAGGGAGATCACCTGTTAACCTATTGAAATAGTTCAGGTCTGTGGTAAAGGTGGCCTTGCCAGAGTGATAGAAGTTTCTGAGGAGAGAGAAGAGTAGTATATGAGAGATTTCATAAGGGGAGAAATTACAGAATTTCACATCTGTTTGATGGGAGATGGTGTGGATGGGGTAAACTAGTAAACTAAACTGCTGTTCCCTTATGGAGTTTTGTTGATCATCGTTTTTATATCAAAACTGAAACAATAGAAATTCCTACTCACCTTTTTTTAAGCCTGGCATGCAAACTAACCATTAAGAATCTGACCTTGGAATTTTGATGCTCTGCATTTGAGAGTTGAATGGGGGCAAGGGATAGAAAGCCTTGTAATGCATTGAGCACCCTTTCTGGAAATATGGAGACATTTTTCCAAGACCACAATAAGGGAGGGTGAAGTGGCGGGGGGCAAGAATAATTCAAATTGGGTCATGCCTTAAAAAAAAAGAAATCCTGAAGCTTTCTTTCAACTTTAATTAGTAACATAACAACACATTATAGGACAACTTTCTCTACCAAACTAGAGTCTGGTAGAATGGAATCACTTTTGAAAGTCATGTCTGGGAGCCAAGTGTGCATTAGATTAAATTTTTAAAATTTTAATTTTGATGTTTGAGGAGTGGGAGGGCTGTCCGAGGATGAGCTTACAACAACAACAAAATTTTGATGCCTTGCACCTTCTCACATTAAAATTTCAAGCTGATGGTCCATTAGGGGTGGAGGCATTTTTTCCATAGAAGAAATTTAAATGGATGAGTTAATGTTTGATCATTGAATAACATTGTGTCATCCATACCTTTTCCTTTGAGGGTAAAGCTCTAGCTTTCCTCTGTCTTCCTAGCCTTGGCTTTGCTGAAGTGATCCGAGTCATTTCTTGCAATAATAATAATCTAGTCCAACCATAAGTACAGGATGAACACTATAATGATTCATAATAGGGAACTGGATTCTGCAGACCCATTGTCAGTAGTACTCCAAATTTTGAGAGGTAGCATCAGAGTAGAAGCTAATACTTAGAATGTAGCTTTGGAGATCACACTATTAACTGTTACAAGGCAGATCTAGATTTGTTTTTCCACAGGAGATTTTGCATCAGTTGCTCTTCCCCACCCCAGTATGCTGTAAATGGGTACTTGATGCTTGGGGTTTATGGTTTTTACAACCTTATGTTATATGAATAGAACATCTTTGTATTTAGAAACCCTTCAAGTTGGTGGAATTGTGGATAGAGCCTCTTTTTGTACACCCAGTGCTTAACACTTGGTATTTAGTTAAATCTTATTGCTTGATAGAGCACTGGGCCTACAGTTAAGAAGACCTGAGTCAAATCCAGCCAGAAGTCACTTATTAGCTGTGTGACCTTGGGCAAGTTTTTTAACTTCAGTAGTCTCAGTTTCCCCAACTGTAAAATTAGGCTCATAATAGCATGTATCTTTCAGGGTTGTTGTGCAGATGAAATGAGATCATATTTGCAAAGTACTTAGTATAATGCTAGCCTGGCATATGGTAGCTAGTGTATAAATGGTAGCTATTTTTATTTGTTAATTTACTTATTCATTTACTTACTTATCATTTACCCAGCCATATTTTCATATATTTGTCCATTCATTTGGTTATTTTAAAAATTATTTTTGAGATCAGTCTTACCTTGGCTATTTACTAAATTGTGACCAGTTGTAATATCTAACAGGGTTAATTGTCAGGATCAGATGAGATATGTTGTATGTGGAAGGATTTTGTAAACGGCTTAGATTGTATAGCATTACTATGAATTTTGTGTTACTTTCCCGTTGATGATTGTGGCCTTGAGTGAAGCTGTAGACAGTCTGTTTCTGTAAAACCAAATACTTATGACTTTCTCAGTCCATTGAACAGTTTTTCTGTGGTATTAATTGGCTCTTGAATTGTTTATTAGATTTTATGAAAAACACTTAAAAAAGGGCTGATCTATCTATTACTATTACTCCTACACACACACATAGACAGAGGCACAAACACACACTCAACTCTTTCTCTCTCTCTCTTTCTCACACACACACTCCACTACTCCCTTCCAAAATGAACTGGTTTATTAGTATCCTAATGTTCCTCATATAAATAGAGCCTATCAAATTTATTCAGTTGGGAGGCAGCTAGCTGGTGCAGTGAATAGAGCCCTGGCCCTGGAGTCAGGAGGACCTGAGTTCAAATTCAGTTTCAGACACTTCTCATACACACACGAAATTAACCATGTGACCTTAGGACAGTCACTTAACCCCAATTGCCCTGTCTTCTCCTTCCAAAAAAGAATTTATTCAGTTGGTTTGCCATTTCCTTCTCTAGTGTGCCCCCATTTTACAGATGAGGAATTGAGGCAAATGAGGCTTAAATGACCTGCCCAGGTCCCACAAGTAACAAGTGTCTGAGTCTGGAGTCATCTTCCTGACTCTCGGTTCAGTGCTCTATCTGCTGTACCACCTGGCTGCCCTAGCTATATGCATACAAGAAATGAAAGGAAAACTTAAAAGAATAAAATTTGAGTACTTATCTAAAATGTTATTTTTTATGGAGTTGATTGAGCTGAGACCGAAATTCCTCCCCCCATACATACATTGAATATGTATTGATGTACAATCAAATTTTTATATTCCTTGTTTTGATTTTTAGCTTTTTCTGAATGTATAGTTTTCCTAATTCCTGAATTAAAAAATATTAGTTTTATTGTTTAAATTATACTTCCATGAATAGAGCAATTGGATGTTAAATTTTAAAAGCCTCTGTTCTCTCTATTTATATTACACCTATTATTTACTTTTTGTTGATTATAAATGGGTTGTTAAATGTAAGATACATTGCTTTAGGCAGAGAACTCTTTTAAAAATCAATTCCCCCCCCCCCATGGTGACCTTTTTCATTATAATTTTTTAAATTACCTAGAAATGGCTCAAAACACACACACTGTGTGTGTGTGTGTGTGTGTGTGTGTGTGAGAGAGAGAGAGAGAGAGAGAGAGAGAGAGAGAGAGAAAGAGAGGATATCTTTTGTACAAAAAAACCCAAACTCCAAAAAGCCATTGTTTATTTAAACATATTGACACAGTTCTGCTGATTTGTACCTTGTCTTTATCTGAAATAGCCTCTTTGTTATATTCACTATTTTTAGGTTCCAAAGACCCTTAGGGCTGGAAGGGTAACTTAGGAAGAGGGCATCTAAGTGACTTTCATAAGGTATTAGTGGCATAATACACTAATCAATTTCCCCAGCTTGGGTAATGTTTTAAATCTTTTTTGTAAGGATTCATATTCAGTGTATTTGTATGTTTTTTGATATAAAAGATGTTTTCAAGGAGATGGTAAAGTTCATTAAGAATGTAGGTACAGGGGCGGCTAGGTGGTGCAGTGAGTAGAGTGCCAGCCCTGGAGTCAGAAGGACCTGAGTTGGGATCCAGCCTCAGACACTTAACACACACAAAGACTTAGCTGTGTGACTTTGGGCAAGTTACTTAACCCCAATTGCCTTCCAAAAAGCAAAATGAAAAAAGAAAAGAATGTAGGTACAACCTACTGACATTTTAAGTAGACCATATTCTAAAAGGTTGAAACGCACCATTTAAAAAATTGTGGGTTATTGGTAAACTTTAATCGATTTATTCATTAGATAGGAATACGCTAATATAAACAGTATGGGGTATATCTAACATGAGAATTCCCTCCACAAAACACCCACCATGATTTAGTAGATAAAAATCTAGGGAGTTCTTGAAACAGTTTTTTTTTGTGACTTGCCCAAGGTATCAGAATTGGAAATTGAACCCACATTTTTCCTAATTCTGAGGCCAGCACTCTGTCCATTATACCATACTCCCTATATGTTATCAGTGAAAAGATTTGTAAACAAATCTATCTGGACAATTGAATTTAAAAATAGTGGTTCTAATAGTTTTTTTTTTTTAAAGCAATTGGGGTTAAGTAACTTGCTCCAGGTTACACGGCTAGTCAATATTTATGTGTGGGTGCTCATTTTCTGAGGCTGGATTTGATCTCGGGTCATCCCAACTCCGAGGCCGGCGCTCTTACTCACTGCGCCACCTAGCCACCCCTAATAGTTTTTTATGTAATGCTTGCCTTGCCCGGAATGCAGTTGTCATTTTATCTTCATCTTCCTTATAATCTTTTGACGTAATGTGAAACACTACTACATCTACACACTGAGAGCTCTTAAGGATTGTTTATTTGCAAGTTTAATGCTAGAATATTTTCTTTTTACATGTGACTGGTTTGAATAGGAATGTTAGAGATGGTAGATTTGAAAGGGCCACCAGAAGACCATTCTTAAAATTTATGCAGTTTTTTTAGGTATCAAGTTAAAATTTTTCCTTCCTATTTTCTCATGAAGTAAAAGATCTAAAACTTTTTTGTTTTGGTCTGGAGGGTGAATGGTATTGTTGCTGCAGTCACTAAAATACTTCCAATCTGCCTCTTAAACTCTTGCTTCCTTCATCTCTAACTGCCATTGGGAATTCTCCTCATTCCAAACTTGGACTTGGCGTCAGCTCAGTCCTTTCCTTCACTGCTCCCAGATACTGTATGTTCTTCTATTAACCTTGTTGGATGTGGTCTGTGGATTAAGGCTCTGATGTGGGTGAATGTTTCTTCCAAAAAGTTTTTCTTCACCTGTTTCCTGCTTCTTCCTTACTGAAACATCACTTGACCCATATGTTTCAGCTCTTGCTCCATGGCTTTCAAAGGAGGCTTCACTTTTTCTTGATTCTCTTTTCAGAAATTGAGAGGACAGACAAACTCTGACCTATTTATTCTTTGTCTTCCAGTACCACTTCCAAGCCATGGATCTATCAAAACCCCTTCCTCATTTAAAATTCTCCTCCATCAAATTTATACTTCCTTTCTCTGTCTATAGCATATTTCTGTCTTCATAAACCTTAAAGTGCCATGTAAATGTGGGTTAGAATTATTATTAGGATGACTATTATACCCAACTTTCTTTTTTTTCTCCTCTATCTCTTTGCCCCATTCTGAGTGACTTCAACATCTATACTGACAATCTTGAAGCAAGTCTCTCAGCTGATTTAATTTTTTTTCCCTAAGGGATTTTACTGCTAGAAAACAGATGGGTAAAAATAACAAACATGGGGAAAGTTACTAGAAGTCTCAAAAGTCTTGCAATGCATCCATTGGAATGTAAATAGAATTAGGTCCTGATCTTTTTTGGTTCCCACTTCCTCAACAATTACATCATATTAAAAGTATTGCTCAATCCCTGTATTCATCTTATTAGGGATGGTACTTCTGAATATCCCTTCTGAATAGATGAAGATGGCTCTCATCTTGGTTCCTTCATATTTTATCTTTTTCACTTTTCCACCCCTTCCTCCAAATGGAAGATAGATTTTTTTTCCCTTTTGGAGGGCAATTGGGGTTAAGTAACTTTCCCAAGGTCACAGGGCTAGGTTTTTTTGTTTGTGTGTGCCTTAAGTGTCTGAGGCTGGATCCGAACTCAGGTCCTTCTGACTCCAGGGCCGACTCTCTACTCACTGTGCCACCTAGTCGCCCCAGATAGATGTTTCTTAATTTCCAGAAACTTGAATTCAGATCTTAACTCTCTTCCCTATTACCACCTATTACCTTAATTACCTTTGGCAATTCGCCTAACCTTTTGGGGACTCAGTTTCTTCATCTGTAAGATACAGGTTTTGGACTAGGATCAGGGATTCTTAATCTGGGGTCTGAATTATTTAAAAAAATATATTCTGGGACACCTAGGCGGCACAGTGAATAGAGCATAGGCCCTGGAATCAGTAGGACCTGACTTCAAATCCAGCCTGAGATACTTAACACTTATTAGCTGTGTGACCTTGGGCAAGTAATTTAACCCCAATTACCCTGTCTGCCTCACTCCAAAAAGATAAAAAAAAAGTTTTGATAACTTTCAGTATAATTAATTTCCTTTGTAGTCCTGTGTATTTTAAAAAATCACTTAAAAACATATTCGAGGTATTTCAAATGGAGTATCTCTTACTATCTCTTCTTGTAGGGTTTTATTTGTGATATATAGGAATGCTGATGATTTATGTGGATTTACTTTATATCCTGCTACTTTGCTACAATTATTGTTTCAGCTAACTTTTTAGTTGAATTTTTGGGATTTTCCAACTATATCATCATATCATATACAAAACAGAGTTTTATTACCTCATTCCCTATTCTGATTTCTTTCTTTTTCTCCTTTTATTATTATTACTATGATTTCTAATACAACATTAAATAATATTGATGACAGTGGGCATCCTTGTTTCATACCTGATCTTACTGTGAAGGCTTTTAGCTTCTCCCCAATATAAATAATGCTTGCTGATGATTTGAGGTAAATATTTTTTTTTTATCAATTTAAGGAAAAATCCGTTTATACCTACATTTTCAAGTGTTTTTAATAGAAATGAATGTTGTACTTTATCAGAAGCTTCAACCCCCCTCCCTCGCCACCCCCCCTCATTTATTGATAAAATCATATTTTAAAATTTGTATTATTGATATAATTAATTGTGTTAATAGTTTTCCTTATGTTAAACCATTGCTGCTTCACTAGACTGCCAAAGTTGTCCATAATACAAAAAAAAAAAAAAAAAGTTAAGTATTCTTGGCCTGGATGGTCTGTGAATCCTTTTCAGGCCTAAATCAGATGATTCTTGAGATTGAGAAGTGAAAAAGGAAAAGAGAAAGGTGCTAATTATAAATCCTTGAGTGAAACTGAGAAAGTGACAGTGGGGGAAGGGATTGGAAAAGACATTACTGACTAACTGACTAGATTCCTCTCTATATAGAGGTCTATAGGTTCCTCAACCTTGGGGAAATTTCCTAAATTGTAAAGCTCTGAGTGTTATTCTCGCCTTCCCCCCCCACCCCGTTTTTAAACCTTGCTTGGAAACATTTCTTTTGAACTTTTCAAAATTATTAGATACATAGTGTAATTGAAAGACTTGATTATTCCTTTGTTATATAATACTTAACTAAAAACTAGAAGATTCCCCATTTTGGTTTAGCAATACTTGCATTAAATATTCTTCATTAGGTTTACTGGAGTCTCACTTGCTACATGAAAACTACTAGTGAATGACAATCCAAAGCTGTTGTACCATTATCTTTTCATCTTTAGCTCGATTTGGCTTAATTTTAAGGTTGCTTGGTTTTATACACATTTACTTGGTTTCAAGTCTTAACCCTTGGGTGGGTTTGCTGATATATAGTTTAAAGTAGTATTGTGACCCTTCCTTAATTAATCATTTGTATGTGACTAATGTTTAAGGGGATAGATTATATCTAGGATACTCCAATGTATCTGTATCACTCTCCGTCTGTGCGCTACTTGACGACTGCTTATTCTGTGTGCTTCTTGCTCTCCTGTGTCTGTTATAGGACCCACTAACATGTTTGGGGGTAGTGAGGGTATTCCTCTGTCTATTGATATTTCATAGACAGAAGTGGAACATGTGGGCTGTTCATTGGTTGGATTACCAGAATGACTTATTTTGTAGATGAGAACATTAAAATCTAGGCAGTTTGTTACTTGCCTAAAGTCACAACACTGAGCAGAGCTCTGGGGACCAGAATTGAGGTCTCCTGACTAGAGGTCTTTTGGGTCTAACACACTGTTTTCAGTCTTCTTTGTTTTTTGTACTTTATTCTATTATAATCCATGAAGATATATCCAGCCCGCTTTTTAACTTGTTATAACGTGGATTATCAAATGTAATGTTGATCAAGTTACAACTCATGAAATAGAAATATACTTCAAACAATGAAAACCCAGTGAAATAGGGTTAGATGGGCTTTAATTCTTTTCCTCAGCTCTGTTCACAGCTATAAATAAGCACTGCCCAGCAACAGTAATGTGCTACACAGTACCTCAGCAACATTCAGATTTCTTTAGCTATTAAACAAAAATAAAATTTAGAAAACGTCATATTCATATTTGTCGATTGTTAAAATTTGACTACATGGTTTCTACTAAGCTCAAACAATGGTTCTATGAAAGGCAGACTTTTTCTTTTACTTTGCTACTGTCAGGGTGTGTTCAGACAATCCTTAAACATTTATTAAGCTCCTCCTATGTGCCAGACTCTGTGTTAAGTGCTGGTGTTCATTGTGCTAGCTTTCCCATACACTTCCTATCATTATTGCTTATAAAATTTAAGGGGCTGTAATGTAGACACAGGTTTGGTTAGTGGTAGGAATCAGGTTTACCTCCCCCCCCCCCCCATTAATTTGTAACTGATAAGACAACTTTGGCCGCCTATGAAAGCAAAGATTCCTGAGCCTTGGGTGACAGTGAACAGGCAGCCATAGCCAGGATACTTGGGAGTGGGTGGGGGGTGGAGTTAGTTATCTAAAGCTGCAAATAACAGGATCTTGCTGAGGGGCCCAACACCAGCAGGTTTGGAATGTGAGGGAACTGTTCTAATGACTTGAAGGGATCAGGTAATTTTATTTTACTAGAATGATACTAGATTATTTATTAGGGGCTCCTAATAAGGACTTTTATAATAAAGAATAATAGCTACTTTTCGGGACTAGATAATCTTAACGTTATTTTGCAACTCTGATTTTCTGGCAGGGAGGGGAGGAAAGAAGCAAGGTAAACCACAAGCTGGCTTCTTTCTCCCCAGACTGGCTGTTAGGTTTTAAATAACCTCCCACATGTCCTTCTGTCTACTCACACTCTTCTCCTCCGTCGAGCCAGTTGTATAAACCAGGTCTCTGTCTGGCACTTGAAGTGATAGAACTTGACTTTCAGAAAACCGGTAGGGGGTACAAAATGCTGGGAAACGAAGGCGTCTGAATAACATTCAGGATTGAAATACTGATTTTTATAGCAGGATTATGGAAACTTTTACTAAGCAGATTGCCACATGAGATGAAAAGACCAGTGATTCTGGGAGAACTCTACAAATACTAAGTATATTCTTTAAAAACAAAAACAAAACAAAACACAACTTAGTCTTGCAGCAAGAGAAATTTAGCTAGACATAAGGAAGAACTTCCCAATTAGTAAAATTATTCAGAATATTTTAATATTTTTTTCTATTTACAGTATAATTTATTTTCTCTCCCTACCTGCTGGGTTGGGGGCAGAGAGGGGAAGAAGAAAAACAAAATTTCTCATACAATTATGCATAGCCATCAAACTATTCTCATGTCAGCCATGTCCAAAAATGTGTCTTATTCTGCATATTGGGTCCATCACCTCTTAGGAGGCAGGCAGCCTACTTTATTATTGGTTCTCTGGAATAATCATTGGTCATTTTGTTTAGCAGAGTTCTTGAGTCTTGTTTTTACAGTGTTGTTGCTATATTAGTGTAAACTCTTTTACACTAATTCTGTGATTCTGCTTACTTCATTTTGCATCAGTTCATAAAGGTCTTCTCTGAAATTCTCATATCATTTCTTGTAGCACAATAGTATTCCATCACATTTTGAATATTACAATTGACTATAGAGTATGTAAGATTTTCTGGAGATTTTTAGAGGAGCCAGTTTAGATTGACACTGCACCTGCTTCAGGGAGTAAGGAAGAGGTGTAGTGTGTGTGTGTGTGTGTGTGTGTGTGTGTGTGTGTGTGTGTGTACATAATATTTTTTCTTCAAACTCTTGATGCTCAGTTAACAAATTTTTATAATTATGTTTAATGTCCTTCTACCTTTTTGCTGTTGGAATTCCTACCAGTGGTTTAAATTCCAAGTCAATTGCTCTCTCTTCCAAAGAGCTTTCTCTGATTTTCTTTCTCCCTCCCTCCAACTTTCCCCTTCACTCACCTTCTCTTTCTAGGATAGAGAACCATCATCCACTATTCTCAGTTCAATTCAATTTGTTGATTTGATCAACAAATTGATCAGTTCGCTTGTGAATTTCTCAATAATCAAATCAATTTGTTGATTGCATACTATATATCGGGCACTATGTAGGTGCTATGAAATATTTAAAGGTGAATAAAAATGTTCTTGTCCTCAAGTAGCTTCATAGTTTAGTAATGGAAATGAGTCACATATACATGTACTCAGGGACACAAAGAAGTGTTATGAAACCTGTGAGACTCCAGAAATTTTAAGCTTTTTGGGAGGGAAGATAGAGAAGAGATGTGAATCAGGGAGAAGGGTCATGGAGGGGTGAAACCTAAACTGGGCTTTGAAGGTAAGGGTTTCAACACAGATTGTGTGGGAAGGCCAGGGAATAGCTGATCAGTACGTGAAAGCATCTTGAGAGCAGGACATAAGGGGATCATTTAAAGAAAGGTGGGGTGCAAAACCTAGAGTTGGGACAGACATGGTAATTTAAAGGGTCTTCCATGGGGAAAAGAGATTGATTACTCTCCTTCTGCCTTGCCCAAGAGTGAAAGAATTGTAAAGGGGAAGATTTAATTTAGATTTGATAGAAGGAGGAATTTCTCAACGATCAAATATGACCAAATGTGAAATGTGTTGAATTAGGAGGTAGTAGCTTTCCTCCCACCAGTGGTCTTCATTTGAAAATTGAATGTTGTAGAGATCACTGTGTAGGTAGGAATTGGACTAGATGACCTTTGAGGTACCTTCCATCTCCGAAAAACAAGGACTTGAGAATCTGTAAAATTCAGGCAGTTGAGCAAAGTTTGGATGAAATACATGTAAAATCCTGAAAGGGAAAGTAGGGTAGGGAATGTGAGATAGGGACAGAAACGGAGCCTGGAAGATGATAGACAATGCCAGAATTAAGGAGTTTGGAATTTGTTCAGTTAGCAAGTGAGGAGATGTTGAAGGTTTTTTGACCAGGTATCAGAATTTTGTATTTGGAAGATGACTTCACAGAGAAGGATGATTAGGAGCAGGGAGTCCAATTAGGAAGTTATTGTACTCAACAGGTAAGCTAGAAGGAACTCTAGGTTGGTAACATTGGGAACAGAAAGGATGGAGTTCATTGCAGCTCTTTTACATGTTGCCTCAGACTGGAAGATGATGTGGGGGAGTTGAATGTGAGGAAAGCTGACTTGAGGTATAGCTTAGTTAATTGGGAGAATGTTGGGGCTTTAACAGAAACAGAGGAGTTAAGGGTTTGGTTTTGGGGGAAAAGATGATTTTTTGAAACAGGGCAGGGTGAGTTTAAGGTAATGGAGAAACTGCATGGAAGGCTGGTCTCAAGTCTCTCTTTGATACACATTCACACAGGCTCTGTGACTTTGGCAACTCACTTAATCTCTGAGAGACCCAGGCAACTCTGAGACTATAAATTGCAGAGCAGGTGCCAATCTGTGTTGGTCTTCAAGGGGAATTTTCTGACAAGAAGTATGGAAAACCAATGAAATGACAGGTTCTCCCTCCCCAACCCCCCACAAGGGAAAACCCCCCCCAACAAATCCCTGCTACCATGACCAACACTAACACAAAAGAGATTTCAAAGGAAACATACAAGCAGGCAGTTAGAAATTTGAGTCTCTAACTTGGGAGTTAGGTTATGGCTGGAAATGCAGATTTGGGAGTCCTCCAAGGGACAGAGGGGAGAAAGAGGCTGGGGACTCACAGAGTGTTTTGAATCCTGTGTTGTCCTCTTGATTCTTGCTTCTAGCATACTCCTGAAGGGTTTAGAGAGCAGTCCTCTCTTTCTGTATACAACCCATACATTTCCTGTGCTTGCTTAGTCCCCTTGAACGGATCTTCTTTTCTGCTGTTGTCATTTAAATGAATGAAAATGGAGGACAACGAACTGGATAAAATATTTGTTTTTGTTTTTCTCTCTCTGACATCTTCAAATTCAAGAATTATGGGAGTGATGTCTATAGGGGGCCACCTACTATGTGCCAAGTGCTATGCTAATTATGCCCTTTATAAATGTCCTCTCATTTGCTAGACACGTACATATATAGATACATATACACACGTGTATGGGAGGGATTTTTTTTCTTATTTAGGTTTGCTTTGAAATACCCTCATTTGTGTCCTGAGGAAAAAAAAAAGAATGAAAGATGGATGGACAAATTGAGGGAACAGTGGTTTAAAGTATGTGAGAAAGGCTGGAAAAATAGATTGCAGTGAGCCGTGAAAGTCAGATGAATTTTGTATTAGCACCCAGCTAAGATCTGGTATTAACCCAAAGTCTCTCCCTTAATTTCTTCTTGTATTCTCTTTCCTCCCCCACCCCCATCCTTTTTTCTACCTCCCCATTCTCTATACAAAGTGGAGTGTGTTTTGGAAACCCATTATGGACAGCAAGAAGGTGAAAAATAAATTCTGACATAACATTTAGGGTGTGTGAAGTGTATTTTATGCTTGCATGTTGCCTGGTTGTTAATTCTGTATTTCTTGGGTAAAATGGCTTATGGTTCTGTTATCTGGGAGGGGGAACTGCCAGGACTATTGCCAAGTGGCTGTTTAAACCTTGTAGTGGATCAGTCTCCAAACTACTTGCCTTGCATAATACCTCCTGCCTGAAAGTTCCAAACAATCGCAGCACTCACCAGGACCCATGGCCTTGGCATTATGATAGTGTGCTGATGATTGATTGTGTTTTGGATGACCCTCATGAACGAGCAGATCAGTTATGGTGGGAGGAGGAGCTAACAATCTTAATGTCTTATAACCTTCTTGGTTGAGCAAGATCATGGCTGTGATTCAGGTCTGTGGCATTTTTTTGGCCTTAGCTGAGCTGGCTTCAGTAACACAGTGCAGATGGATCAGTAACCAGAGTAAGATTTCTTTATTCCACATATAGCAAGTAGCATTAAAGTTTGTGGAGCCCTGAGGGGGAAAGGTAGGACATGAAGTTGAAATTCTCCAGAGAAAATGGTCAGTTAGTTCTCCTTGAAAATGAAAATCTGGGGGGATGACTAGGTGGCACAGTGAATAGAGCACTGGCCCTGGATTCAGGAGGACCTGAGTTCAAATGTGGCCTCAGACACTTAACACAAAAATCTAGCCGTGTGACCTTGGGCAAGTCACTTAACCCCAATTGCCCTGCATTCCCCCTCTAAAAAGCAAAAAAAAAAAAAAAAAAAAAAAAGAAAAAGAAAAGAAAATGGAAATCTGGGTCATAAGACCATTCCTAGTTTAGTTCAACAAACATTTATTGAAGCATGTACTATGTGCAAGGTATCATACTTCAAAGTTGCCCGTTAGTTTCTGTTTCTACCCTGCCCGTTAGTTTCTTTCAAGACTCAGCTCAAGGGCCACCTTCTGCTTGAAGCCTATTCTCATATTCTTTCATTCTCCCCTACCCAATTCCTTCTCCCCAAACTCCCTTGCATTCATTTTGTGCATTTATGTATGTAAATGTATGTACTTATAAATGTACATGTATACCTCATGAGAACATAAGCTTGGTAAGGACAGGGATTATTTTAATTTTTGTCATTGTATTCCCAGCATTTAGCATGATGCCTGGTACATAATAGGTGTTTAATAAATGCTTCCTGAAATATAGCAGTCCCTGCTTTCCAGAATACTAATGGTTTAATAATAAAATGAAACATAAACCAAAAGATATGTGATAGCAACTAATTAGAGACAGCTAGGTGATGCAGGGGATAGATAATGTGCTGGCCTTGGAGTCAGGAAGACCTAAGTTCAAATCTGGCCTCAGACAGTGACTAGTTGTGTAACCTTGGCTTATCCTCTGCCCACCTCAGTTTTCTCAACTGTAAAATGGGGATGGTAACAGCACCAACTTCTTTCAGGATTACTGTAAAGATCAAGTGAGATAATGTTTGTAAAGTGTTAAAGTGTTTAACGGCACACATATAGTGGTTAACAAATCCATCTATCTTTCTTTATTAGAAATGATTATCCTGTGATGAAATACTTCTGTACTGTAAGAAATGATGAGCTCAATGATCTTAGAAAAACATGGAAAGATTTGCACAAAATAATAAAGACCAAAATGATCAGAACCGAGAGAACATTGTATACAGTAATAGCAATATTGTTTTAAGAACAACTTTGAGCAAATAAGTAATTTTGACTGTATAAACACCGAGATTAACTATAAAGGACACGTGAAGAAAGAAGCTATCTACAGGTATCCCAAAGAACTGGTAAATAGAAGTATGTATAGAATGATTTTACATACACATACCTATTTGTGTCTAATGGTAACCATCTCTAAGGGGAGGGGGGAAAGGAAGAAAAAAAGGGAAAAAAAGAAATTTACATGATAACTTTAAAAGGAATAACAAGTATGTACATAGGATTTGCAGTTTCATGTGTAATCGTTTAAAAAAATTATACTGTGTTATGGAAATGCTTGTTCTATCCCATAAATTAAAATAAAATAAACAAAACTTTTAAAAAAGAAAAAGTATATACTAGATATTAGGCAAAGAATCAAGAGATTAGGGAAGTGATTTAAGAAGATGGCTTGAGGGGATGGCAGGATCCATTGAAGGTTTTTGGTTTTATTGTTTGTTTTTAGAAATGGGGGTAACTTGGGAATGTTTGTAGAGGAAATATATCTTAGATATATTTAGATATATATCATTATCTATCTTCTTTGAAGAAGAAGATAGATAATGAAAAAAAGAGAATGAGAGAAGTAATAATTGAAAGGGTAAAGGAATAATATCAAAGTAGGAGGATGAAATGAGCTCAAGTATACAAGTTGGAGGTCTTGGCCTCACCAACCAGAAGGGTCCCCTGTTTGTCAGAAATTGGAGCAAAGGAGATGAGGATGGTGAATGATGATACAAGAGAGATTTTAAGTTGTATAATAAGGATTTCATGTTAGGTGACTCTTTTTTCACTAAAGTAGAGGTTTTGTACTTTGAGATAAAGATTGGAGGGGAAGGCATATTAGACCCCCTCATTTGTAAGATGGAGGGTTGTTAGACTGAATGAACAGCTCAAGCATTTGTTGAATATCTATTATAAGTATAACACAAAGACAAAAGAGTCAAACAAACCTCTGACCTCATTGGGCATCAGTTTTATTTGGGATTCTGGGATCATAAGACTCAACAAGCTAAAGGGAAGGCAGTATCTAGTCTGATGTCTTCATTGTTTATACGAGGTATCTCAAAACATCTTAATGCCATTTTGAGCTTTTAATAGCTTAAAACAGCACTAAACTCTTGGAACAAAGACATTAGTTAAGTGGCTTACCCATAGTTAAACAGCTGGTGTGCCTGGTATGGTGAGTGGAGTGCTAGACTTTGGATTGGGAAAACCTGTATTTATGTCCCACCTCTCATTACTTATGTTTTTAATCCCTCTGATCCTCATGAGTTTCCTCATTTATAATATGATAATGTCACAAGGTAAAATCTTACCATCCATAAATGCCAATACTTGTCATAGTTATTGTTTTTATGTTTGCTGTTAAGTATATGAATTGGAATTTAAACTCAAATCTTTGATTCCAAATAAGGGGATTTATTTATATAGGACATCCAAATTGTTTTCCCTACTACACCAGGGGTTCTTTACTTTTTTTATGTCATGGACCCTTTGGGCAGTTTAATGAAGTGTATAGACCCATTTGTAGAGTAATTTTTTTTTTTTTTGCTTTTTTTTGGAGGGGGGAAGGTAGGGCAATTAGGATTAAGTGACTTGGCCAAGATCACAAGGTGTGTCAAGTTTTGTGTCAAGTATCTGAGGCCGAATTTGAACTCAGGTCCTCCTAACTCCAGGGCTGATATTCTATTCACTGTACCACCTAGCCGCCCCCTCAGAGTAATATTTTTAACTACATAAAATAAAATAGATAGGATTACAAATATATATATATATATATATATATATATATATATATATATATATATATATATATATAAAGTTTATGGACCTCATTTCTAAGGTTATGTAATAAATACTGATTGGGGGGTGGTCTCAGGAAATAAACCCAAAATCTAATACTTTGTCCATTAATTGAGTGTGGTGCTACAATTTGTTTTGAAAATCCTGAGTTTTGTGGTTAGAGGATACCAGTAGATAAATTAGACTTTTAAGTCCCCTGCTGACCCTCTGGTCTTTCTCTACCCTTGGATTTCTACACCTTAGAAAAACTTTCTACCCCTGAAGCCTCTTCCTCCCATTGGTCAGTTCCCCCTAGAACATCCATCTTGAGAAGTATCCCCAGAACCCCTTTCTCTTCAGTTTTCTCCACGCTGCACTCCAGCAGGCTCTTTAGATTTTCTCTACAACGCCACGTCAATCACCTGGTTGTTATTGTTGCTTCTTCTCAGTCATTTCAGTTGTGTCCAACTCTTCATGACCCCGTTTGGGCTTTTCTTGGGCAAAGATACTAAAATGGCTTGCCATTTCCTTCTCTGGCTCATTTTATAGATGAGGAACTGAAGCAAACAGGGTTAAGTGACTTGTCCAGGATGACAGCGCTGGTAAGTGTCTGAGACTGGATTTGAACTCAGTTTTCCTGACTTCAGGCTGGGTACTCTATCCACTATGCCACCTAGCTGTGGATGGTACCCTCCTGGTACCTTCTTATATTTTCTCTCCCCATCTCCTTCTATTTCCTTTATGTATTGTCTCTTTCCATTAGAAAGTAAAGTCTGTGAAATGTGGGACTGGTTTCTTTCTGTTGTGTATTCCCAGCCTTAGCACCATGCCTGGCTTATAGAAAGCACTTAATAAATGTTTGTTCACTTGATGTGGTCTTGGACTTTTTAAGTGCTTTCCTACCCATGTGGATGACTTATAGAGCTTTGGCTTTTTAACAGGCTGCAAAAGCTTTTACAGCACATTTTGAATCATAGTCATGAAGGACACCATCCTTAGCACACCCAGGCTGCCCTTCTTTGGTGTCCTTCATTCTCATTTGTACAGAGCAGCTGTCTTGGACCTTGGCTCTTGAGAAGTTTTCTGCTATGGAATCTTCCCAGTACCTCTTTGAATGAGGGAGGATGGTGTCCACCAGGGCTGAGGGCCAGAGCTTTTGCTGATATGTCTGAGATTTGCATTATAAGGTGCCTATAATTCTAGGCGGTTCCAGGATGGGACATGAATTTAATTGTGTCTCATTGAATCTCCTTATGTTAAAAATTTGCAGCTACACTGACATTCTTGACACTTGTTTTGTTTATTCCTGAAAACATGGCATTTTATTTTGCTTTTGGTCATTCAGCCTCATTTGGGGTGATTGTCAGCTGGGAGGTTGGCAGGAGGGGAAGAAGAGGGAAAAGCTGCATTTTGGCAACCCTTCAAGAGCCAAGCAGCTCCCTGCAGCCAGGACCATAAACTGTATAATTTGTCCATGGAGGCCTATGCATTATAGAAATGAAAATTCCTTCTCTGACAGCATTCATTGCTTAGCACGCAGCAATTTGGCTGTCAGAAACAGCTGGCCCTGCAGGGTGGGACAATAGAAAGGCAAGACAGAGAGAGAAGGAAGTGCTTACTCAAATCTCCCACTGTGAGAGGATCAGGTTACGGAGTCCATCCTTACAACAGACTGCAGACTGCACTGAGCTCTAAGACACACGGCTTCAAGTCTGAACAGGAGCCTATGGCTCAGACATTTTAGTAGTGTTTTTTGATTTTTTTCTTTTCCTCAGTGGATTAACAACAACAACAAAAATATAAAAAAAAAAACACCTCCTTTGCTGGTACTCAAAATGTGGCTTTCTTTTTGTATTAAGATATTTTGAGAGTCTTCTACTTGGAGATAAGCATTAATGGGAATGTAAGTCCTTTGAGGTCTGGTGTGTGTTTAACTCATTGGGGCAGTGAGGGGCATGTGAGGAACCGTGAAAGCATTTCTTGATTTATTTCCTGCTTGGTCTAGAACTTTTTTCTTCTGTTTAGGAACATTGCAAGAGGCAGTTTTTAATTGAAAGTGATTGGCACAGACATAAAGGAAGATGAAACAAGAGGGTGACCGAAGCCTTCTTAGTGGTGCATTTATGCTGCTTGCATGGCTGTAGACTGTCTAATTGGCATTTCTTTTGGAGGGAGACAGAGGTGCTGCTGTCTTGAACTTGCTTCTCTTTCTGTGGGTCTGCAGCATGTCTGGCTTTGTGTTTTCCCCTATCGATTCCATGACTCACTGAATGTGATCTAAGCAAAAAGCTTGCTTAAATGACAGAGGAGACAGCTGTCTTTTACAGGAGGACATATTTTCTGGGTTTAATGGCGCCAGGTTTTTCCCAGTAATGTACAGAGCTGTAAAGTTTTTACAGAAGGTTTCTTCTTCACTAAATGTTTTCCCCCAGTTGTGTTCCAGATTCTTAATAGTCCAAATATTAACTTCACAATGTGATGTGTCCTTCAGGAAAGCAATATGCTTCAGGTTTTTTTGGGGGGGGTTTGTAGAGCACTTTTCTAAGCTTTTTTTTTTTTTAATGTAAAACGTATTTGAGAGGACAGAAGCCCAACATTGGTGTGGAAAAGATATTTTCTTTTCCAGCTGAGTAGGGGATTGGAAATATACTATGGTACATTTATTTAGCTAAGTTAGAGGGTTAGAATCTGGTAGTTGTTCAATTTACACTGTACTCTAGTTGGTTTTTTTTTTTTTTAAATTTTCCTTTTCCCCTTTAAATCTGTTTCCCCTTTATATGATAGAGGCTGAAGTTCCAGATGTTGTTTTGGTTTAAAGAGTGTGTGGAAAAAAAAATAAGCTTTCTTAATGATAATAACAGAGTCAGACTGGCTGGTTCTGTACTGACAGGAAAATGGAGAGATAAAAACTCCATTAATGGTGCATGCACTGCCTAAGTAGCCAATAAAACAATGCTGTCTTCACTGGAAACTAGTCCCAGATTGGCAATGATCAGTGCCAACTGCAAAAGACAACAGCTGCAGAGCCTGACAAAAGTATTAGAGTAAAAAAACGATATATTAAATGATTTTTGAGAGGGGGAGGGCGGTTCTTTTGTTCTCATCTTCCTTCTCCTTCCCACCCTCTTTTCTTAAGTCCTGTTTAATACTTGCTCTTCTAGAGAGTTAACCATGTTTGATTAAAACTTAGTGATCAAAAGAAGAAAGTGATTCTCTGAATGAGTCAAGTTCAAGTATATTTGCTGAGGTTTGGACAGAGGGCTGTTTTGGGCTGGGGACAAAGTACAAATGTATATTTAAATTGGCCTCGATTTTCACAAAAGTTTTATTTTATTTTTTAAGTTGGTAGAATAAAATTTTTTCCTAGCTTTACTTCTAGAAATATCTTGCATTTTCTGAGTGATATTATTATTATTTTTTTTACCTCTACACAACAGGTATTATTTTATTATCTTCCAAAAAGTAACTCATTGCATAAGGCATTATTATGTATTGTACAAAGTTTGGATTCATTCATTCAGCAAATACTTTTTGAAAATCTATATGTGAGACAAAACCCTTTGCTGAGGAGGAGGTTAAAATTTGGCAAGTAGACTAAGAGATAATAATATACTTTTTCTTTTCATTTTTAAATTAAATTAAATTTTATTTTTTCAAGCAATGAAAATCTGCCTTATCTCTTCTACTCTACCATTGAGCAAAAAGAAAAACAAAAACAAAACTTTTGTTATAAACATGTATAATCAAAACAATGCTTCAGTCTGTACAATAAGTCTATCACCTCTTTGTTGGGATTTGGGTAACTTGACTGATCACAAGTCTTCTGGAATGTAGTCATTGTGTACAAAGACATTCTCAATCTTTCAAAGTTGTTTTGTGAATAATATTCATTTCTATAGAATTTGGAACTTCAAGATTTCTAAAAAGACTATTTGCATACAAGTAAGGTAGTAAGTCCGGAGTTGCATAAATACTGAAAAACCACAATGAATTGTATAGGCATTCAGAAGAGTTCAGACACCCTACTTTATAAATATTTTGCAATCTGAGGTGTATCAGTGGATGTATACAGGATGTACAAATTAGAAATATTAAGTTATATAAGTGGACAAGATATATAGCATATAGGTTATAGGTTAATGTTATATATATATATATGTATATATATGTTTTGGAATTGGATTTAGGTGAGGCAGAATTACACAAAATCTTTCGCCTCGCCTCACACTCTGGTCCAGAGTCCTTGATGTTCTATGGTAAGACAAAAGTTAGGATGACTCTTGATGACCTCGGGTGCAGTGGATGACCTTGACCTTTCTAAACTAAAGTCTTTCCTTCAGTTTGTCTGAGAGTGGGTGGTGTGTGTGTGTGTGTGTTTGTGTTGTGTATGTAGGAAAGCTGCATGAAGGAGGTGTGGTTTAGGATCTGTTTAAATTGTAACTGAAGCATCATCAGGTGCTATGGTGAGGAAGAAGTACCCTAGATTTTTGGGGGCTCCTCCTGCTAGAGAAGACAATAGTGATTGATCTAAGTGGAAGAAGCTTTGAGCAGGACAGAAAGAATGAACTGTGATGTAAGGGTGACCTGAAAGTGAAGAATTTTGAAGGTGAATGACGTTTTTGGGTTTGTTCCGTAAAAGGGGATGACTAGAGTTTCTTTGGGGAGTAATTTAGAGCTGGAAAGAAGAACCATAATAGTGCTCATTTAACCCTATTTCCTTTACTTTATAGATGAGGGAATGGAAACCCAGAGAGGGTGAGTAGCCTCCCTAGGGCCATGAATCATCTGGGCTTGGAATTCTAATCCAAGTCTTCTGCCAAATGCCTGTTTCTTACTATCTCATGCAGCTCTTCACATTTGTGAGCCATCAAATACACAGTAGTAGCATTCTCCCACTTCTGCTCTTACTTGTCTCAAATAAATCCAAGAATGATTTTTTTTTTTGTTTGGGGATTAAATGAAAATATATTATAGTTGACTGCAAATAAGACTGAAATAAGCTTCTATAGATAAGGGCTTCATGACAAATCTGTTGACAATATTTGGCCTTTACTCCATGACAAATGGTTGTTTAGGTGGCAAGGTAGTGATAGACTGCTATGTTGAATTGTGACTTTGCGTTTATTAATGTTGACTGTAGGAGGGACTAGGGAATGAGTGATAGAGTATAGTTCAAAGAAGCATTAGTTTCAAGCTCCTGGTTTTCTTTTTTTCCTCCAATTTTCTTTTATTTTCAGTTCCAAATTATCTCCCTCCTTCTGCCGTCCACCTACTGACAAGACAAGATAAACAAAGCCCCTTACAAATATGTATAGTCATTCAAAACAAATTCACAGGTTAACCATGACCAAAACCCAAATCTTTTCTATTTATGTTCAATTTTATCTATTTTCTTGGATCCTTTTGTTGTTTAACTTTTTTCAAGTCACTTAACATCTGAAACTCCATTTTCTCATCTGTAAAAATGATGGGAGGACTAGGTGAACTAAGCTTTCTTCCAGCTCTAAATCTCTGTGTTTATGCTCATATTTTGCTTTCAGTTTTATAAAGTTCTCCATTTATATCTCAATTAGTTAAACTGCTTGGAGGCAGGTCACCCTGCTGGGAGTATAGAAGACCAGAGTTCAAATCCAGCCTCAGACACTCACTAACAGTGTGACCCTGGGCAAATCACTTAATCTGTGTCTGCTTTAGTTTTCTCAACTGTGGAATAGGGATGATATGTAGTATCTCTGAGGGTTGCTGTGAGCAACAAATGAGATATTTGTAAAGTGCTTATTAGCACAGGGCCTAGCATATGTAGGCACTTCATAATGCTTGGTTTTTTTTTTTTTTGAGTTAGTCATGCAGTCAATAAACATTTATTAAGTTATCTTGATATAATTAATCTTAACTCACTTGATTTTCACAAGCACCATTGAGATAGCTGCTATTATAATCTATTTATGGATGAGGGAATTGAATTTTAGAAAGGTTATGGGACCTGTCAAAGGTCACACAACTAGTATCTTAGGGAAGATTTAAGCTCTAGTCTGAAATGAAAGGCTTGGATTCTAATACTCTAAAATCCCTTCCATTTCTGAATCCAGTTTAAAAACATCTCGAAGGAAACAAAGGAAAAGCTCCATAGCATAGAGGGGATGTGGTCTTTGTAATTTGTTTGATGAGAACAAATAAACATTTACTAATTGCCTACCTTGGATACTGCTTTGTGTGGGGTAGAAGACAGAGCTCTGAGGATGCTGGTCTCTGCCCATGTGGAGCCCACCTTGGGGTGGGCTGGGTGTGTGAAACAAGCAAGTAGCTATAACACATTTTGTCTATGATGAGTGCATTAGAGGAGTATGACCATATAAAGTACTATGTGGGATCTTAGAGGAAGATTGTTCATGAGATAAATTAGTAACATTCTGAAATGTTTTGTGACCAGGGACTTGGTCCGTTTTCCTTAAAATTAATATACTTGGATATATAATTTAGCTTGCAACATATTCTAAGAGGCTCTGTCTCAAATTTATGGCTTTTATTTCATCTATGAGTGCTTGAGGTGGATTGAGGGAGAGGTGGTTGCTTCAGGAAGGCTTCTTGGACTAAGTGACACTTGAATTAACCTTTCAAGAGTGGCAAAGATGGAAACATATTCATGCCTTCTTTTCCATATCTTTCTATAAAGTCCTGGGTTAGAAGTCTTCCTTTGGGTGTTTTAATATTTCATGGGTATCATGAAACACTTGCTTGTCCACCTGTTACCCTAAACTCTTGATGGATGAAGTGATGTTGTCTTCTACTCCACTTACTACATGTGTCATTGTTGAGGCCTGTTTATCCCTGTTTTGCATGTTTCTGTTGCCCTTTGGGTCACCTGCCCCTGAGATTGTGGTGTTTTCTGAGATTATATTGTCATCTAGAGAATACTGATGCTTCAAAATACAGGCCTCTGAGTCAAGGAACAGACCAGGATCTCTTGAAAACACTGCTTAGTTTTGCAGGAAATCCAGTCCTGTATCTACCCCATCTGTTCAGCCTTCGGCTTAGTTCTTGGTCCAGCTGCATTGCCTGTCTAAGCTCTGTACTGAAAAATTAACTCAATGGGCTCCCCACCCTGTGTATGTCATTTCCCCATTTTTGGCAAGGATAGTTAAAGATCTCAGTGTAATTGGGAAGGCAGGCGTTAAAGCATCCTTTTGCTCCAAGAAAGGCCACACACAATTGATTTCAAGATGAAACCTGTACGAGGCCAACTGTGTTCGTCTGCTCTGCTTAAGTCATTTATTTGGCTTCATTATTCTTCTTTGAGCCAAAGTGGAAAAATGGCAGAACATCACAGGACTGTTAAACCAGTTTGGATTGTTGGGGTTTTATAACCTTTACTGTATGGCTTGACATTATTCTAGCATTATTTCTCCTAAAGTATATCATGTTGGTGGAAAGCCAAGTTACTGTCAATAAAAAGTACAATGAATTAACAACCAAATAATAAAAAAAAATTAGTTTAGGTTTGTCTTTGTCCTCTCTGCTTCCCTCTTTGCTTCTATTAAGATTTAATATTCTAAGAGTAAAAGAGTAAGGGGGTTAAATTTCTCCTCCCAAAACTCAAAATTTTGCAGCAAAGCCAGAAGACACTTTGGAGAGGTTACTTAGGCCAATCCTTTTATTTTACATTTGAGGAAACCCAAGTTTCAGGGAGATTTGTAAAGATCAACAAAATCTCAAACCTAGGTCTCTGGACTCTAGCCCTAGTGTTCTTTCCACTAGATTTCAAACCAGGTTTCCATTGTTTTTACATGTGTACTCATAATAATGATTTTAATAGTACTACTCTAAATAATTCATGGTATGAAGTAAGCACTTAATAAATTTTTTTTTTCATTCATTCATACTGAATATTAGGAAATTAGGACTTCTTGTCTGGAAGATTATATAATTCCAACCCCACTTTCTGTTGAAGCCCCTTCCTAGTCCCTGCTCCTTCTACTTCCATCCCTTTTGTGCCTAATTATTTACAGTTTTTCATATCCATTGGAATATGAGCTCCTCGTATCCTCAAGGCTCAGTGCTTGGTATGTGGTAAGTGCTTAATAAATGCTTGTTGAGTGTCTGTTGATTGGCCAGTTAAGAAAAAATGAAGGCAATAACTCTTCAGGGAAAAAAATGGACTAGCAATATTTTTGAAAGGATCAATTTTCCTCTCAATTATTGACAAATGTAGCAGCAAGACCTAAAAGGACTTCTTCTTTCCTTTCTTAGTTATATCTTCTGGTTTTGTTTTGTTTTTTAGTTTTTGATATCTACTGGGTTTTCACTCTATCCCTCTATCCTTGTCTCTAAGAGAATTGTTCTTTATAATGAATAAAAAGTAAAGAGCTTTGTTGTCATTAAATTTCAAATATTTATTAAGTGCTTTCTATGTATAAGGCATTTTCTTTTAACAGCTTGTTTTCATTCTCCTATTCTCTCATCTTTAAGCATTTTTTAAATCATTCACTTCGGCATGTTATCTTTTATGATTGGTGTCAATGGACTGTGGTGTTTGTGAAAGGGAATGAATTTGAAGTCATATTATGAATATATGTTTAGCTTCTCATGCATGGCCTTTGCATTCAAGTGGATGGGTAGGAGGGTGAAAGCATCTGGATTTTTATGATGCCTAGGATGTTCATATTCAGTGTCTTCTGCCTTAGTGAGTAGGGGACTATCTCCTTTGATAAGTAAATCAGAACTTGGTATCCTATTTTATGGTGGAAGAGGGAAGTGCAGTTTAAAGGAAGAGAGCTATCAATCTGGAGAGAAAGGGGGAGGTGGTAGGGGACAGTCTTAGAAAGGGGAGAAGAAAAGAGAAACAACCAAATGGTTGAAAAGAATGCATGGAATTCTGTGATAATTGTTCATGAGTATGCCAATCTGATGTCTACAAACCTGAAGATCTTGTATTGTTGTATTTGTTTATTTCATTTTTGTTTGTTTCATATGTGTACTGCCATGGATCATATCATAATTTTCAACTTCATTGTGGGTACCCCCCCCCAATCCCAGCCTCCTATCCCCACCCCTATTGCAGATTGTAACTGAATGCATGTGGTTTCATCTTGGGTGATTCTTATCCATGTTCTTTGCCATCCTCTGTGTCTTTTTAATATTTTTGTAGAAACCAGTACAACCCTCAGGCTGCCCATCTGTTATCTTTCAGTCTTGTTGCATGACTTGCATGCCTTTGTTTAGGGTCAGATATCCTTATTTCTCTTCATTTTTAGAGCACAAGTTTCATTGGCAATAAGTATCTACCAAACATTTCTTTGTAATTTGTTACCTGAAATTTTGTTTCTTCAGAAGTTGTGATAATTCTATGGTTGAGCAAGTCAGTAAATATTTTTAAAACATCTACTTTGTGCCAGACACAGTGCTAAGTGCTGGGGATACAAACAGAAGCAAAAGACAATCCCTACCCTCAAGGAATTCACAATCTAATGAAGGGAACAAACATTTGTACCAAAAGCTACATATAAAACAAAAAGGAAATAATTAAAAGAGCAAAGGGCTCTAGAATTGGGTTGGAAAAGGCTTCTTGTAGAAGATGGGATTTTAGTTGGGACTTAAAGGAAGCTTGGGAAGTCAATAAGGCAGAGATGAGGGAGGCAAATGTTCTGGGTGTGGGATATAGCAAGAGAAAATTCATGAAGCTGATAGAGTATCTTGTTCATAGAATAGCAAGGAGGGCCAGTGTCACTGGATGGACATGAATATGGCAGGGAGTAAAGTATAAGAAGCTAGAGTATTGATGTTAGAAAGATGTGCTTTGGTAACACAAAGTAGCCCAGTTTTCTTGGGGATATATAATTTCTTGTGGATAATACACATAATTTTTGTGTTATAGACTCATCAGCCATTTGGTTTTTACTATGTGGAATGTTAGGCAGATCTTTTGAATGCCTGAATCTCACAAATTAGACTCAAGGGTGACTTGCAGGCAAGAACTTTCCATTTATAGGAAATCTTCTTTTGACTGGGTTTTTTACAAAGACATCTTCCCTGGCATTAGCCACAAAATTTGGGGAGGATGTGTCTCATTTATCTCTTGAATGATATTAATCATTAGAAGGTCAGTGAAGTTACCTTCTATCAAGGTATCAAGTGTGATTGTGGTATAAGCTTGGGAATCACTGTTGGAGTAGAGGCTGTACTAATTTGGATGGTTTTTTGGTAATTAATAAACTACCAAAATGCTTTGTTAAAAAATTATGGGACTCACATCTGCCTGATCTTAGACTAGTGAAAGATTCCTTTGGTCCTGTTGCTCCTTTTTTAAGGCAAGTAGAATGAGTTATTTCTCCTTCTTTCTACTGAAGGTCAAGTGGAATTTAGTGTAGTCTTTGGTTCTGGACCTGTCTGACCCTTGCAGAATGAGTGCAGTAGAAGATCATCATAGAGAAAGGCCAGGACTGGGAATATGGTTCCTGGTTGTAGTCTGGGATACCATTATTCAGAGGCTGATAATGAAGATTTGTGAGTCTACAGATGTTTGGAAAATAATTTTCAGGGCTGGACACACATGTTATAAAGTGATCTCTGATTTTTTTATTAAAGAGTTTTTTTTCCTTTAGTTATCATGAGGGATAATAGCATATATTTTAAATAGGAATCATTTTATTACAGCTATTAGAAAGGCTCTAGCTTTACTCACCCTTTTGAGATTTCTTACCCAACTGACAATTTAGGATATTAATGATAAATATGAAACTTTTATATTAAAATCTGCATAAAAGTTGCTTCTTAAAATTTATCATATTCAGAATGAATAAAAAATTATATTTTAGCTGATGACAGCCAAAATTAATCAGATTTGTATCTTGAAGGGATGCAATGAAATGCTTAGGTGTAACCACATTTCCTACCCTTATCCTGAATCTTCTCTGTCTAGTCATATCCAGAGAAAGTCTCAGACTGCCTCTTGTCAGGTTTGTTGTTGAAGTTATTGGGTTGAATTCATGTGGGTTGAACTAGCTGAGCTGTGAGATCCCTTCTGACTTTTGTATTCTGTGATCGAGTGATTTCTGTTCCCAAATTACAGAATTTAAGAGTTGGAAGGAAATATTAGCATTCACTTAGGCCAACCTACCATATGTGAAATGAATAATAACATAGATCAGAGGGGTCAGACTGACCCGCTAAATTCCCAAGTGTGACCAGAACCAGATTAAAATGTAATTGGGAAATGTTTAACAAAATAAAAATGCAGTACAACATAGATAATATTAATTTGTGGTTTTCTAAGTCCTGCAGCTGGCAGAGATCCATTTCTATTTGAGTTTGACACCATTGACATAGAGGACACAGCAATTCTCCAGATTTTACTTGATGACTTTATTCTCCAAGGAGAGAAAAACCAACACCTCTCTGGAGTAGCTCATTTCACTTTTGGACAATTCAAATCATTGGCAATTTTTTTCTGGGTATTAAACCTTAATTTTCCTCATTGGAATTAGCTTGCTTTGCTCCTGCTTCTGCCCATTGCCACCAAAAAGGATGAGTCAAAATCTTTCCACCTGATAATCCTGCCCATACTTGAACTATCATTCTCCCCCTCCCCCTTCAAATCTTTTATGACGAGATTCACTCTACCAAACATTTATTAAATACCTGCACTATGCTAAAGGAAGTAGGAAGTGGATATAAGACATGAGCCCTGCCATCATGGAGGTCAGAGTCTAGTGGGGGAGGAGACAGATAACTATAACATATGATTAATATATTAGACAGTTGTAAAAGGAAGTTTCGACTGTAGTATAATGTGCATGTGAGTGAATAAATAAGAGATAAGGCTAGAAAAGTAGGGTAGAAGAACTTGACTATTGGAGTTTGAGTGTACTTGGCAGTAAGAAATCTTTGGAGATTTTTTTTTTTTTGCATAGAGGAGTGCCATATTTTGCTCTATTCAGAAGGAAGATTAGTGTGAACAGTAGGTTGGTTGGGGAACAAACAGCCTGTGGGGTTATTAGAATTGAGTCAGGTGATAAGGAAGGCCTTACTTGCAGAGAATTGGTGACATTAGAAAGCAGCTGTAATGGAAAGAGAAGCAAGTTTACAGGGACGGAGGAAGGAGTGGAGGCCACCATCTTAGGTAACTTACAAGAAGTTTGATGGGGTGGGAGAAGAGGTCCAAACAGAGAATTCCAACTGAGTGGGGGAATTGGGGAGATTTGAGAATGTTTGTAGGTAGAAAAGAAAGAATGAGGAGAGAACCTGAAGTTTCATGAAGAGTGAGGTCCTGAGTAAAGGGAGGAGGGGGAATAAAGGCAAAGGAGGAACAAACCTTGGAGAGACAACCTCTGTCCGTGGAGGTACCCATCTTTTTACCTTTCTTTAAAAGTGAGGGATGGAATTGTAATTTGTTGCTGGAGAGAAAATTGCATGATAATTTTCTCATTTTAACCTACAGATACTTAAAAAAAAGATTCCTGATGAGCACTACGAGTACATTGCTTCTACGTACTGAAAGTAAGGGAAGGAAAGGAGGAAAGAGGAAGAGAATAAAGTATATAATGCCTACTATGTAGCAAACATTGTGCTTAGTACTTTACTAATGTTATCTCATTTGATCCTCATAACCATACTGGGAGGTCAGTGTGGTTATTATCCCCATTTTACAGTTGAGGAAACTGATGTAAACAGATCATGTGACTTGCCTAGGGTCACACAGCTGAGACCAGATTTGAACTTAGATCTTCCTGAAACAAGGTCTAGCACTCTCTCCATTATACCACCTAGTTGCCTGTCCAAGATATCTTGTGAAGGTCTTTATAATATTATAGAACCTCACAGTTGGAGGGGACCTCAAAGGACATTTGTGTATGTGAACACAAATCCTCTCTACATTTATCCCTGATGAGTTTACTAAGCAACCTATTGTAGCCAGCAGAGTGATTTAATGATGGGAGTGTGGGGTAAAAGTGGACCTGTGAAATTAGGTGACTTAAAAATTTACCTGTTTAGTGGTTAATCAAAAGATTAATTAATCTCTGGTAGAAGAAGCCAAAGTTTGGGATGTCATAAGAGCCACAGAGATACACCTCACTGGCTCACCCTTATAATCATAGAAGATTATCATCCTTCTGGGAGGCACGTTATGAGAAATTGATGGAGCATTCCAGCTCTTTGGCTCACTACATTGACTGTGAACAACTTTTGGCAACTTATGGGGGGACACAGATGAGAACTGCAGTGGATGGGTTGTCAGTTGTATTGTTTGTATTGTCACATTGATGACATTGTAGGTTTTTGGGAAACCAACTCTACCCCACCAAAATGTATTAAGTTTAAAGAAATCCTCCAGTATTAGAATTACCCTGAAGATTTAAAAAAAAAATGTCTTCACTCTAGTAGGGTTTGGCTTCTATATGGATGGGAATTAATTTGCTGCCTTAAATCTCTTTGTGTGTGGTGGTGGGGGGGGAAGAGGACAGTGATAGAGAAAAACTTAAAATGAGCTTCTCTGTGTACTTTTTTATTTTTTAAAGATTAGAGATTCTTTTTTTAAAAAAAATTTTAAATTTTATTTTATGCTTTTTTGGAGGGCAATTGGGGTTAAGTGACTTGCCCAGAGTCACATGGCTAGTTTTTTTTTTTGTGTTAAGTGTCTGAGGCTGGATTTGAACTACAGTCTTCCTGACTCTAGGGCCTGTGCTCTCTTTACCTAGCCGCCCCGCTTCTTTGTGTTCTTAAATTGTTAACAACTATTCTGATACATTTTAATATACTATACTAAATATTCAACTTGTAAATTATTAGAAAAATTTTCCTATTATCTGTTTTAGAAAAACAAAGTTGCAACTTTGTGATGGGGGGATTTTATTCCATGGAAATACATCCAAAAGTATATTGTAAGGCAATGGAAGAATACCTAATAAGGAAAAAGTCAGTTTGCACAGATATTCACAAATCTGGTAGTAATGTAAAGATTTTACACCTATATTCTCAATTCCTGTCAGGGTGTTTTTTTGGGCTGATTAGTTTAAGGGTACTACCTTTTTGAATAATAAAAATAAAATGTAAAATGTCTTCTAATCTATATAGCTCCCCACCACTAAACTCCCCTTTCTTTTCGTTAAACCTTTCTTCCCATGTTTTGACAATGTATTTGACATCTTGTTACTTGCCTCCTTTCTCATTTCTGGGGTACTTGCTAATTCTTTCCCTCACACAATTAAGTGAATCCCTTTTTCAGGTCTTTTTTTTTTCCTATAAAGGACTGTACTCAAATATTACATCTATCTTCTTCTAGCCATCCTATCCATTACCTAATCATCTTTTAACTGGCACTCCTTCCCACCCACCCACCCACCCACCCCCACTCCCTCCCCAGTTTCCTTATGTTTTGGTAGACAAATTAGGTGAAAAGAGTATTAATAATTTGGCCTTTTATCTATTAGAGATTTTAGATTTTTCATGAGATGATAGGGGTTATAGAAATGGGGATAATTTTTTTTGGTGGGGCATGGAAAGATCTTATGCTATCTTAACAAATATGTAGTGCTTTGTAAAGAGGACAATCACAATCCAACAACCTAACTAAGTGCTTGGGACATAGTAGATACTTAGTAAATGTTTATTGTTTGATTGAGTCCCACAAGTTATGATGACTTATGAGAAACAGAAAAATCACTTTAGGTAATATAGTCATACAGATGGAGTTCCATCATTTTATAGATGCCTCGGAAAAGTTAAGTAATAGGCCAGAATTTTACTGCTAGTAGTGGCAGAACCAGGAACACATGACAGATTTTCCTTTTATGGCTTAATCCAGTTCTGTGTACTGTGCCATGTTTCCTAAAATAACATCTTCTGGATAGTGAAGCAGGGATTGGGTGGTCTAATTGCTAAAGGCCACAATTATTCACATAGGTGTATAATTAAGTCCGCTGTCTTAGATTGATCTTTAGTGTTAGCCTTGCTTTTCTTGCTTTCTTTAAAAAAAAATTTTTTTGTTGTTGCTTTTTTGGAGGGGGGAAGGGAGGGCAATTGGGGTTAAGTAACTTACCTAAGGTCACACAGCTAGTAAGTGTTAATTGTCTGAGATCAGATTTGAATTCAGGTCCTCCTGACTCCAGGGCCAGTACTCTATTGACTATACCACCTAGCTGCCCCTTTTCTTGCCTTCTTAAGTCCAGGACTTTTGACAGCCTCAATCTTGTGATCTCTATTGGGTATAACACCTCAGGATTTCATTTTATATTCTCTCATTTTTGTTATTGCTTGGTTATGTTTCATTCATGTCTGACTCTTTGTGACCCCGTTTGGGGTGGTTTGCCATTTTTCTTCTCCAGCTGAGGTTAAGGGTCACACAGCTAGTAAGTATCTAAGGCTAGATTTGAGCTCAGGAAGATGAATTCTTTTGATTCCAGGCCTGGTGCTTTATCCATTGGGCCACATAACTGCCCCAAGATTCTCCAATACTTGTTGAGTGTCATAAAGGTCCTAAAGAATATTGGGCCTTAAATAGCTTCAGGAAATTGTAACTCATCTCAGTCTCTGTGTCTCTTTAGTATTTTACCTTCAGTACTGCATCCTGGGGCCAGTAACCATATCTTCCACCCTTCCAAGATGCCTTAGAATGTATGGTTTAACATTAAAACAAGAGAATTAAAATTCACTTGAGAATTTAACTTTTTCCCTTGTTTTATCTAGAGCCATCCTGGGAAAACTATCAGAAGTTGGGAATTTCTGCTTTCAGAGTCTGTGGCCTGGGTGACGTGGCATTATATTATCTTACATGTTCAGATAGCTCAGTAGACCGCAGACATGGATGTTATTCAATAAACATTTATGTCTGTTTCATTGTGCATGATATTGTAGTTGGTTCTGTGATAAAAACCAAATAATAAAGCCATCTTTAAACAGTCATGGCTCTTAAAGAATTTCTATTGTACATAGATTTAACAAGGACATACAGATAAGTAAGGGTGGTGATAAGCTAGGTGGTGCACTGGATAGAGGCACCAGACCTGAAAGACCCTAGTTCAAATCAGGCCTCAGATACGTACTAGCTACGTGATCCTGGGCAAGTCACTTAATCTCAGCTGGAGAAGTAAAATGGCAAAATACCCCAAATGGGGTCACAAACAGTCAGGTGCTCTATCCAGTAGTGATAACAAAATTGAGGCTATCAAAAGTCCTGGACTTTTGGGCAAGTAGCTCAACCCTGTTTGCCTCAGTTCCTTATCTGTAGAATGAGCTGGAGAAGGAGATGGCAAACCACTCCAGTGTCTTTGCCAGGAAAACCCCAATTAGGGTTATGAAGAGTTGGATGTGACTGAAATGACTGAAAACAACAGATAAATACAAGTTATTTGAGGAAGAGGAAATTAATTTGCATGTAGGAGGGTCAGGGAAGACTTTGTGAACAGTCTCTGAAAAGAGACTTGAAGATAAGGAACTCTGTAAGGTGGAGAGGAGGAGGGAATGAATGATGCTAGACTTGAGGATGACTTGTGCAAATGTCCAAAGGTGGGAGATGACATTGTGGGTACAGGAAATTGCTAGTAGTCAGTTTGGCATGTGAATATTGTGAAATAAGGCTGGAAAGTTAGAATGGAGATAGACTTTGTTGGAACTAAATGCAAGACTGAGGATTTTATATTTTATCCTAGATGGAGGATGGATACATTAAAGACTTTTGAGTGGAGGAGTACTTTATAAAAATCTGTTATTGGCTTATTATTTTTGCTACTGTGTGAATTGTGGATTGGAGAGAGGAGAAGAGTTGAGTGGAATCAGGAAGACTGATTAATTAGTAGACTATTATAGTAATCCAGTTAAGAGATCCTTGGAATGGGTGGGAGAAATAATCTGGAGATAAGGTCTCTAGACTTCCCCAACTTCTTGGATATGATGGGGTGAGGGAGAGGGAAGAGTCTAGGGTGAATCTGAGATTGAGTTTGAATTTGAGGGGTGAACCAGAAATAGAAAGGAGGACATGTTTAGGGAGAAAGGTGGTGAATTCCACTTGGGACATGTTGAATTTTATTTTTTAAGTTTATTTATTCATGGTTTTCAACATTCACTTCCATAAGTTTTAAATTTTCTCCCCTTTTCTCCCCTCTCTATCCCCAAGACGGCATGCAATCTGACATAAATTCTACATATATATTCCTATTAAACATATTTTCACATTAGTCATATTGTATAGAAGAATTGGAATGAATGAGAGGAACCAAGCAAAACAGAAAAAAGAAAATAGTCTGCTTCATTCTGCATTCAGACTCCATAAGTTCTTTCTCTGGATGTGGATGACATTTTCCATCATGAGTCTTTTGGAATTGTCTTAGATCTTTGCATTACTGAGAAGGGCTGAGTTTCTCTCTCTCTCTCTCTCTCTCTCTCTCTCTCTCTCTCTCTCTCTCTCTTTTTTTTTTTGCCTTTTGGAGGGCAATTGGGGTTAAGTAACTTGCCCAAGGTCACATGGCTAGGTTTTTGTTTGTGTGTGCCTTAAGTGTCTGAGGCCGGATCCAAACTCAGGTCTTTCTTACTCCAGGGCCGACACTCTACTCACTGTGCCACCTAGCCGCCCCAAAAGGCTGAGTTTCTCAATGTCAGTCATCACATACTGTGGCTGTTACTGTACGATGTTCTCCTGGTTCTGCTACATGTTGAATTTTAGATGCCAATTGGGACACCCAGGTGGAAATATCCATTAGGCCATTGAAAATGTGGCATTAGAGTGCTGGAGAGAGAGGGCTAGACACAAGAATTTGGAAGTCTTCTGCACAGATTGAAGAATGCTTGATGATAATTGATGATATCAAGTATAAAGGTGACATGGAAGAGATAACAGTTAAAGTCAAGTTAGTGCGTAAGATTGCCAAAGGAAAGAGGAAGAAAAGGAGGGATTCCTTGAAGTCAGTCTTCTCTTCACTCACTTCCTTCCCACAAATTCCAAAAGATATTGAGAAATCTGTTTCCCCTCTGTCTGAAACAGATAGCTTCTCCCAGGCATGCCTAGGGTGCTTGTACAGGCTAGGCTTGTGGCTTCATGTCTGGAGTTAATTTGAAGGCTTTTCAGGGTGAGACAACATAAAGGGAAGAAGGAGTTCTCTTTTCAAGATTTTTGACTTTGTCGTTTCTTTTACAAAAAGCTTGGTAGGTTTGAATAGGATGCTATGGGGAAAGGAAGCTGCTTGGTGAACCTGGGAAAATCAATCTAACTGGTCTACATGTCAGCTACTGGCAGTTTATATCAAGCAATTAGAAAACAAATTTTGGGGCAAACTTATTGGGTGCGGGTGGTCTGACTACAAGTGTCTATATACTGATGATGATCTTCCATGTATTAACCAAAGGGTAGAAGCAGTGGGTATCGTGGAGAAGAGTGCTAGACTCAGGATGTAGATTTAGGTTTAAATCTTGACTCAGTGCCTACTCCTTGTGTGATGTTTCCCAAGTTACTGAACTTCTTTCTGTTATTTGTAAAATGAGGTGGTTGGACAAGGTGACCTCTAAGGTACATTTGAACTCTGAATCTCGACTCTTGATACTGTATTCCATTCCAGGAATTATGGGAGTCCTTCAGTTGCTTTTGGCAGTTTTCCTTGCTGGTACCATGGTTTTACCTGATTGTGTATATATATAAATACATGTGTTTCTGATAAGGTGTATGTATTTAAATTATAAATTGCTTCACCCAAATTTCATTTTTTATTTTAGTAGTGGCTTATTAGAGCTTTGGTTTTAGGTTTCTTCTATCCTCAAATAGCTAATAATTGGTGAATTTAGGCTTAAATGCACTAGGGCAGGTGTTCTTAACCTAGAGTCAATGGACATGTTCAAGGGGTTTGTGGTTAGATTTTAAGGGATCCATGAATTTGGGATAAGAAAAAAATTACATCTTTATTTTCATTAATCTCTAATTAATTGAGATTTAACATTTCCTTCAGTTATAAATGTTGGCAGTATGACGTTCTGAGAAGGGGTCCAGGCATTCATGATACAGAAAAGCTTAAGAACCCCTTGTCTTGTGATATGAAAGCTGCTTTTTTTGTGTGAGATGAATAATTTCTCCTAAATTTTATTCATGTATGTGTTTAAATATAAACATTTATGCATATATATGTATATGCACATTCTACATGCATATATGTGCATTTATACATATGTTCTCTAAAATAGGATCCACTTGCACTAACCTGCCTTTCTCCATGAAGGATGTTGAATGCTCTTTGCTACTCCAGTGCCTCTGGGGAATGGAAGGTCATAATTTTAAACCACTTTTGTTGGTTCTGCCCTGGGAGGCAGAGAGGCAGAAGAGGTATTCTTTATACTTAGTATGATTCTTTAGAAACATTTGTTTAAAATGCCTTTTTTTTTTATTCTTTTACTTTCTTGTTGGTTTAATGAAACGTGACTCCAGAGTTCCCTTTACTTCTTGCCCACAATGGATAAACAGTCAGACTGCCAACCTAAGGAGAACCAACATACCAGACTCTATTAGAAAACCAGAAAATCTGGTCCCACACCAGGTGTGGGTGGTATCCCTATGAAGACATATAAAAAGTGCTTTGAGATCATGGGATGATGAAAGCCACCATAGAATTCTGTGTGAATGTAATCATCAAGGATTGCCACATCTTCTCCAGACAGTTGTTAAAAGGCAGGTTGTCTCATTGTAATGCGAAGGAGCTCATTGCTGTGTTATTCTGAGGAGAGGGTTCGGATTAAGGACTCCATGTTGCCAACCTTTCCATAGCACAATTTGAATCGAGTAGCCATGAGATTTCTTCTCATAGATCAGAACAGAGCTAGTTGCTAGGAAGATTCAGATTCTGCTAAAGTGACAGTGGGTGGAAAGAAAGTACTGAACGGTTACAAACTCAACCTTTCCCTTACCCCTACCCTTTTTTTTACTCCCACCCCCACTCATGTAAAAGAGAAAAGAGTGTGGCATATGAGATATGTCTATGAAGCAGTGAGATCGAGATTGGTTCTTGAAATAATTCTTAGTACCTTATCACCCCAGGCAGCAAAGTGTAGGTGAGAAAAGCAAAGACCCAGAGAGCCTGGAGACTTGAGCACTGTCATTAATTTGTGGTGTTATCTTGAGCAGGTCACATACCTTACACCGCCCCACTTCAACCCCCTCCTGGTTTCCTAATCTTTTAAAGTGAGTAACTGGACTGAATGACCTCTAAAGCTTCTTTCTATTCTGAAATTCTACATGAATATCTTTTAAGAGCCTAACCCAGTCCTACCCCCTATCCCAGGATTCCTGGCTTTTGTGATCTTTTTAAACTGTTACTATCTGGGTTGCAAAAGGGGAAATTTTGCTATCAAAAATCCAGGCTCATGGTCCTTGTCCTTTTGCTTCTTTGGAGGCCCTGCTTTTATCCTCCTCCCTTTTTTGACTATAGTTTAACACATACTATTTTAGTTGCACAACTAAATTGTGCTATGATGTGAGGGAATTTCATAATATTAACCATGTGTCTGGTGACCATAGTTCAGGATGGTCCCTTGTGCCTGGAATGCATGTTCTCCTTGCCTCTGTCATTAGAATAGCTTTTTTTTTTTTTTTGCTTTTTAGAGGGGGCAGGACAATTAGGGCTAAGTGACTTGCCTAAGGTCACATGGCTAGTAAGTGTTAAGTGTCTGAGGCTGAATTTGAACTCAGGTCCCCCCTACTTCAGGGTCAGTGCTCTATTCACTTCATCACCTAGCCACCCCTAGAATCTCATTAAAAAATCAGTTCAAATGCCACCCTCTACCTGAAGCCTCTCCTAATATCCAGTACCCCACCCCCATCTGTTAATGCCTCATCTCTAATTATCTTGCTTTAAATATACACCCATGTTGTCTCCTGATATAGTATAAATTACTTGAAGACATTTTTGTTTGTGTATCTCTGATACTGAGTAGACATTTAAATGTTTGTTGAGTGACATTTCTCAAGTACAAATTTCAAGTGGTTATCAAGTTGAAAGTATGCAATTTTGTCCCTGCATTTAAAATAATAGGCTACCATTATTCACCCTTAGGCTACCTGCCTCACCCAACCTTGGCCTTGACCAAGAGTGGTGGTTTGATTCTTCAGGTTAATATGTCTTCTAGTCTTTTGATTATGATAGACCCTTTAGTATGGTCCCTGGAAAAATACAATTGGTGGGTTTTTTCTATTTGGTGATCATTCTTTTGGTGTCTGACTAGAACCAGTTATTTGATGGTATGGCTGCTTCCTTTTGCAGGTAAGCTGGTGTTTCTTTCTCTTTGAGAAGTCTTGTCAAATAGTGCATGATAAAGTGAGGAGCCATAGCTTTTGATAGGTTATAATAGTGGGCTAAATCTAATACACTGAAGTTTAACAGAGGTGAATTAAAGTCTTTATATTTTTTTAGGGGGGATGAGTGACCAAAAGAGGGGTAAACAGGATTATGAAGGGCATAAAACCCATGTCATGAGAATGGACTGAAGGAGCTGGGATATTTTGCTTAGCGAAGAAATGATCCAGGGACAAAAGGGCTCACTTTGTTCAACTATTTGAAGGTCTTTTGTAATAGAGGTGGGATTATTCCATTTATCAGTACAGGGACAGAATTGGGAGCAATGTATGAAAAAAAGTTAAATTTAGACTTGAGGGTCAAGGAAACACTTTGCAAAGATTAAAGTTACTCAAGGGCAGCTAGGTGGCACAGTAGAAAGAGTGCCAGGCCTGACATAAGGAATGTTCATCTTCCCGAGTTCAAATCTGACCTCAGACACTTACTGGGCAAATCTCTTAACCTTGTTTGTCTCAGTTCCCTCATCTGTAAAATGAGCTAGAGAAGGAAATGGCAAGTCACTTTAGTATCTGCCAGGAAAACTCCAAATGGGGTTGTGAAGAGTCAGACATGACTGAAACAACTGCACAACAAAAGCCATTCAAAAGTAGAAAGGGCCTTCTATAGATGTGGTGAGTTCCCACTTTCTCTTTGGAAATCTTTAAGCAGAAGGTAAATGATGACTTGTTGACTTTGTTATAGAGAGGATTCCTCTTATGTGGCTTGGACTACCTGGCTGTTGGAGTGTCCCTTTCAACTCTCATGTTCTATGTATGTGGGGTTCTTTGTCAGCTATGAACCCAAACTGGATGGTGGCTCATATCTATCTCATCTAACTTGTTGTCTGTTGACATTTTATATGGACTTTCTTTAAATATATGTGAACTGTTTTAATCTTTGTCATATTTGGATGATTTCACCTTCATTCAGTTAGTCTGGAACACCCAGCTGAGTTCTGAGAGTCCCTAACTTTAGGGAGCTTATGATGTTGTTTGGGATACAGGATAGTTAAATAAGATAACATTAGATTAAGTATAAAAAATGGGATTGTAATGATGAGAAAGATCTAAAGTCTAAAATGGTCAGTTAGGGAAGGTGCTTTGAAGGGAGGTGGCCCTTAAGGTATAGGTAGAAGGCATGAATAGAAAAGAATGGAAAAGTTGGAGGTGGAGGTAAGGGTGGAAGTAGGGAGGACAAAATGGAAACACTTTTGACATACTTTTAAAAAGGCATTAGGGCTTAAAGCTGCTTTCGTTTTTTCCTTGCAGTTGGAAAAGGTACGCTTTCCGTATTTTTACATACTTCTTAAACTTGTTGTATGCATTGTTATTTCTCTTTTATAAAAAAAAAAAACTTTTGAATTTTATAGATAACTATGCCTTCTGATAGAGTTGTTGTTGTTGCCAATTTTATTGGGGCCTTGTTTTCGTCATAGTTATTTTGGGGCATATTCCTTCCCAGTGATTCCCTTGTTGTGCACAAAACCAAACAACACAACCCCCAAAAAAGAAAGAAAAAGAAAAAAGTGGATATGGTGAAAGATTTGAGTGTGTATGCAGCAGTCTTCTATTAGTCCCTCGGGGGGAAGGTGAAAGATACTCATTTTCTAGGCTCAGTATTCCACTCAATCTTTTATTTAAAAATTTTTTATTGCTACATTTTGTTTTTATATCTCTTTGATATTCAAACATAGCTCTCCACTTTCCCCTACCCAGAAAGGTGTCCCTTGTGACAAAGAATGAAAAAGAGAGAGAAGCAGTTAGTTCCCTTGCAACAAATATGCATAATTAAAAAAATTCTTACATTTGTCTGTGTCTATAGATGTATTTCTCATTCTGCTTCATAAATAATATCACCTCTGGGTAGCTAGCATAGCATCAATCCTCTGGAAACATGGTTGGGCATTTCTTTGTTCAGAGTTAAGTTTTTGTTATAATTGTAAAAATTTCTCTGGTTTTGCTCATTTCATTCTATGGCTGATTAATATAAGTCTTCTCAGGTTTTTCTAAGTCCAACACTTTTTTGTTTTGTTTTGTAACTTACAGTCTAAGTGTATTCTATTACATATATATATACCATAGTTTGTTCAGCTAGTCCCAAATTGATGGGCACTCATTTGCTTTCATCCCTCCCTCCTGCGCTTTCCCCTAGCCCAGCAGCCTGCACAGAACCTTGAATAGAAGAGACCCTTAATACATTTAGATTTCAAGGATCCATTTTTCATCAGTGTAGATGCTTCTTCCATTTAGGCAGTCCCCCCACAACATAGTAGGCAGTGTTTGATAGCTGTGGAACAGAAAATGCATTCCCCAGTGGCCTGCCTAGTCATGAGCCTCCTGCAGACCTCTTCACCAAGCTTAGTCTTTAGATGACAAACCATGGCTGATTTGTAGTTGATGCCATTTCAGCTTAGTAGGACATGGGCATAGCATTTGAAAATTCAGGATAACCCTGGAATTGTGATGAGATATTGGGCTACAGGTGGATGCCACCTACCTTACACTTCAAGCCCTGTGTGCCTGCGCACCTGGAAAAAAAAGAGGCTTTTCAAAGGTGAGAGCAAATAGTTTTGGCTCTCCTTTGTAAGGGTTTCAACAAGTATTTTTAAATACCTGTTGTATGGCTCAAGTGATATACAGGGATGAAAGGCACTCCTTTGGTTTCCAATTCTTTGCCCCTATAAAAAGGAATTAGAAATCTTTTTATACCTAAGGATTCTTTAGCTTTTTATTTGATGTCTTTGGGACATAGGTCTGGTAATGGTATTGCTAGGTCAAAGGGTGTGTGTGGTTTAGTGACTTCTGGGGTATTGTTCCAAATTGCATTCTAGATGTGTTTCACTCCACAGTTCCACCAGCAGTGTGTCATTGTGCCTGTTTCCTTATAACCACTCCAGCATTTCTTATTTTCCCCTTTGGTCATCTTTACCAATCTGATACATATGAGAATTGCTTCAATTTTCATTTCTTTGATTTTTAGTGATTTTGACTATTTTATCATGGTGGTTGATTGCTTGAATGACTATCAAGGAGAATTTTCCTGTTCATGTTCCTTAATCATTTATCAATTAGAAAGTAGGTCTTATTCTTAGAAATTTTATCAATTCTTTGAATATCTTGGAAATGAGATGTTTATTAGAGAAATTTGGTGCAAAGATTTTTTTCCCCCTCCAGTTAACTTTTTCTCTTCTAACTTAAGCTGCATTGTTTTTGTTTGCACAAAAATGTTCAGTTGTATATAGTCAGAATTGGCCTTTTTTGCGCTAGGTGATCTACCTGCCCTTCGTTTGCATAAATCTGAAAGGAAATTCCTTTCTTGTTTTTCTAATTTTCCTTATGATGTGACCTTTTACATCTAGATCACATATCCATTTGGAGTTTATCTTGGCACATGGTATAAAATGTGGATCTAAAGTTAATTTCTGCCAAACTGCTTTCTAGCTTTCATAGCAGATTTTGTGGAATAGTGAACTGTTATACCCAATAGCTGGGTTTCTCACTTAACAAACAGTAGACCTCTAGGTTTCTTTGCTTCTTTTGGTATGGTATGTACTTTATTAGTTCTACTGATTGACCTATTCTTTTTAATCCACTACTAAATCACTTTGATAATTATTACTTTGTAGTACAGTTTGAGATGTGGTTTTGCTAGACCCTCTTTCCTTTTAAAAAATATTTCCTTTGATATTCTTGTAAATTTTTTGTAATTTGATCGGTAAGGCACTGAATAAGCCAGTTAATTTAGATAATTTTGTCATTTTTATGATATTGGCTCAGCCTATTCATGAATAATTAATATTTTCCCATAAGTCTGTGTTTCCATGAAGTGTTTTACAGCTATCTTCATATAATTTTGTCTTAGTCAAAAAGATCTACTGTTTTCAGTTCTGTGCTTCATGAAAATGCCATTCACTCTTTTTTATTTTTTGTCTTTGATATTTATTTATTTAAAAAAAATTCCCCCCGTTACATGTAAAAACAATTTTTAACATTCATTTAAAAAACTTTGAATTCTAAATTCTCTCCATCCCCCTCCCCCACCATGAGAGGACAAGCAGTTTGATATAGGTTATATATAAGTGTAGTCATGCAAAACATATGCATAATAGACATGTTGTAAAAGAAAACAGACCAAAAAAAACCTGAAGAAAAATAAATAAAAAAAAAAAGGAAGCTTCAATCTGTATTCAGAGATCATCAGTTCCTTCCCTGGGGATGGATTCTCTTTTTTAAAAGAAAATATTTATAATTGTCTACTCATTGTACTTCTAATAGACATTTTCCCCACTCAGATATTCCTTACTTTTGAAAATGGCCCCAGATTAAATGGATTATCTAGTCCAATCCCCTCCTTTTTACAAAGGAAATTTAGGCCTAGAGACGATATATGACTTGACCAAGGTCACATAAGTAGCTAAGTAGTATGCATAAGTGATTATTTTGTATTCACCACTGTAATCAAGTGTGCTGTGTGTCTGTACTAAGTGCTCTTATACTTGGTTGGTTTTTTTTTTTTTTTTTGGTCTTTTTTTGGAAAGGGAAAGGCAGGGCAATTAGGGTTTAAGTGACTTGCCCAAGGTCACACAGCTAGTAAGTGTTCCATGTCTGAGGTGGATTTGAACTCAGGTCCTCCTGACTCCAGGGTCAGTGCTCTATTCACTGCGCCACCTAGCTGCCTCCCCTCTTATACTTGCTAAATTATTCAACGGATACCGGTTGCTTCAGGAGTTGTGTTTGAAACAAGGAAAATGTTCTGTCATTCTTCTGTAAAATGCAGGAAGAGAGAACTGAGCCACTCTGCCATAGCAGAGAAGCAGCACCTGGCACTTTGAAATGGAAAATATCTCCTTGGATTCCAGTACTTCAGAAAGTGATAATTCTTCTGAAGAAGTCTGAACTTAAATGGCAAGACTTTGTGAGTAATATGATATGTACCTGATATGGAGCAGAGACACTTTAAAAAGAAAATAGGGTACTCATGTTTGACTTTCCTAGTTGTGACTGTCTCAATTCTGGTCTTATTCTTATCAAAAGGAAATTTTGCATAGGCCATCAAGATCTTAATTTTTCATGTACCTTTGCATTTCCAGACTTTAACTTAAACTGTAGCAAGCTCCTTTTCTAAATTGAAACAGAAGAGAGGAAAGGTTTTCTGGTATTTGTAAAACACTCTTGAAGTTCAAACCCCGTGAGAGGAACCTCTTAGGGGGATAGTAATGGTAAGTTCTATTCTGGACTTTTTTTTTTTTCTGCTGTGTTTACATTAATCATTTAAAATTTTCTTGGCAGCTTAATCTTTGTTTTTTTCTAAAGAAGTAAGCACTCCAATGTGTTTGTGCCTCTTAGCTACTTGAATAGAAAAGTTCAGTTCCTAATCAAAATTTCCTCTTCCAGTTTGGCAAATATTGATGTTTTTGAAGTGTTCTGAAGGAAAGGGGAATTTGTGAGACCTTTCAAATGTTTGGAATTTAGTGCAGACCCTCCCCTTACTCCTTCCCTTGCCATTGTTCTACAAGCCTTTGAAATAGGGTCTGTAAGGGAGCCCACTACAGTAAAGGGTGTGTTAAAAATTAGCCAGGATAACTCATATCAAACAGGGGAATGTGCTTTTAAAGACAACGTGAATTTAAAAATCTTAAAACTAATGAATTTATTGTTTGATTTAAAAGTAATTTACAGGTTTAGGAAACTTGCCTGGTCTGAAAACACCCTCTTCCTAAGATCCACAACTCATCTGTAATTTATAATTTAAAAGAGGACAAGTTCTATGGGTTAGAAGTAGGTCTTGGAGGGGCGGCTAGGTGGCGCAGTGAGTAGAGTGTCGGCCCTGTAGTCAGAAGGACCTGAGTTTGGATTTGACCTCAGACACTTAATGCACACAGAAACAAAAAACCTAGCCGTGTGACCTTGGGCAAGTTACTTAACACCAATTGCCCTCCAAAAAGCCAAAAAAAAAAAAAAAAAGATCTTTATGGGGCGGCTAGGTGACACAGTAAGAGCGCTGGCCTCGGAGTTGGGATGACCAGAGATCGAATCCAGCCTCAGAAAATGAGCACCCACACATAAATAATGACTAGCCGTGTAACCTTGAGCAAGTTACTTAACCCCAATTGCTTTAAAAAAAAAAAAAAGAAGTAGGTCTTGGAATTTAGGCATTTTCTTACTCCAAGGCTAGCCTGCTACCTAATACAGCATATTGTCTGCTGCTGCTGGTGATGGTGGTGATGATGATGATGATGAGGATGATGATGATAGAAATGATAAAAATTATTTCCAGAGAGTTTTGTATAAAGTGATGGACCTGGAGTAAAAAACAAACCCAAAAAAACCTCCATCCATTCAAATTATGCTTCATACTAGTTTTGAGATTTTGAGCAAGTCACTTAACCTCTCTGTGTGCCTCAGGCAAATTTCCTGTCATGGACTGTTTGCAATCTGCTTGAGAGGGGGAAGTTACCCTCATAGAAATTCCAGATCCTTCTCATATTCATGTATTATTCCAAGAACATTCTGCCTTGCTACTTTATTGGCGGCACCTTCCGCACACTACAGATCAGTGCTTTTCAGTGTTTGTGAATTGGTTTCAGCTTTCAATCTTTGGTGAACATTATATTGACGTTATTGCTGGCAGCTGGAGAAATTTCCATTATATCAAGAGTTTCCAGGAGTTTTCATTATAGAAATTCCAAAGTTGCAAGGCACACCAGGGAAACTCATTGTTTTATCGCCCACTGGCTGAAAAGTACTACTGAAGAACTATGAACTAGAGCCAATTTTAAGGAAGTTGAGCTGGTAAATTTTTTTTTTTACTTAGAGAATTTACTCCTGGAATCTGTTAGAGATATTTAAGTAAAGCATATTTTTAGACTTTTTATTATAACTCAGATGTGGGTCATAACTCAAATGATAGTTGCGTGGACACATAGTTGGCACTTTAGATGCTTCTGGAACAATTAACTGAATATTGCTTATAGAGATCCAGGTTAAGAAAGTCATAGTCTAAACTAGCAAATAATAGCACTCAATCATGTATCATTTCTTCTTGTGCAAGTTACTCAGTTGCTATTAATATTCAAAATTCCTCCATATGTAGAGTCAATATACCTTCACTGCCCTTTATAACTCACTTGGTTGTTATTAAAAGTTAAAATATTAGCTCTAGATTACTTTCAGGCTCAGTATAAAAATCAAATGCTTTTATAAGGCTATCCGTGTTATTGCACACCAAGTTGGGTGGGATATATAAGCCTGACCAACCATACTTGGAACATAAGCAGTAAAATTTTTGATGAGCTGATTAAAGTATTGACTCATACAGTCATAGAACTGGAAGGAACCTTAGAAATCATTTTGTGTAGCCCATCATGTTACAGATGAGGAAACTTAGGCCCAAAGAGCTACATAGCTTTTGAAAACATCTATCTAAGCAGGAGCTTAGGCAGTTCAATGAAAAAAAGAATCATTGAGTCCAATTAAGAGGTATGAGTAGATTCTAGTTCTCCTCCTCTGCTGCTAATTAACTATGGAATTTTTTGCAAGTCTCTTAACCTCTGTGTCAATGTCCTCATCTATTTAATGAGAGAATTGGATGTGATGAACTTGAAGATTCCTTCCAGTGTTAACATTCTGATTTTTATATTCTATTTAGCTATTTAGTCTCAAGAGTCTAGACTGGAAGCCAAGTCCCTTGACTCTATGCCAGCACCATTTTCATTACTTACCATGAAACCCACTACCCCGACTTTGGCAAAGTCAAGAATTAAAGGTTATGCATCATCCTTCCTTTCTCAGTGTTTAGTAAGGGAGGTGTCTAGGAGATGGGCCGGATTACTTTGTGGGGGGGTGGAGTTTGGGGAAAAGCAACTGGAGAAAGTGAGTAGAATATTTTTGTTTGCTTTTGATGTTAAGATAAAAAAAAAAGGAAATCTTGATTGATGTGGAAAATAATGCTGAATGGGGCAAAGCCATTAAAGACACTTGATCCTTTATTTTGGAGGGCTGCAGATGAGCAGCATATTGCCTAGGGCTGTTGCAGAGGTGTCTTTGTTATTTACGATTTCCATCCTGTAGGGAAGTGGGAGAAGAAAGTGTGCATTGGCAGGGTATCACCCTCCATGGGCTTTGAGATTGAAAGAGATTTACTTTAGTATGTCTGTTTATAACAGCTTTCCACTGAATTATTTTGGAAAGGAAATAATGTGCCTTAGAGAAGGTTATAAAGAACTTGTGATTTGATTCTTTGGACAAATTACTAAGCCTGGGTCTCTTAAGCTAATCAGTATTAACTTAGGTTCTGTAGTTACCTTGGAACGCTATTAGAAAAGAAAGGCTTTTGGAATTTTATGATTACCCTTGGCTATGGACATTGATGCAGTTCTCACTGTTTTTAGTTAATTTAACTTTGACAGCAACCTATTTTCAGTGTACCTAAAAAGTGTGTGAGATAGAGAGGATTCTTTCCTTCTATGTCTAATCTTTGCTCCTAGCTGTATCATAATGGGACAAATTTCAATTCTATATGCCTGTGAGAAAGGGAATGGGGGTTGCATTTGTAATCCAGTGATAGAAGAAAAACTTGTCTAATGTGTAACTAACTATTCTGTGCTGCTAGCTAATGGTTACTGAGGAGAAACCACAAGGGGAGAGGTGGGAGTTAGAGCATTTATGATTAAAGATCAAAGTGGGGAGAAATTGGGTGCCTACCCTAAGTGGACAAGTTACGTGGAGGAGTTGGATGGCAAGTTATTCCTTGGATCAAACATGCCATGGAGGCAGGATAGAATTCTAATGAGGGACTTCCACTGTTGACATATTTGTCACATATTGTTGCCTGTTAGTACTCTCTGACTTAAGCAGTGCAGCTGATAAATATTTGCCTTGTATTGGTGATAATTTCATCTTGCAGAAAGTAGAGTAAGAAAAAGGTGTATTTGTAATACTGTATCTTTCTGACCAATGAGGAAGATGTGTATTTGGTGAAGCAGAGATAAGAACTTTTGGGAAGGCAGTGACCATGCCATATTTGTGGTAACTAACAAGGGAAATGTTCTCTCCAATCCAGTAAACATTTATTAAGCACCTACTATGTGCCAAGCACTGTGCTAAGTGATACAATTAATAAAAGTCTCCCTCCTTCAAGTAGCTTACAGTCTAATGGGGTTGGGAGAACACACTTAAAAGGAAGCAGAAGGGAGGGGGAAATATAGAGGGGGTACTTGGTAGTAGTAGTGGTGGGGGCACATCTTGTTTCCTAGGGCTGAAACCAGGCAGAGCAGCAGATGGAAAGTGTTGAATTTTAAGTATTGACTTTGAGCTCACATTTGGAGATATGATAGGTAAGATCCTTTAAGTTGATATTCTCTGTGGAATTCTACTCAACTGTCTTATCACTAATGACATCTTGGTGAAAAAACTATGCTTGATTTCACTGAAGAAGAAAAGGGTATGGGAAGTGTGGAAATGGACCAATGGACTCTGATTTTTAAAGGGCTTGGTTAACAAATATCATTGGAGAACAAAAAATGAAGACTACAAAAGAATGGTAAAGCCTTGCAACGATAATGTTAGGGAGGCAAATACGTCAAAACTCATATTGGATTGAGGTTTGCACTAAGTGATAGACAATAAAAAGATCCCTATTTCAAAAAGTTAGGTTGGTCATGGAATGGAAGATCAATTAAGTAATATGGTCCCTATATGGCATAATCAGAAATGATCAGTCTCAGTTTTGTTTCTCCTTTCTACTAAAGAGAATGTTCTTTCTGTTGGGCTGCAGAGGGTAGAACAAAAACAAGCAATGAAATTTCGAATTAGAACCCAAGATGTTAGTGGGGAAGATGGTTGCCAGAGAGAGCACTGAGCTACTCAAGTTCCTTATACCAAATACTCTAGGTTAATGAAAGAGCTTGTCAGTGTTAACTGTGGTCATTTAGTAATTATGGCATAGAGGAGAGAGGTGTCTTGAGACTCAGTACTCAAATGGAATCTCCTCATCAGTGTGGATTTCTTCTCAAACAAGGCTGATCACAATCCATCCATGTATACCCGTGCTGTGGAAATCTTGTCCATATCCATTGCATTCCATATCCTGCTCCTTTACAGTGGAGTCCACCCTTGGATTCCCTTATGATATCTCTTAGCTCTCACCAAGTGATATATCAGTTCATATTTTTTTGATCACACATTTCTTTGACATACTTTACTCCTGTTCTTCATAGTGCCTTGTTTGTATTGTAACCTGCTGACATCCACCATGTACCTCCACTTTGCCTTTTAACTGATGATCGTTTTTAATTCTTCAGAGATGGTAGTGTTTCATGACTCACAGTCACACAGTGCTGGAAGAATTTTGATGTTAAAAAGATACTTTTTTGTTTCAGGGAGAAGATTGAGGTCATTAAAGAGTCTCTGTAGCCCCCCCTCCCCACCCCCAACACCTTTTTAGTTGAATCCAAACATTTATTAAGCACTTCCTTGAGTGGAATTGTTTGGACACTGTTGCTAGGTACTGGGAAAAGATACTAAGTTTAAGATGGGCATTATCCTGTCCTCAAAGAGCTTACATGACAGAAATCACTATTGCATAAATAATATTGACTCAGTGACCTCCATACAAGTCTATACAAGTCTTATTTATTTATTATTGGTCATCTTTTTTTTTTTTAAAGCAAACAAAAAAAAAAAACTCAACTGTCAATCCCACCACCACTTATCACATAACAGCATCTACTCTTCTCCAATTAATAGGCTATCCCTCTCAATGACCCACTACTACTAGGCATTTCTTCTTCTTTTTGGGGGTGGGTGGGAGGGAGGAAGATAAGGCAATTAGGGTCAAGTGATTTGCCCAAGGTCACACAGTGACTAGTAAGTGTGTCAAGTGTCTGAGGTCAGATTAGAACTCAGGTCCTTCTGACTTCACAGCTGGTGCTCTATTCACTGGGCCACCTAGCTGCCTGTACTAGGCATTTCTGTCACCATTACTTTATAAGAGAGCTGCTTGACCCAAGAACCCATGGAAAGTAGCTGCTTTATTAATAAGATAATACTTGCAGTTCGTAAGCTGTGAAAGTGATGAATTAACTACACATTTGCTGAATGCTAATATGAATACTCCCTTACATTATGATTAGATTGCAAGTTCTTGCATCATTACTCTATATTCCAATATCCCATGCGATCAATAGGTTATTGATTTTAACCATATTTCTAGTAGCCGACAATATCTGTGTGAGAGACATTCAGATCTTATTTGGTATCTGTTTAAATCAGATACTCATTAAATCAAATACTCATTCACATTTTCAAACATTTATTAACTTTTCCTATATGAGATAAATGTCACATAGTATGACTTGGTTTTTTCAAGCCTTTTCTTTAAAAGAGCAAATGTGAGATCAAAGAATGTAAATAGTATTGCATCAAAATTTTAAAGATTTTTATTATGAGGGGGGAGAAAAGATGAGGCATAGAAGTGGATCAAGAAGGCCCAGGAACTTTCATCAGAACCTGGGGCCTTCTCCTTTTGGAATATCCCTCTAGGCAAGCTTCATTCCTCTCCTGACTCTGCTTATGGCCACGTTTTCCCCATCAGGTGTGCTGCTTGCCCTCCCTTCCTCATCTCTTCTGCTCTCTCTTGTTTGTCGCCTTCTCCCATTCTAACATAAACTCCTTGAGGGCAGGGATTATCTCATCTTTTACTTATATTTGTGCTTAACCATGTGCCTTGTGTATAGTAATAGTGTAATGGCTGCTTATTGCCATGCCTTCCTGGCTTAGTCCAGTTCAGAATGCCTTTATCTTTAAATAGACAACATCTTTTTAGAACTGCAGTTGGGCTCAACACATTCAGATTTTAGTTTAATCTTCTTTATGTTGGTCCTGGACTTTATTGGGGGACAGTTGCCTTCAAAAAGAAAAAGAAAAAAACTACCATAGCCTCTCTGCTTTTGGTTGTAGCATAGTTTCCCTTTGTGTTTATAAGAAATACTTGTATTTATGGATAATATGAAATAAGAAGGGATAGCTAGCCACCTGCTAGATCACTGTTGGAATCTGAAATGGTGATAACTACCTGGAATGGTAGTTTGAAGCTAATGATGAAATTTAGTAAGGATAAAGGTAATTTACTCGGGTTTGAAAAATCAGTGGTACCAAGTACAACATGAGGGTCTTGTTAATAGAAAGCAATTCAAATGGGCAGGGGTGGGGGCGGGGTTTGCCACAGAAAGAGGCTTTAAGGATTCTAATGGATTACAAGGTGATTTGGTCGCCAAAAAGAGCTAATGAATTATTTTAGGTTTCTTTTGAACAAAGTCTTTGTGGGATAAAAATGTAATTGGGAAATATTTAACAAAATAAATAAAAATACAATCGAGTATAGGTAATGTGGGTTTCTAAGTCAATATTTGAGTTTGACACCACTGTTTTGGAAGTACATACTTCTAGGTAAAGGAGTTCAGTTTTGTTGTCCTCTGACTTGATCAGAGCACATTAGAAATATTTTCCAATTCTAGTTGCTGTGCTTTAGAAGGGAAATTGATAGGTTGAAGTTTGTGGAGAGGGAGGGTAACCAGGGAATGGAAAAGGGGGGACAGAAAACTATGTCAGAGTTGAAGAATTTCAACTGCATATTATAATTACATTTCCATTAGAGAAAGAGAATGGAAAGGGGAGAGGTGAATTGTAGAATGGACATGACCAGTAGCAGATTTGTAATGTGGAAGGGGAATTAGTCATGTTGTTTGGACCAGAGGATGAAAACTACAAAGAGTGAATGAACTCAGATATTGGGTCAACATAAAAGAACAACTCTACTAATAATTTACATTCATGTAGCATTTTAAGGTTTACCAAGTCAATAGTTAATAAATAATCAATAGATATTTATTAAGCACTTACTATATAGCTAGGTACTCTCTTAGCTGCTGGTAATACAAATATGAAAAAAAAGAAGTCAGTCCCTGCCCTCATGGAATTTATAACCTAATTCAGGAAGAAAACATAAAAAGAAAGCTGAAAATGGGGGTAGGGAGGAAGAATGATGGAGAAGTCAAAGAAAACCAAAATGAGCATAGCCTGTTGGGAAAATGAGATGTTAGGCCTATTTCATCTTCTTAAATGGAGGAGTTTGGGGCACTCTGACCAGAGTGGATTGGATCTTGGAAGATGAGATTTCTAGATTCTAATCTTGATAGTTGTATTTACCTTCCCCCCACTGTCTTGTATCTATTTTCAAAATATCATATATTTACTTTCTATACATGTTTTAATCCCTTCCTAACAATTCTTTCCCCCCAATTCCCAAACTTCTCAAGAGTAGGGGCTTGATCTACAAGAATTTATTAAGACCTTATCATGTGCCGTAACACCATGCCATAACAGGGAAATCTATGTATATAGAGGTTTATATTTGTATCCCTAGGGCTTAGCAGATTGTCTAGCCCATAGTAAACGGATAATAAATGGTGTTGGTTTGATTGCTTATAAATTTCCCAGAATTCCTATAATCTTTCTGATATCCTCCATTTCCTTGAGTTCTTTTGACTCATTGATAGGGAAGCTACTGGGTTCTGGAGTCAGAAAGACTTAAGTTCAAATCTAACCTCAGACACTTGCTAACTGTGTGGCTTTGGGCAGGTCACTTAACCTCTGTTTGCCTCAGTTTCCTCAACTGTAAAATGGTATATTAATAGCACCTGTCAAATGAGAGAATATTTATAAAGCATGATTGCTGGTATATGATAGGTGCTACCTAAATGCTTATTCCCTCCCTTCCATGACTTTTTTTTAAACATAAATATCAAACTTTTTAAAAAGTGACTGTCAGACTTGAGGAAATTCTGATGATTTTTATTTTTTTTTTCAGCCAGGGCTGATAAATGACCACTTTATCAAAAGATTCATATTTAGAAGGAAAAAAATAATCCTTTTACATTTTAATTAATGTTACTTTATCAGGGTATAACATACACCACTCTACCTAATTTGCCTCCTTTCTGGGAACTTGTTTTATTAATCAAAAATCAATACAGTTAGTTGAAAATTAACCATACATGACCACATACAGTTTTATATTGTTTTGTATTTCCTCCAAAGTTTCCACAAAAGATCCTGAGCTCCTGGGGCTTGTTGCTGTGGTCAATGGTAGAATAATACAACTAATAGAGAAAAATCATACCTTCTAAATCTGGGCTGTCAGGTGTCTTTAAAATTTTTAACAGGCTGAATATTTCCTTAACATATTTAACACAATTTATCCATTTATTCTTCTTAGATATTTGGTATAGCTGGGGATTATTATGCTGTTCATAGCTAAGGTATGCTCTTTCTCTTCGAGGTCATTGAAATCAGCGGCACCTTGGGAATGTCGACAGTCTTTGACATCTCTGCCGGTGTGTGGCATCGGGGGACATTTGTTGGTGTACTTGTTTACCTTCCTTTCTCCTTTTCTCCACTCTTTTTCTTCTAATATTCTTTAATTTTTTTTTTTTTGTCTTTCCTCTCTTCTTGGAGTGGTGGGTATTTCTTAGTACTGATTACTGAAGAGATTGATAGTCCCCATTGTAGAGATTGACCATCTAGTTGGAGCTGATCTTTATGGGGGTACAATTGGAAAACATTTTTGGCTTTATTATGATCTCATAATGGCAGTATTAAATGTTACAAAGAGAAGACTGCAGAAAAAACAGTAAATCTTAAATGAACCCCATTTTCACTTGGAAGTAACTGTCTTTTTCCTCCCTGCTTCCAACATTTTTGTACGGTACTGATCTGACCGGCTTTTTTCTATATATAAGAGATCTGTGACCTTTTTTTTTTTTGTAAGGGGGTAGAGGGCCCCTGTTCATTTCTGTGTTTCTTCTGCCCTCTGAAATCTTGTCAGCCTTTTTATTTTGTTTTATGTTGTGGTTACTTTCACGTTAACCAATTCAACTTGCACACTGACCCCTGTGTACATGGCTCATTTTCATTCGAATGTTCATATTTATACTTTTGATGGATATATTTAAATGAACAGCTGTGGATTTGTTGAGTCATACCACAATTATCTGATTCTGCCTTAGCCTGAAATATGTTTTTGCCAGTCAAGCAGCTAAGTTGTGAGAGAATTCCATTAATCACATACGGACTTGGGGAAAGGAATGGAAGAGCATGGGGGCAAGGAAAGTCTGGAAATTTTTTTATTTATGAGTTTTTCCCTTTATCATGACTGTAAGCAATTGTCCCTTAAATTTATGGGTCTAGAGAAAATAATCCAAAAAGTTTTAGTAATTTTATCCTAAGTCAGCAAAATCCTGCTGAGTTGATTGATTTGCAAATGAAGTTAGTTTCTGGTGCTAGTTTATGTAAATAGATAAGGGCCTGTCTAAAGAGTTCTGTTTGTGTGGCTTGGGTACTTCTTACCTCATTCCCGAAATTCATTTGCTAAGTGTCTTGTTTAAGCTTATTTTACACTTTAAAGGTCCTTGAATATTTGCTAAATGTACTAATTAAATACCTTCTCACTGCCATCTAATCCTGTGGTTTCCAATTCTACATTTCTCTGACACTTCCTTTCTCGGTCCTTTCCGAAAGCTATTAATAGATGTTGTAAGTCTGGCCTTTTAAATAGTGTCAATAGCTATTAGGACTTCATGGATAATATGTCAATATAAGACTGAGGAAATAGGTCTTTTCAGCTTATATAAGTTGTTCTAGGAGTTACTTTCTATCACTCCATAGGCATAAGAGTTGACTTCTTCCTGGAGAATCAACACAGTTCATTTCCAAAACGGATGTTGTCTGTTGACCCTCACTGTGCCTGGAACCCGCTCTTACTTCTTCTTGTCTGTTACCCTTTAAAACTGGAAACTTGTTTACTATTAATCTGGTTATTGAAGTATATAACCCTAGCAGATTCTCTCTTAATTTATCTCAAATCCAGTAATAATGTTACATATTAAATTTAGTGAATTGGGAGAACTTTTTCATGTCAACAAGCATTTATTAAGTGCCATTGGGTTTAATAGTGCCAAGAAAAGCAAAAACAATCATCTCTTTACCCATGTATGTAAAATTATTAGCCTAGGAAAAATTCATTTTTAATCAAAAATGTCAATTTTAATTTTTGTCTTAAAAAGTGTTTGGTTTGTTTAGGAATTTAAACTATAATTAGTATAATTGAGGAAGTGATTTTAGAATAGTTTTGTTTTGGATGACCAACATATTTTGCTAATTGGTTGCATACATTCATGTAATTGGAAGTGATTATATTTAACATATATTAGACAATTCCTGCCATTTGAGTTGCTGTCCTGAATAACTCAAACTCAACAGAGGATGAATGAAGCTAAATTTTCCAAGATAAAACTTGGATTCCTGATCAAATGCTTAGAAATGATTTATTAAAGAGAAATGAATTTTGCTGAATCACTTGAAAAACAGGATTAAAACAAAGACCTTTGGAATGGTAAATTGTAGCCACATTACCTGAATTCATAAGAAAGAATTTTTTAAAACTGAGAGTAAAGAGACTATTATTATTATTGCTATTATTACATAATATTGCAAGGTTCCATGATTTTTTTCTGTATAGCTGTTCCCTCCATAGGCTGAACTGGAAACAGTATTCAAATTGACCTTTTAAATGATTCTTGAGTGTAGGGCAAGCATTAGTAAGGAAACCTGTTCACTCCACAACTGGGAAAAGTCTACCTAAATAGGCATATATAAATATAAAGCAACTATTTTTTGACAGAAGAGGCAAGATACCATGATTTAGGGAATAGAGAATATAGGCCTCTGGGTCAGAAGCACCTGAGATCAAATTATATCTTTCACATACTGGCTAATAATAATATAAATCAATTAGTCTATCTGTCCATCTCTCTCTCTCTCTCTCTCTCTCTCTCTCTTCATCCATCCATCCATCCATCCATCTATCTATCTATCCTGTGCTTTAAGATTTGCAAAATGTTTTCCAAATATTATCCCATTTGATCCTCACAACAACTCTGGAAGGCACATTTCATTATTATACTCATTTTACAGATGAGGAAACTTAAGTTGAGAGAAGTTTAGTGACTTGTCCAGGGTCACACAAGTGATCTTGAGTGTCTGAGGTTGGATTTGAACTTGGGTCTTTTAGGGCTGTTACCCAATCTTGTTACTTATCCTAGTTTAGTCCCAGATCCTGGTCTAGTCCATCCTCCCAATGCCTCCCTTTAAAGAGGGCTCAGAATTTTCCAGTCAGCTCTTCATTTCCCACCAGCAGCTCTGCTTGGTTTGAACTCTTAAGAATTACATCAAGCATGCCTCCATTATGCCTCTATACCCAATACCCTTCACCCAGATCCCTGACACCTTCCTCTTTCTTTTGTGTATTGTGTTCTTCCATTAGATTGTTAAGTTCCTCAGGGCAGAGGCTTTCTTTTTAAAGCTAATCTGCATTTCCTACACCAGAAATTACAGGTTCAGCCCAACTCCCCTCCCCCTCCTTTCTGTTTTATCTTATCAGTGGGGCTTAATTGCAATGAGTTAAAAGCCTGGGTCATGAAAACAAAAGAAATCCATAGAATGTATTAACTTTGAGAGCTAGGCCTGTAATTTTTTTTGGGGGGGAGGTAAGCAGAGGGGGAGTGTTGTATTTTGTAGGCTCTGTTCTTTAAAATTAGTTTGTTGTTCAGTCATGTCTTAGTCTTTGTGACTCCATTTTGGGGTTTTCATGGCAAAGATACTGAAGTGATTTGCCATTTCCTTCTCCAGTTCATTTTACAGATGAGGAAACTGAGGCAAACAAGGTTAAGTGACTTGCCCAGGGTCTCAGAGTTAGTTAGTGTCTGAGGCCAGATTTAAATTTAGCAAGAAGAGTCTTCCTGATTTTAGGCCCAGTACTCAATCCACTGCGCAACCTACCTGCCCTTAAAAGTAGTTAGGTACTTAGAAGTGAATGAATCTGAGTCAGAAGTTTCCTAAATTGAAGACAAAAACCCATAAGATTCTCTCAAGGCTCTTGATTTGGAAATTCTTTGAGAATCTCCTGCAAAGGAGAAGGAAAAATCCAATTTGTGAAAGCTGTCATGCCTAACATGACAACTCTTTTTACAAATCTGCCCCCCTCCCAAACCCCAAACACATCACCATCAAGGAGCCTCATTGTAAATGAGTGACCAGCCAATGATCAGACTGCAGATTTACCTAGACTAGAGACTCACAGTATTTAGTCCTAGCCAATGCTAAAAAACCTTCCCAGCTTGATAAGGCTTCTTGTTTTGTGTGTTCTCTATATGTGCTAGTGAAGAGGTTTGTGAGGAAGATCATTATGGACATCCTGTTTTCATTGCCAGGAGACTAAATGTGAAAAGGTTTCATTAAACTAGGTGGGATGATAGTGCTTATCACCAAGTGATGTCTCCCTCCTCAGATTTCTGTCTGTACTTTGGGTGGGCTTTTTTTAAAAAAACTTTTCTATTCTAAACTTAGTAATTATCAACAGAAGCATTCAAATAAAATTTAAAAAAAGGATTGTACCTAAAGGAATCAGCTCCAAACTATGTACAGTTTTTTAAAAAGTATTTATAAAAATAACAAATGTTCTGTTTGCTTCCATGCTCTCTTTTGATCTTTATTTGTTTCTAAAAATAGTTTCATAGCTGCTGTTATTTTTTTTTCCTATGGCTAGAGTCAGTGTTTTTATTCAGAGTCTGCCTTATTCTTCATCACTTCATACAAAGTCTTCCCGAATTTCTTTCTACTCATTTCTGGCACAAGGATATACCAGTTTGTTAATAAACTACCACTCGGCCATTACCACATTATTGAGCATATAGGTTTTTCTCAGTTCTTTGCTATTACAAATACAGTTGTTAGAATTATATTTATATAGATAGTTCTTTTCTTTTAATAACCTTCCTAAAATAGAGATACTTATATGTACGCATATGTATATGTTCATACACATATGTATATATGTATACATAGTAGTGAGACCAGGGTAAGGGATAATGAATATGTTGTAGTTATTATATATTCATGCTTGCCCTTTGGACCTCTCCATTTGTACTTAATATAGTTTGGATTAATTGTTTTCCTACTCTTATTGTAAATCCTCTGAGGAAAGGATCAAATCAGTCAAAAAGGTATTTATATACTATATGTTAGCCATTGAACATGAAATAGTTTCTGTCTCCAAAGAGTTTATCTTCTTCTGGGGAGTGTTCATAAAAACATAATTACACATAAGTAAATGCAAAATATCATTAAAGCCAAAGCTGGATTTTATCTAGTGCCTATTATGTGCCAGGCATTGTGCTAAATTCTTTGCAAATATCATCTCATTTGAGCCTTAAAACAGCCCTAGGAAATAGGTGCTATTATTTCCCTTATTTTGCAGATGAGGAAACTGAGGCAAACACAGGTTAAGTGACCAAGATTGCATAATTAATAAGTGTCTAAGACTGGTTTTAAATTTAGGTCTTCCTGATCTCAGACCCTGTGCTCTATTCACTGCTCCTGGGAGCTACTTCTAAAGCCAAGTGAGTAGTTGGGTAAAACAACACCTGGTGATATCTGGAAAGACCTGAAATAGGAACACTATGCTGAGTCTTGAAGGAAACTAGCGATTTTGAGAGATGTAAGTGAAGAGAAAGTACATCCAAGGGAGAAGGGTTGGACTGCTTGTATGAAGGAAGGAGTCAGGAAAAAGATGAAATGTTGTATATGATTATGGGAAATAGGAGAGTTTGACCAAAATGTGAAAGTAAAATCTAGTAAACATGGCAAGTCATAGAGCTTTATAATTGAGTTAAACTTAGGGTTATATCTTATTTTATCTTGTAAACTGCACTGTGCTCTCACTCTCTCTCTCTCTCTCTCTCTCTCTCTCTCTCTCTCTCTCTCTCTGTCTCTCTGTCTTTCTCTCCCCCCTTCCCCCCATAGGAAAAATTCAAAAGGCCCCATATCCTGGTTTTGTTTAAAATTTTTATTTTTACAATTAAATTTTGCTTTTCAGATTGATCTATATTCTCAACCAGCTAGGTGGTACAGTGGATAGAATATTAGACCTGGAATCAGGAAGACCTGAGTTCAAATCCAACCTTAGGAATGTATCTAGTATTATTTAACCTCTTTCAGCAAGTTACTCAACCTCTCTTAACCTTGGTTTCCTTAACTATAAAATGATGATGAAAACAACACCTCTCAGAATTGTTGTGAGAATAAAAATTTTTAAGTGCTATATAAATGCTAGCTATTATTTTTATTTTTCTCTCACTGGAAAAGACAAAAAAGCCCTTGTAACAAATGAGCATAGTCAAGCAAAACAAATTCCTTCATTGGCTCTATACTAAAAATTGTTTTATTCTGCATCCTGAGTCCATCTCCACTGTTCATTCTCTTGTTGATGTAAGCATTTAGAGATACAGTATACATTTTCACTCAAGGACTACTGTGGCTACATCTCCGAAATTTTAGTATGTTGTTACTGTTGTCATTATCTTTAATGAAGTTTTCTATTATTTCTGTGATTTTTTTTCTTTAACCTACCTATTCTTTAGGATTAAGTTACTAAATGTCCAATTAATTTTTAATTCTTTCTTTGGGAGCCCTTAATTGACTATAGTTGAGTATAATTTTACTGTATTGTAATTGAGAAGGGTAGAAAGGAATAAGCGTGTGCTAGGCACTGTTTTAAACACTTTATAACTATTTTATAAAACACATGTTTAATATTTCTGCCTCTCTGCATTTGTTAAATTTTGATACTTTAGAACATAGTTTTTTTTTTTCTATGTTTAAACAAATACTTTATTAACTTCTGTTTTACATCATTCATTTCCGCCAGATTTTGAGTTACAATCATTTTCCCCCCATTATTCCCCTACCCAACCTCCAGAATAGCAGTCCCACAAGATATCGCTTCCTCCAATCTGCTCTCTCCCATACCTTCTCCCATACCCCCATCGACTTTTCCATTAGAGGAAGATGAATCTTTGTGTCCCAATGCCTGCACATCTTATCTCCCAATTATAGGCAAAAGAGTATTAATAATAGTATTTATATATATATTTGAAACATTTAATGTTGCGACCTTGAATTTCAGATCCATTTCCTTCCTCCCTTGTCACCCATTCCTTCTTGGGATATAAGTAATTCAGTATATGTTGTACATGTCTAGCTATGCAAAACATTATCATAGTAGATATATTGTGCAAGGATGTTTATAATTCCCTCCCACTCATCCCACCCCCCACCTGGTCCATTCCCTACATGATCCTGTCCCTCTTCTATAGTGGGTACTTCCAACCTCCCCTCACCCCAAGGATGCCCTCCCATCCATCATCCCTCCTCTCATCCCCCTTCCCCCTATCCTGCTGCAGGTTGAGATATCCCATTTAGTATGTATGTCATTTTCTCCCTGAACCAAATTCAATGTGAATGTGGTTTTGCCTTTTTAGCCTTCCTTATTCTCCCCCTCCTTTGCACCCACTTCCCTACATGAGATAGTTTACCCTACCATGTCTCTCCCCATCTCCTCTTGCCACTTTCCTCTCTCACCTCATAATTTCATCCCTTGAGTACTCTCCCTTCCCAACAAAATCAACCTATGCCTCTATCCATATATAACTGTAACCATATACACACACATTCACATATGTATTCGTATGACCACACCCCCTTCTTCCATTATTTTCATAGTGGGAAAGATATCATCAGTCACAGATATTGCTTTTCCATATAGGAATGTAAATAGTTCAACTTTGATAAGTTCCTTTTGATTTCTTTTCCCTGATTACCTTCTCAGGCATCTCTTACTTCTTGCGTCTGGATGTCAAATTTTCTATTCAACTCTGGTTTTTTCCTCAAGAATGCTTGAAAGTCCTCTATTCCACTGAATGACCATATTTTCCCCTGAAACAAAATACTCAGTTTTGCTGGGTAGGTGACCCTTGGGTTCATTCCCAGTTCTTTTGCCCTCTGGAATGTCATATTCCATGCCCTTCGATCCCTCAGTGTAGAAGCTGCCAGGTCCTGGGCTATTCTGATTGTGTTTCCACAATATTGAAATTGTTTCTTCCTGGCCGCTTGTAGTATTTTCTCCTTGATCTGGGGATTCTGGAACCTGGCTATAATATTCCTGGGAGTTTTCTTTTTGGGATCTTTTTCAGGAGGTGATCGGTGGATTCTTTCAACCTCTATTTTGCCCTCTGGATCTAAAACATCAGGGCAGTTTTCCTTGAGAATTTCTTGAAGGGTGATTTCTAGGTTCTTTCTTTGATCATGGCTTTCAGGTAGTCCAATAATTTTTAAATTGTCTCTCCTGGATCTATTTTCCAGGTCAGTGGTTTTTCCCATGAGATATTTCACATTGCCTCTAATCTTTCGTTTGTTTGGATCTGCTTAACAGCATCTTGATTTCTCATAAAGTCATTAGCTTCCATTTGCTCCAGTCTAACTCTGAAGGAATGAATCTCCTCAGTGAACTTTTGAGATTCTTTTTCCATCTGGCAAATTCGACTTTTTAAGGCATTCTTCTCCTCATTGCCCTTTTGGGCCTCCTTGCCATTTGAGTTAGTCTATTTTTTAAAGTGTTGTTTTCCTCAGTCAGGCTGTTGACCCTCATTTCATACTTTTCCTGCATCCTTCTCATTTCTCTTTCCAATTTTTCCTCCACTTCTCTTATTTGATTTTTAAAGTCCTTCTTAAGGTCCTCTATGGCCTGCAACCCGCTCATGTTTTCCCCTGGGGCTTTTGGAGCAGGACTTCTGACCTCACAGTCCTTTTCCCGCTCTATGCCCCCAAAATAGGAGTCTAGGGTTGCATTTTTCTGTTTCCTTTGCCTTGGCATGTTGCCACTTAATTGCTTGACTTTTGGGCTTGTTGCCACACTATGGCTTTAAGGCCAGATAGAGGAATTTTCGTCCCGAACGTGTGGGGGGCAACTTCCGTTTCTGGCAAGCTGTAAACCCACCCACAACTTCCACCCTAGATCACAATCCAGATCCAGGGAGGTTAAAGCAAGAGCGATTACCCCCCAAGACTGATCGCTGGATCTCCCCACGATTTGTAGGCTGGGAGCCGGAAATGCCTCTGAAAACTACACAGTGGCGTGTCTCCTCAGCAGCTTCTAGCCCCCAGGGGAGGGAGCTGACGCATTCCCCAAATACAGGTCCCAAAGTCCATAGGACACTAACCTCTTACTTTGTCCTAGGCAAGTCTATGTTGATAATTCTGGCGTCTCCACAGTTCCTGGTGTTCTGGGGTTCCTCCAGCCGGCTGCTGGCCCTGCCGCCCTGGGGCTAAAACCTCGGCTCACGTGGACCTGGGCTCGGCTAGGCTCCTGAGCTCTGCGCGCTGCCGGCTCCCAGACCACTGCGCTGGTCCTTCCTGCAGGGTGCTGGGCTGTCCTCAGCGGGAGGTTAGCTTCTCTGTGTCGTTCTGTGGGTGCTGGGGCTCCAGAAGATTTTCAGAGTCCTTTTTTACATAGTTTGTGGAGAATCTGGGGGCAGAGAGGCTTGGAAGAGCTGTTTCTACTCCGCCATCTTGGCTCCGCCCCTAGAACATAGTTTTTATGAAGGTGCCATGTGCAACTGAGAATTATGTATGCTCCTTTCTGTTGATGAAGGTTCCCTTGTCTTTCTACTCCATCTGCTGCCTAGCAGTCTAGGGGCATAAAAGAGAATTATTAGATAAAATATACTATATGTATTTGCAACAGCTGTGAGTCATGCCATGACAGGAGTTGAGAAATTATTCTAAATCTTACCTACCTTCATGACCTTGGAAATCATATGAGCCTTCCCTCAACCTCTTTCCTCAATCAATTACATAGTCTTTCTTAAATTAGTCCCTTAACTCTTTATTTTTGCTAGTTGAACAGTTAGTTTTGTTAATCCGAATCTTAATTCAGACTGTTATCTAGTTGGCCTCTTTTGAATGCCTCTTCTCCAATCCATCTCTCCCTAACTGCCAAGTTACTTAATATATACTTCTGACCATGTTATTCTTGTGCTAAAAACAAAACAAATCAAAAAGAAAACAACAACAACCACAAAAAACCCTTAGACGGCTCCCTATTACCTTTTGAATAAAATACAAATTTCTGCTTGGCAATAATAACTGTGTTACACCCTTTCATGAACTCAGGGTTTTGAGCAAACTGTACTATTTGTCATGTTATCTCCTGCCTCAAGATTTGTGTGTAAGCAAGTCTTCCCTTTCAATAAAAATCCTCTCTCTCCAAAATACTCTTTCCTTACTTACTCAAATAAAATTGTATTTACTTAATGAACATTTTGTGACTCCCTCCCCCACCCCCCATGTAAATTCCTTGAAGACAGGTATTATTTTAGGAATCTTAAGTACTGTTTATTGAATGTTTATTGAAATTAAAAATGGGAAATTAAGTAAAACAGGAGTTTAGTTTGTGGCTGTGACTAAGATATTTTAATATACAGAATGTAGCATAACTGAATTGTTTTCATAAAGCATTAACTGACTTTTCATAAACAGTTAAATTTTGGGGGGGATATTTTCATTTCTTATGATGCAGAGGCTGAATAACTTTTCTCCCAATCAAGTGAATTTTGTCTTTCTTCTTCTTTTTTTTCCTGTTCTTGATGCTATTGTTTTTTCTTCCAAATTAGATTTTTGATCTTTCAATCATTCTGTATTTAAGGGTGGTTGGATTACTTAAATCCTCCTCTTAGTGTGCAAGAGGTGGGGGTGAGATGTTGTGTAATCCAACCTTTTATACTATTCAGAAATCTCTTCCCCCAAGTATTTAGCATGGTCATTGGGGAATAGTAGACACCATATAAATGCTTATTGCCCTCCTCCCCCTAAGTATAAGTGCTTAAACTTATTACCTCACAAAATATTCCCATTTTACCCACTTCTAATAATTTCCAAAATATATGTGTATTTATTAAAAGCTAGGTTTTACAAGGTGTTTTAATGTTTGTAAGGCACTTTTACAAATATATCATTTCATCCTCACAACAATTCTGAGAGGTAGGAGAATTTTTTGTTCCTTTTTTACAAATGAGAAAACTGAGAAATTCAATTTAAATGACTTGCCTAGGGTCACATAGCTAGTATTTGAGGCTGGATTTGGAGTCAGATCTGTCTGACTCTAGGATTCCATCTCTGTGCCACCTAGTTGTCTTTAATGTGTATGTATGTTGTCTCCTTCATAGAATATAAGCTCTTTGAAAGTCAGTAGGCCTCAAGGCTTACATTTGTAATCTCAAGGGTTATACCAGTTATACTCAACAGTTCTGCTTTTGCCTATGTATCCCAAGCACCCAGCACAATGCTTGTCCCATAATAGTACCTTAAAAAACATTGATTGATTGAGAATTGTGAGAAAGTTCTGTCTCATATTGAACATGAATCCCTGTCTTGCAACATCTACCTATTTTTTCTACTTTTGTCCATGGGATGTCATCAAAACAAGTCTTATCAACAGGCAGTAGGAGATATTGGAAAGATGTGACATTTAGTCAGACGACCTGGCTCTGCCCTGTATTGATTTTTCTGGTTACTAGCTGTGTTTGTATACTTGTGTGTTTGTGACATACACAGAGAGGAAACCTGTGACATAACTATGAAACTATCCCATGTCCAAATCTGTAAAATAGTGAATGATGCTTGCCTCAAAGAAAGGCAAATATGTGGGAAAGGGTCCTAGATAATGTGATTTACACATTGGTTCAGTCTCTTTTCCATGTTGGCTGCCCTTCAAATATTTGAAAACAGTTATCATCCTCCTCTTCCCCCTTTAATCTTTTTCCTAGGCTGAGCATCCCTAGTGTCTTCAACTGTCTTTCATGACATGGTTTGAATGTTTTATAATGTAACTCTTTCAGCTGAATCCTCCACTTCTCTGAAACAATCTGTAATCATTCTCGATAAGTGCAGGATGAGCGGATCCAAGGGCTGGATTTCAACACAGTAGAATGTGTCCAAGAAACCATTTGTATTCATCAATCATGTAAGATAAAATTATATGCTAATCCCCTGAAACTGTGGATACAAAGACCCCAGGCACTATTAAAGCCTATATAAAACCAAGCAATGGCAATTTGAGAATCAACATTTCAACCAGTAGAGTGTTAAGGAAAAAATCTATTATTTAGTGGGCCATTCCGGAGCCATTTGAAAGGTTCTGCATTCGTTTGTATGGTATGGTGCTTCCAGTTCTGAGTTTTCTTTGTGTCTATTACTGGTGCATTTCTCTCTCACCTCACCTCACCAGTGACCAGTATGTTGGAAACAAGCTGATGCTGAGGTCTGATTAAATATAACCTTGGCCTGCATGGTCATTTTGGGAACGGCTACTTTTGGTCACATGTAGGATGTGGCAGTTGTTTAGATGTTGTTTTTAAAACAGAAACTCAAGCTTTATCCCCAGAATATATCTCTTACCCTCTAACCTAACTTTAGCCTAAAACCTTGTCTAATTGGCCTGAAGTTAGTGCTTTGGTTTTTTTGTTTTGAGGAAGGAGAATTATTGGGGTACTTTAGCCATATCCATTGAAGGATGCTAGTTGCTTTCCACCAAACATTCTTAAAAAGAGAGAAAAAACAGTACACAAAAGACTGCATTTGACAGGAGAAAAATGGCATGTAATATTTGTCTGAAGTAAAGTAGAGGGATAAATGTTTGTGAAAGAGGTGAGGAGAGAAGAGGTACCTAGAGCATGTACATACATACATTCATGTATACATATATGCATGCATGTATGTAAGCAAGGGGCACATGACCAAGAATGAAAGCAGAAACGTATCAGAAACCTTTAAGTATTGTATTGGTAATGATAACATTTAGAGTTAGCCAGATATTTGTGGCAAATTGCCAAGAATAACAGAGAGGGCTTTTAAAAGTATTTTTGTCATGGTGGCTAGGTGGTGTAGTGAATAGAGCACCTGCCCTGCAGTCAGGAGGACCTGGGTTCAAATCTGGCCTCAGACACTTACCATAAAACCTAGCTGTGTGACCTTGGACAATCCCAATTGCCCTACCTTCCCCTCTCCAAAAAGAAAAAAAAGGTATTTTTGTAGCAAGAAGTTGATCAAAGGGAGAACTGGAATAGTATTTGGGGAACATCAATTACTGTTTTAACATATCATAGAGAAAAGCTAAAGATGTTGAGTAATTCTACCTATTGACTTCTATATCCAGTCAAGGACAAAACATCTTCAAACTAGAATTTTTAGGAACCACAGAAGAAGAGATTGATGGCCAAAGATGGTGAGAGAGATTATAAGAGAGCTTATATTTGTCTTCAAAAGAGTTCAAGTCTCCAGACATATATGAATTATATATCTTAGGCTATGGCAAAACTACTCTCAGTGATCTTTGAGAAATTTGAAGGACAGGAGAGATGCCAGAAGTTGGGTGCCAAATGTTCCAATTTTCAAAAGGTAGGGCAAAGGGAATTATGGAACCTATAGACCACTAAGCTTAATGTCAATCACTGGCAAAATTCAAGAGCAGATTATTAAACAGATGGTTTGTGAATGTCAAAAAGCAAGCCAGCATGGGTATATAAAGAAGTCATGCCAAACTAGCAATTTCTTTTTTGTTGGAGTTACTAAATAGTAGGACTGTATAAAGGAATTTTGTATTAATGAGGTGGGACAGAATGTTAAAAAATGAAAAGTCTACTGACTTCAGAGTCAGAGGACAGGTTCACACGTCGTCTGATATTTAACACTTCACCTATATGGGTGGTAATTTACTGTCTGTAAGGTAAAGGTGGACTCTGAGGTCCAGTTGACCTCTAGATTTATAATCCTATGAATTTATTGAAGGGGCTAGAGATTACTTCTCCTCCATCCTTCCATTAGTGCCCTGGAGTAGATGATTAAAATTGGCTTAGCCAGCCAATGACAGAGATACAGAAAAGTATAAGAAAAACACGATGTCTTCCCTGTTGTACTCTCCCCCATTTTTAGTTGATTCATCTTAAGGTAAATGTACCAGCAGAATTCTCAAGGTGTAAGAGCTATAGCAGAAACTGAGGAATACTTGAAATCTTGCTTACTCTCTCCCTTGGTGACCTTGTAATCAACTGGGGTACTGTGAGGTCCCTGAACATTTCAAATGGACCAGTGCAACTTAAATGTTCTAGTTCTGCTCGAATGGTGAATAAGGGGAAGAATATTATCCCAGTCTCCTATGATATGGTTGTAGATTGGGTAACATGACTGTTGGGATAATTTGGAGGTATTAGAAGAACCATAACCATAGAATATTAATAAGTCAGCATAAGATTGCATCTTGTTTTTTGAATTAGACACCTTTTAAAGGATAATTTGGAGAAAGGTGCACTTAGAAACAATATTGATAGAATTTGTTTATGGGGTAATTGAGTTAAATAGCTAATACTTTTAAAAATTAAGATTCTAAAAATGGATAGGTTGTAATGATGGGCAGAAATCTACAATGATGAAATTTTAGAGGGACAAACATGGTCTGCATATGGCTAAAAGAACTTTCAAATATTGAAATGGCAAAAGGGCAGTTAATTTGACTGTTCATGTGGGCCAAATACACTTGGAAATAAACTTTGGGATTTTAGTGGACCTCATTTCCTAAGTGAGCCAAGAGGGTGTTGTAGCTACCAGAAAAACGTAACTCTTTCTTTATTTGAACTGTCATTAAGCCCTTCTTTCTCTCTGTCTTGTACAAAAAGATTAGAGTTGTGTCACTAGCACCATGTAATATGTAGAATGGTTGAGAGATCTGGTTTTAGGTTAGAATAGATTTCTAGGAGGAGCAATCCTATGAGGTGTGATAGCTGTATTAAGATATTTGAAGGGCTATTATGTGGAAGAGGAAATTGACTCATTATGTGTTCTTCTGAAGGTAGAACTAAAGATTACTGAGTTACGTTTTTTTAGAAGTGAAATTCTATTCCTCTTCCAAAGGAATTTCAATAACCTCTCCTGGAACTTCATTCCCCTTCTAATAAATACTGTGTTTTTTGGCACTGTATAAAAACTGTATAGAAGAGCATAACTCTTTAGAAACTGAAACTTCATTAGGATTGAAATTTCAACTTTTACCTTCATAGGAGAGGATCTGATCAGATAGAATTGGTTTATTCGGTCCCAAGCAAAAGAGCTGAACCCTCTGATTGGGGGCTATTCTCACTCCTACCACCTCTTTACCTTCTCAGTTCTTTCCTTGAGCTAAGGAAAGGTCTGGAGACAAAGGGAAGCTGGCCAGGTTTTTTCTTTAGTACTAGAGTTTGCTTCTTAAAACACTTAAAACATTGGGTGAGCATAACTGGGTAGGCTATAAATTGTGATTACATTCCTCCTCAAAGAAACTGAATAAGGTACAAATGATATATGTGTCTTCAGAGGGGGGAATGGCATAGATTTACCTGGTCTCTCCTCCTGCTAACACCAATCTTCTCTGTCAGCACTAGCCCTTTTCCTAAATACAATGGATATTGGATAGAATTGTTTGACTCAATTATAGTGCTTTATCCAAGGTGGGCTCTTATCAATCAACTGATAGACATTATTAAATGTCTCCTATGTGCAAGACACTGTGCTACAAACACAGTGCAGTTATAAGATTATGACTTCCCCTGCTCTCAGGGGGCTTACAGTCTTCTGAACTGTATAGGATCATAAAAGCATAGATCTAGAGCTGGGAGGGACCATCAAGTACAACCCTTCCATTTTGTAACTGATGAAACTGAGGCTCAGGGAGGTGGACCAAATTATCTGATGTCACAAGCAATCCACCATCAGGTGGGAGGGGGCAATAGAAAAGTATGAAATTTAATTAGGAAGAGAAAACTGCTCTTTTCTACAAGTTATCAAATTAAGTACAAAAGTATCATATTGTTCATTTTCCCTTAAAAATTCTGATACAAATTTCTTAAGAGATGTAAGTAAGAGGGTACTGGCAAATTTTAAGAACTGGCTTTCTGGGATACACAGGGTGTGTGTGTGTGTGTGTGTGTGTGTGTGTGTGTGTGTGTGTGTGTGTGTGTGTGTAAATGTAGGCAGGATGTACTTTTAAGTTTAATATCCATTATTAACATGCAACAAAAAATCAAGTCATGATTTGTAGCATTTGCCATAAATGCTTACATGGAAAATTAACAGTAGGCTCAAGCCAGCCCAAGCTGGTTCCCCCACATCCCTGGATATAAACCAGTAATCATTTGAGTGACAAATAAGTCCATAGAATTTTAACAGGTGCTATATGGGGACATTAAAGGAATGGAAAACAGGGCCCTTAGTCATAAGAAGCTTGCATGAGTTATTCTTTGGGTCTTAGTTTTTTATTCATAATGTCAAGGGGTTGAGCTCTTTATATTGTGCTTTATGGTTACAGAGAGTTTTACTTGCAACAACTCTAGTCAACTAGGGAGCTCTAGTCAATGCTTATTTTAAAGAGGAGGAAACTGAGGTTCAGAAAGATTGTGATGAGCTCATGGTCAACTTGGGCATATAGGGTTTTCCTTCCATCTTTTTCTGTCTCTGTCTCTATGTCTCTCTCCCTCCTTCTCTCCCTCCCATGCTCCATTTCTCCCCCTCCCTCCCTCTCTCTCCATCTATTGTAATATCTATCGTAATACTTAATAATCTATAGGATTTTTCATCTGTCTATTGTAATGTTTAATAATCTGTAGGGTTTTTCATATATTTTTCTGTCTATTGTAATGCTTAATAATCTATAGAATTTTTCATTTATCTCATAATGCTTAATAATCTGTGGGGTTTTTCGTCTATCTTAATGTTTAATAATCTGTAGAGTTTTTATCTGTCACAATACTTAATCATATATAGGATTTTTTTCTCTCTCTATCATAATGCTTATCCAGATCTAAAAATCTAGGATTCTCAGAATATCTGATAACTAAAGAACCATGGGATGATTATAATAGGTAGCATTTATATAATGATTTATGGTACACAAAGCACTTTCTATATATTCTTTCATTTGATCCTCACAAGAAACCTATGAAGTAGGTGCTGTTATTATCCCCATTTTACAAATGGGGAAACTGAGGTTGAGATCTTAAGTGTCTTCCTATGGCCAGTCAGTGTCTGAGGCAGGCATGACTGAGAATTCTTATAATATAGCCCAGGCAGTATAAAATAGAATAGTAGAAAACTGAGTGCTTAAGTGCTATGGGGATGCAGCATATTTGTATGATGAGAGAAATGTTGAAGTTAGTCTAGGAAGTCTTCCCAAAGTAAATTAGTTTTGAGTCTCTCTGTTTGGTGAGGAGAAATGCCAGGTAAGAATATTATGTCAAAGCAAGTGGTGGGGAACCACAAAGAGGAGTGGAGAGAGGAGGGTGGAGTTGGAGATGAGAGGTGGGGGGAGTCTTTGGCAGGTCCAAGTTCCATAGACATCATCCTGTATTCTGGTGGAGCCTTAACGTCCGTCCTTTTGGCTGCTGCACTGAGTTCCAGAGATGATTGCAATGCTGCATACTCTGTGACCTGTATCAAAATGTGTGATGATGATTATTCAGTAATATATGCGGCGTATCTTGTGGCTTTATCCAGCTGTAAATTCTGACAAGTAAGAGAAGTGCCAAGCTTGGTCTCAAGCCCACACATGTTAGAAATTGAGCGAAATGTAGGTTCCTTAAACTGAGTATCAGTCTGATCTATAAATGGAGCATGAAGAGTACCATGGGATTTGGAAAGCAGCTTTATCTCTCCTGCCCTGGTAATGGATCTGTTTTTAGTAGAGTACCATGGGAGCATTATGTCTCTCAAGAGAGTGAGACTGGGGCAGTGCAGGAAATAATACCATGTTGAAAAGGACACATTAAGTCCAGAGGTCTCTATACTTTCTCTGAGGAAGAACTACTTTTGATTTCTTGGAAATATTTATGATCTATTAATGGGAAGTTAACAAGGCAAGGTACCAAGCATTTATTAAATACTTACTGTATGCTGAGTCCTAAGGATACAAATAGAAGTTTTGCAAAAATATAGTTCCTGCCTTCAAGGGGCTTACATTCTAATAGAGAAGACAACACAAAAAATGGAGTTATAAAAGAGGTGGGAAGACAGTGGTGAAGTTGCCAGCAAGGTTGTGGTGTTGAGATCCTTGGGAAGTCAGAAGCACAGGTGGAAGGAAAATGAAGTTAGGCTGACCCAAGGCCTGTTCCTGAGAGAAACTCTGATGAGGGAAGGGGGTCTGGCATAAGGAGGGATGTTCTAGAGTTAGGAGGATGAAGCATGGATGTTCCAGAGTTAGGAGGATGAAGCATGGATGTTCCAAGGTGAGGAGGCCCTGCACTCCAAGGGAGGTTCCAGGAGTGAGAATACAGCTGAGGCATGGTATTAAAGCCCTGAAGGTCAGAAAGGAGAAACTGAGTGAAGTACTCTTGATTATAGCACCAAGGGGAAATACTGTAATATGGCAGAAACTGCCTATCCCAACCTCTTATCCACATGGCCCAGAGATTCAATTCAATAAATATTCATTAAGTGCCTAATGTGTGCTAAATAGAAGAGGCATTTAAGGACAAAAATGAAACAATCCCTACTCTCAAGGAACTTATATTAGGGGAGGGGAATGAGAATGTAATAGATATATAAATATACACTAGGTGTTTCTGTTAGTCGTTTATTTCTGACCCTTTTAGGTTTTTCTTGGTAAAGATACTGGAGTAGTTTGCCATTTTCTTTTCCAGCTCATTTTGCAGATGAAGAAACTGAGGTAAACAGGGTTAAGTGACTTGCCCAGCGTCACACAGCTAGTGTCTGAGGCCAGATTTGAAGTCATGAAGATGAATCTTCCTCATTCCAAGCCCAGTGCTCTATCCCCTCAACTACCTAGCTGCCCCATACACTTGGTAGCTTAGTCCAGATTAGTATGGCTAATGAATTCTCTGAAAAGGTAGCAGTATTCGAATTTATACTACCTTATTTCCATTGAGCTTGAGCCAGTTACCATATTTTACTTAATTATAACTTTGAATAGTGAGAATTCAAATACATGAGACCACTTTAAGGGATTCATTTTTTGTACTCATCAGGACTGATTTAGTAGAAAGTAATATTAAGTGATTTTAAGGTAGTGTATTCTAATCTGGGGAGGTGATTCAGGTGAGACTTTGAGAGAGATTTGATAACGTGTGATCCTTTAGCCTTAGTATCCTATGCATTTTAGACCATGGCAAAATATTTGTGTTGGACCACAAATAAAATGGGGTGTATAGATCTACATTGGGAATAGGAAAATAAATAACACCTTCTAAGACAAATAAAATTCTTTGTGCTAAGTACTATGGCCCAGGAAATTCAATTTTGATTGACTCATGAAACATATAAGCTATAAGTACAGATGATGTGTCTTTTTCCAGCTGGCATTTAAAAAAATATTCATTGACATCTTTCCTTGCTTGACCAAGATATTGGTATTAATGAGCTTCTCCTATGACCCCAGGTATATCTCTGTAATAGAAATTGCTTAATATCAAGTTTCAGGTAATTTCTCTATGCCATTGGATAGTCAAAGTTAAGAAACAGGAATCCAGAGTAGAAGGGTTGAAGTGACAGGTAATTTGAATAGCCCTGAGCTAATTGTAGATACCTTGGAATATTGCCATTTCATCATGAATTCCTGATGTCATTCAACTCACTTATTTCTTTTTTGTTCATTTTATTTTACACCTTTATGACTTTCCCTTGACCGTACACCCCACTGAAATTGATTCCTTGCTTGTAATAAGGAAAAACATTTGATAGGCTGTGACCTACCAATGTATTCCACCTTCTCTCTATAGTGCTCTTTCCTACAAATATCTCTCCGAGACATCTAGGTGGTACTGTGGGTAAGAGTGTTGGATTTAGAAGCAGAACAGACCTGATTTCAAATCCTTCTTGAACCACTTGCTAGCTTTGTGACCCCATTCAAGTGACTTAACCTTTGCCTCAGTTTCCACCAGAAAAATAGCATCTATCTCATAGGGTTATTATGAGGATCAAATGAGCTGATGATGTTTTCAATGCTCTATAAACCTCAAGACCTTTATAAATTCCAATGACTATTAGCTGCTATTATGATTAATAATTATGATAGGGTATATTTTTTGTTTTATATTTGGTAACAAGATTTCTCATAACAGTTTCTCAGGGTTTTGTCTTCCTTTTAGTGGTTGTCTCATTTTTGATGTTGCAGTTGTGTATATTATTGATCTGGTTCTCCTTATTTACTGTCACTTATAGAAATATTTCCATATTTCTCTGAATTTCTCACTTATTCTTAATGCACAAAAATAGTCCATTATATTTATGTGCCAGTTTATTTCATGCACATCTACCTTGCTTCTGGTTCTTTGTTGCCACAAAAATGCTGCTATTAATATGTTGGAACTTATTGAGCCTTTCTGCTTTTGACCTCTTTGAGCATAGATGACCAGCAGTGGAATTATTGGGCAAAAGGGTATGAATGGTTCATTTTTCTATTATAATTCCAAATTTCAGCCTACACTTGAAACCACTTAGTAAGATAATATTGGAGTTCAGGGGATTTGGGGAAAAATAAGATGTTTTTAGTGATTTGTTTTGTGTAGAAATAAAACCTTGTGGGTCAAAAGTTTGGACTTAAGGGCAATGAGGATTTTGATTATAGTCTGATCAGGAAGTTTATTTCAAAATGCTTTTCCTTTTTGCAGGATTATTTTTAAACTAGTTGAATTATCCAGCTAACAGCAGCAACTCCATTCTCTAGAACAAAATGGCAACCAGTAAGAGATCCTGACATCTTTTCCAAAAATTTTGGCAGACTTTCAGCTATCTGAACACTGTAGATTAGACTGAGCTAGATAGCATAGGGGAGTAAAATCTGTATCTACTTTTGTCTTTGTTTTCAAGAGTCTAAATTAGTGTTTTATTTTTGGTTCTTTGGTAGAGCACAATAATAACTAACCAGCCTGATGGAAGGCATTTTGGGGGGTGTTTTTTTTTATTGCATTTGTGGGTTAAAAAAAATGTTGGTGGTTGATTTTTGCTTATCATGAAACAATAATGTCCATCTTCCTCCCCCACCCCAATCTCTTCTTAGAAGAGATTTCTTTCCCTTCTAATATTGGGACTCCTCCCAACATTTCCTTTTTCTACTAAAATAATAAAGACAAAGAGCTAAGGCTGCAGAGGTTATGATAAAAGGCTTAATCTTGTAATAGTTAATTTTTAAAGTCTTATTTCTCAGCAGGTGTGTAGGCTCTTCCAAGGGCCAAGTGCTTAGGACATTGTCACTGGGCTAAAGCTGATCAAGTCAAAGTAAATCTTTTTCATTCTGGCCCATAAAGTGTGTGTGTCTGGGGAGTGAAAAATCAGTGCAGAGTCACAGTAACAAAAACAGTTCTTAAAAACCAATGAAAATCTTTAGACATATCAAAAAAAGGCAAATTATGTAAACTAAAACCAAGAAACATAAGGTATTATTAAAGAAATACAATAAATAGCAGGGTTTGGGTCTTCAGGTACATGTTAAAGCCCAAAGTGATCTAGTGGGACAGAAGATGAAATAAAGAAGCTATCAGAGAGGTCCAAAGACAGAGACCAACTGAGGGACTTATTCAAGTACTTAGATGAAATACAGTTTTCACCTTTCTCTGGGGAAAATTTGGGGAAAGGTAACACATGAGTAATCATGAATAAGATAGATATCAAGGCACTCATGTTTTCAGGAGAGATCTTTATAGTTTCTGATTTGTACAGTAGTTTCATTTTAAAAATAAAGTAGTTACAGGATTATTGTTAGCAAGCGCATCAATTTCCTTACTCTTTGGCAGACCAGTCATTTAAAATTGTACTTTCAAAATCCTAAATTAGAAAATTGAATAATTGACAGTGGAGGCTTACACCAACACCAATTTCAAAATTATTCCTACAAAGATTCCTTAAAGAACCCTGTAATCTCTTTTCCTTTTTGATAGACATGCAGTTTCATACTTTTAAAACATTAAGTTTTCATCTGTCCTTTGTTAATTTCCTTCTGGATAATCTCTGTTTGGGAGGTGAATAATAGTGAATTGAAAAACCTAGAAGCGGAAAGTCTTTTTTTGCCTTCTCTCAAAAAAAAAGGAAGAAAACATTTGACCTAATATTAGTCATCTAATTTCTTTATGAAGTTAGTGGAACCATCCAATTTTACTATTCAAGCTTTTCAACATTAATCTTCAATTTTACACCATGAAATAGATGGCACATTTCTGTCTGGATGGTCAGTGTGCTTTTGGAATGTGGTCTATGGAGTTAGCAAAAACTTGGATTTGAATTCTGCCTCGAGATACTTATTAGCTGTGTGATGGTGAGCAAGTAAAATGTAAATGGGGGATTATATCACCTTCCTCACTGGGTTATTACTAAACCACCCAGATGGATCTATGATCTCATTCATTTGGAGTCTCCCTCCATTAACACATTTTGCAACTCATCCATTCTTGCCCATCCTTCACCACTCTTGCCCATCTCATCCCTCCACCCCCATCCCAAACATAATGTGTGTATCATTTTACAAACTTGAAAGGACTACACAACCACCAGCTCTTATTATTTGGGGATGTTTATCTAGTGGCTGAACACTTTGAAAAATTCAAACTCTTTCATACAAGATAAAGAGAAGAGGGGAAGAGGGAGAGGGAGAAAAAGGGATAGAGAAAGAATGGGAGAGACAGACATATCCATATATAAGTACATACAGAATAAATACAACATGGATTTGGAAAGGACAGTACCTCAAGGTGTGTTTGGAAGGAAACCAGGGATTTCCTGGTGGAGATGAGAATAGAGAGCATTCTTGAATTAATTCAGATAATCTGTTAAGCCCTAGATCCAATGCAGGTGGACTGAAAGAAAATACTTCTTTAGGAGCAGAGGGCATTTGTTTGGAAGTATGGGATGATCACTGTGGGATGTATAAGGAAGGTTCTCAGTGCCAGGTTGGGCACTCTGTACTTGATCCTTTTGTTATATAGGGTGTCTGAAAAGTCTTAATAGCTTTAAAGTGCTTTAAGACTTTTGGAACACATTGTATATAGTCAGGTTGAGAAAATAGCCTCATTATATTATGAAGTTGGATTTGTGGTATATGAATTAAGAACATTCAAAAGAGGATAGCTTTTGTCTGACATTCAAATGTGTCCATGCTTACATTTGTTTCTTTCTTTATTCCTACAGTTGTACAATGTTAGATGGAGTTATGATTCTGCCTGTTCTCATGATGATAACTTTCCCCTCTCCTAGTGTGGAAGGTAAGGCATGGTTCATATCCATTTCCCCCCTTCTATAAGATAGAGAATAATTATAAAAGTGAATAATGTACAGGGAATGTACTGTTTAAATTTTCTTTGTCTAGATACACTTATAAAATTTTAAAAGTGATAACACTTCCCCCCAAAGCTTTGGCATTGGAATGGCACATGGACCAATGAAATAGGGAAGGGAAAGGAATAAACTATAGAGAGCCTACTATGTGCCAGACATTGTGATAAGTACTTTGTATAAATAATGTCTTATTTAGTCATAATGATTATTACATCAACCAAGGTATGTCTTAAGAAAAATGCTTCACCTTTGGATCACAATTTTTCCAGTTAGGTGGTGTAATAGATAGAGCTCTAGGCCTGGGGTCAGGAAGACCTGAGTTCAAATTTAGCCTTAGACACTTAGTGCCTGTTTGACTCTTGGCAAGTGACTAAACCTCTTTATCTCCTCAAATATAAACAGGAGATAATGACAACACTTTCCTCATAGGATTGTTGTAAGCATCAAATGATATAAAATTTGTAAAACCCTTAGTACACTGCATAGCATATAGTAGGTGGTATATACATGTTTATTCTTTCCCCTTCCCATTCCCTCAGTATATTATGTAGTGATTCATTCTTAATGTTTAGATCTAATCCAATTTGATACTTTTAAGGAAGTGCTCTGGCATCTTTTATGGTACCAACATTTTGCTATATTAAATCATTTACAACACATACACACATGTATATGTGTATACATATGTATGTATATATGTATAAAAATTGGGTTTGTTATATAAAGATATTTAAACACAATGATCTTTTTTATTTCTATGCTATTTTTATAGCAAAGGACTTTTTTTTTTTTACTATAACACATTATACTTTGAATTCCAGCAAAATAGTATTCCCAAATATTTGGAATATTTATAATCATTAATTTCAGCATTGGGGACGTGGGATAGTAGATAATTATGGCTTTTAACTGTATGTGTCTCTGTGTGTTTGTTTTATATTGTTCATAACGTATCAGCATTCATATTTCCCTTTCATTATACATAAAGTTCTATGTGTTGTGTAAATTGCACTAGATGACCCGAGTTTACTGCTAACTCTTTAAAATTCAGTGCTTTAAGTTGTAATAAGACTTTACTTGATCATATACTGAAGAATAGCTGAAATGCCGTCTGCTTTTTTCCCTCCCATTAGTCATTAATTATACTATTATACAGAGGTGACACCATTGTAGAAAATCTCAGATCTGTATTTGCATGACTATTGTTGACTTTCTTTTTCCCCTTAGAAGCATATGTGGGTCAGGTCTATTAATTACATATCATTAATAAAGAAAATATCTATATAATGATGAACGCTTCTATCTCAAAAAATTTATATTATTAAATTTACTTTATTGAAGATTTACTTCAGTGAAAATTAGTGAGTTATATAACCATTTTATTACAACAGAAACCTTTGACCCTTCTGATGGTATTCATTGTTAGGTTCCCAAATAATTTCCAGGTTGACTGTATAATAGAATTTCAAAAGCTGGCATTTGGACCCTCATACAATGTTTATTGTTAGATACCTAAGTAATTTGACTTTGACTTAATAATAGAATTTCAAAAGCTATCATTTCTCAGAATGCCTTAGGCTAATTAAGGGCAAGAGGGTACAAATCAAAAGGAATTTTTGTTATGAACCACAAAGATTCTGGGTTTTTTTTTTTTTGCCAGTAGAAAGAAGATAAGCCCTTTCTTTGAATTTTTCTGTATTCTTGCTGAATAGTTGAAAAGTTCTTAAAAGGAAGGGTCAGTAATAGAAATATCTTAGCATTATGTTTTTTTTTCTATTCCTTTTTATTGTAAAATACCTTTTTAAAAATATTGAGTGCTTACCCCTTATTTCAGCGGGGCAACGAGGGATTTGATAATTAGGTTTTTTTTTTTTTAGTAGAGAAAGGTAGCATCTAATGCATCTGTTCTATTTAGGAAGTGATATAGAGCTTATTTACTGCTACTAAAATACAAAATAAATATGAGCATACTAGACATTATGTCTTTAAGATTTTTGACCACCAAATGCATTTTTTCTCGTTCTAATGATGGAAGCTAAAGGGCTAATGGAGAGATTTAGACTAGGAGCCGATAGAGCAGGGATCTAGTCTATCACAAATTATCAGTGTAACCTTGATCAATTCACTTCACTGAAGGCAGCTAGACTAGGCTTCTTCAAGATCAAACATTCTATGAATAGATAAAATATGTCAATACATATGTCATCTTAGTTGACATAAATATAATGGTAACAACAGTAATAGTAGCTAGTATCTATATAACACTTTAAGGTTTGCTAAGTGCTTTATAAATGATGCTTTATCCTCACACCAACCCTGAGAGATAAGTGCTGTTATTATCCCCGTTTTACAGGTGAGAAAACTGGAGCTAAAAGAGGTCCAGTGATTTGAACCCATGAAGATGAGTCTTTTTGACTCCAGGTCTGTCACTCAATTTATTGGACCATCTAGTTTCACATAGAACCTTAGATTGCCTTAAATAAAAAGTAAGATTGACAAACTGCCCACCGGAGGAGTAAGATATGTTTGGATGGGGTTGCATATAAGAATGTAGTAAAATACTCAACAGGGACCCTTTCCTTTAGTTATGTCTGAAGAAGTTACCTAAATCGAGAAAGCCCCCTGTTTTATGAGTGGATGAATTGGAGTTTATAGATGAAGTAGTAGGGGCAACTAGGTGGTGCAGTGAATTGAGCACCGGCCCTGGAGTCAGGAGGACCTGAGTTCAAATCTGGCCTCAGACATTTGACACACTTACTAGCTGTGTGACCTTAGGCAAGTCACTTAACCCCAATTGACTTGCCTTCTACCCTCCAAAAAAAAAATATATATATAGATGAAGTAGTGAAGCCAGTTATGTGGTTGAGCCAAGTGATCTATGGTTTCATTGTTGTGAGGAAGTCTTATACTCATCAGTACTTTAGCAGATAGATGACTCCTCAAGTTGCTGTAAGTAAAAATACAATGATTAAAAAAAATCATCACCTGGCAGCCCATCTTCTGGAGAGGATTCTATCCACCTTTAGTGAGTCTGATCATTAGACAACAGGTCTAAAGTTCTCCAGTTAAGTAAGACCTGACATAGCCTTTGAGAACCCAGTTACCTTTGTACTGCAGAATGAAACATCAGAGGACTTGAGTGGAAGAGGTTTGTTGAAATTCCATCCATTTTCATCTTTTCCCAATAGGATACAAAAAGAGCACCAGTTTCTCACCCACTCTCATTACTCCCCACACCTCTATTAAACAAATAAAACATGACAAAAATTATCCACACACATTCCCTAAAGAAATAGCAGAGAAATGAACAATAAAAAAGATACACCCCTAGTTTCTCAGAGTATAGCAACAGAAACTAGCAAATGAGGAAATAATAATACAATAATAATTGCCTTAGACTAATGTTGATTTCAAGGTAGTTTGTGTGAATGAAATTTCCTCAAAATATTTTGCAGAATTTATCCTCTAGAGCAGGACTTCTTAACCTTTTGTGTCAAGGACATCTTTGGCATTCTGGGGCTACTTGGGTATGCTTCCACAGAATAGTGCTTTTAATTGCTTAACGTGAAATACACATATTTACAAAGGACACTAATTATATTGAAATAAAAAAACTCTTAAAGATCACAGATCCCAGCTTTATAACCCCTAAGGGCTAAAGAGAATTATTTATTATTTTGACACCTGTGAAAATTAATTGTGAGATTACCTATTTCAGGATCAGTCAAGGTGAGCTAGAATCTGTATTTCACACAATGTGCCTGAAACTGTGATACATTTAGCAGGAGGATCCAAGTTGGCATATATATTTTAATCTCAATCTAACTATTCACCTATTTCTTTATAGCACTATTTATCTACTTATTCATTCATTCATGGACAGGAAGGTCTTGCTTAGGTTGCAAATATAGCCTCCACCGGAAGATGACCAGTGGGTTAGGGGGAGACCCTATGGTGCTGTATTTAGTGTGGCTACTTCTCCTCAGCCCTACTGTTTTTCAGAACTCCTGAGCTCAAGTGATCCATTAACCTTAGCCTTCCTCAGTACCAGAGATTACAGATGTGGGCTACCCCACCTGGCTGGCACATGAACTTTAATCTTGATCATAAAACAGAAGTAGTTATAATAGACTGATTCTAATGAGCTGAGATTATGCTTTGTAGAGAGTTTTTTTTAAGGAACTATATCTTTTTCTAGACTTCTTTTTTTTTGGAGGGGGGGGCATTAAAACAGCATCTAGACTTCCTCAGGATAGTTTTTCTTTTTTCTTTTCTTATGGGAGGTGGGAGAAAGGAGGGGAGAAATTTTGACTTGTGTGAATCTAGTCTGATCTGTATGTTCACCATTTCCAGTTCATCCATTTTCCTAATTTGGAATCATTAATATTATTTTTCATCTTCTTCATCCATAACATCCATTCAGTTACCAAAAAATATCTTTACATTGCTATTCTCTTGGGTATTGCAACAGACTCAGAGGTCTTACCCTTCCCTCTTACTCCCTTGCCCCTTCCCTGCTTCTTAATGTCCTTTATTCATATATATATATATATATATGGTCATATTTTTTCCTGCTTAGAAATCTTCAACAATTTTCTCTTGCCTATCAAATACATTTTAGATGTCTTTACCTAGGAAACCAAAGCCCCCTATATTGTGGGGACATTCTACCTTTCTGGCATATCTAAAAGTACTTTCTGATATATTCTTGAACTTCCGCCACCCTCAGTACTTTGTATCTTCCATTCTGTTCTTGTGCCTCAATCAGGCTCTTCTGAGCCCCTGAAGTACCCTTCCTCTCCTATTGAATTCCTACCTATTCTGTGAAGCCCAACTTAAATGGAACTTCCTCCATGAAACCCTTTCTGATCTTGCTAAAAATCATTTTTACTTCTAACCACATTTAGACCATGACAAAATGTTTCTCTAATGATTTTTATATTATTGTATTTTTGCAGTTTTGTATTATTTTATGTATTGTATTATTGTGTGATATGTTATATTGTAAGTGTGAAAGCTTACTGAGGGCAGAAAATGAATCACCTCAATAAAATTTCTCTCTGTATTGCTTAGGCCATGCCTTGCTCACAGCTGTGTGTGTAATGAATTATCACATTTGTGGTGAAGTCATTCTGTGAATTTGGGCTGCCTTTGTGAATTATAGTACTTTCACTTATGCTTTAATGTTTTTGAAGACAGTAAAATTTCCCTCTAGAAGAGAAATTTTTGGTCCAGTCGGGGCTAAGTTAATACAAAGAGCAGACAAACGCATGAGAACATAGCCCTCAAGGCAGAATTTTGCTACTGTATCTACAACATCATTGAAGTATCATCTATATATCACTGTGATAGAGTTTAGGTGGTGAACATAGTTTATTCAGTTTATAATATGGATAGTATCATGTAGGAACTTTTTATTAAAACCATATTTCAGTGCTGCGCAAATTGTCAAGAATGATTTGACATCAAGGAAACATAAATCTGGGAAAGTCCCATTGAAATATCAATTAAGAAACATAACCATGGATTTCCTTTTTGTGTCTGTTGTTTGGTGTCCTACCTTTCATATACTTTCAGCCTTTGATGGAGGGCAACATTCATGTTATCTGGTTTACGTTGGGAGAATAAGGCTCTTTCCTGCTAAGAAGCAGGTTCAAAGTCTTTCCCTAATCATGACCCTAATTCTGTGGCTGGGAGTGTCTGGACATAGACACTGTTTTAGACCTTTAAATTTTACTAACTTGTTGCTACTCCAATTTGTTTTATAATTGTCTTTTCTTAGCTTTTGTGGAGAGAGGGTAGTCATTGCAACTAGACCTGAGTGAGCCTCAGTATTCAAATGATGTATTAGCATGGCAGGAAACCAATTCTGGGTCATTGTTTCATAGCAGCTACAATCTCCTGTTTCCCATGATATAACTTCAGATTGAGTGGCTAGATAGTTCAATCACCAGCCTGGAACTCAATAATCTCAAACATTATGAAGAATTCTGAACCTAGAAGTAAATGTTAATAATTTGAAAGACGGGTTGGTTATCTGTTTCATGTGGGAATCTCATCAACCGGTATAGCTAGAAACCTATCCATCATGTCTTCTTGCCTTGTGCCCATGTCCTTTTATTAATCCTCCATATCCATTTTTCCATTTCACTGGGGACCTTTCCATGACCTACCTATTACAATTTCATGGATACCACTGTAATGCTTTGCTATTTTTTATCCAGTTCCATAATTAGACTACACCCATTGCCAGTCATGCATGATCCAGATGATGTTTTTGTCTGATAATGTAGATTCCTTGTATCATTCCATTGCTCTTTGAGTCACCCATGATTCTGAATCTTCAGAAATCTTTCAATCAACAAATATTTATTAAGTGGCTAATTTTGGTGCTGGGATACAAAAATAAAGAATGAAACAATCCCTGTTCACGAGTGACTTAAATTTAATGAAGAAAATAAGTGCATAGTTATTATAATAGAATTTATAATATTATTAATATTTATTAATTATTACCCAGTTGATTAATTAATTATTAATATTATTTATAATAAATTATAAAGAGAATAAGCATAACTACAAAACAGTTTAATAAAGGTAGTTTGGAAGTCAAGACACTAGCAGTTGGGATGGTTCTGGAAAGCTTTCATGTAGAAGTTGTGCTTGAGCTGTGTCTTTAAGGAAGAGAGGGATTCTAGGAGGTAGAGTTTGAGGAGATAGAATATGAGAGGGAGGGGAAGGATGCTTAGTGGAAAGATATAGACAGGAGTTGTGTATTTTGTATGAGGAGTAGAAGATCAGGTTGGCTAGATTACAAAAGGTAGGAGGGTAAGTCAAGTCCAATGAGGCTGGTGTTCTCTGCCATATAACATCCCTGGGGTAAACATTAGTATTAAAAATGCGGGCTGTTGGTCAGCACAGAAACTTTAGATATTGAAGGTGCCCCATAGTTTCTCATTTGACTAAAATCCATTGTATTCTTTTCATTCAATTCTTTTTTCAGTTCATTGGATAGGCTAAAATGCCCATTTCTGGGATAGGTACTTAAAGACCAATAGTGAACTTTTAATCCAAGTGTGTGCTTCAAGCTAGACAAAGTCCTCATGGATTTTCCATATGGAATAGTGGGCTTGTTTTCCTTAGTGCCCCATATCTCATTGAAGATCAGTTTCTGGGAGCACAGTGTTGTTCAGAAATGGAAATACCTTGAAAATCCCACTTTCTCAGGCAGTTGTTTCCATTTGGACTTTGTTTATGACTATATGATGAGAGAAAGAATATTAACTACTTATTATGTATCCAACTTTTTGCCAAATGCTAGGGATGCAAGTTCAAAAAGCAGACAGTCTCTGCCCTCAGAGAGCTTACATGTGAATAGGATTGTGGTTTCCAGGGAAAGTTGTTTTGATCTGACAAGTCACAGGGTTTAGGGGGTAGAACAATAGAGTAGTCCACTGATAATCTCAGTGTAACTTCTGTGACCATGGCTAAACCCTTTGGCAAACATTTCTCCACTCTTTTATGCCTTGCTTAGTACTTAGGACATAGGCTCATAGAACAGTTACTCCAAATTACATTATAAGGAAACTATGTTTTATCTTTATGAATGCAGAGGAGAAGCCTGTTTGGAGCAGAGCATTTTGCTTTACCTGATCCTTTAAAAAATAAATTAACAATGGTGTCCTTTATTCTGTATATTTCTACTCAGTAGGGTACCATTAATAAATTTTTGCTAGAAAGAAGTCTTCCTTGGAAACCTACTTGTTTCTTCTCATTTTCATCTGGGATACCCTTGATATGGTTACAACCCATTGTCAGAAAGATTTCTTTAATGAAGAGAAAGTTGGTCTAACAGATCATTAGTTATTGATAGTCACCTTGATTGCTTTTCTTTGAGAGTATACCATAAGGTATATTTTTTTCTATTCTTTTGGTCTCTTTCCCTCTGAGAGCTCAATCCCTGAGCACATTGACAATATTGCTGTTTCCAGCCCAGATTGCCACTATGTGTCAGGGAACTTGACAAAACCTTGCATTCTGTCAGTCAATAAGCATTTTTTATGTGCCTACTATGTGCCAGGCACTCTAGAAAGCACTGCAGATATATACAGAGGTAAAAATGGTTTCTGACACCCATTTGGCATAATCTTCAACAACTATGGGTTAACAGCCATGCCAAAATGAATATCAAGGGAAGCCTTCAGTAGAGGATTGTTTTTCTTAAAAGAAAAAAAAAAGAATTTCTAGAATATGATTTGATGAGGCAGGGTCTTGTTGTTTAATGTATTTGAAGATTGGTTCCTGGCTTATTCTGGAAGGACAGGCTTTGGGAGCAAACACAGCTGCCTTTTGTTACCCTGGAGGATCCTAGAGGGTTGAGTTGGACCCACTTTTCTTTACCAGTCTTGTGACTGGCACATTTCTATCTCTTTTTCTGCTGTGATTGAGGCACAGTGTGTTGAGGTAAAATGACTTTTTTATTCCAGCATCTAGCTTTCTCCTCATTCCCAGCCCCATCCTTCTTTGCCCTCCCATTCCACCATGTCCTCTTAAACCACTGTTTTATTAGTAACCTCCTTTTCATCTCTAGAGCTTTTAAAAATTAATTGCTTTAAGAGCAATTAAACTTGCTTAGTAATGATTTACATTTAAAGTAATTTCATCCCATAAAGGATAACTTTTAAAATTCCTTCTAAGTCACCATGAGGGTTCCCACCCCCCATTCATTCTTACTGACTTTTCCTCATGATTATAGTTAGTATATACTCTTTCTTGTTTTTTTTTTAACTTTGTACTCTTTCATAAAGCTCTTTCCAGGTTTCTCTATTCTGTCTTCCTCATAGTTTTATTTAATTGCAGCATATATTCCACTATTTCAGTATAATGTGATTTATTTAGCTATCCCTTGATTATTAAATGTGTAGGTTGCTTCCATTTTTTCCTTCTCTAACATGTATAATTCTTCTATGAAAATCTTTCAACAGATAAGCTCTTTTTTTGTTATATTTGATAACACTGTCAAGGGTATATTCCTAACAATTGAATTATTATTTCAAATGTCCTAGATCTCCTCATCTAATAGTCTTTCATCTTTTGCTGTTGTTACTTAGTCATTTCCAACTCTTTATTACCCCCATTTGGGGTTTTCTTGGCAAAGATACTGGAGTGATTTGCCATTTCCTTCTCCAGCTCATTTAACAGAAGAGGAAATCAAGGCAAAAAGGGTTAAGTAACTTGCCCAGGGTCATACAACTAGTAAATGTTCAAGCTCAGATTTGAACTAAGGAATATGGATCTTCTGGGCTCCAGACCAGTCACTACATCCACAGTGCCACCTAGTTGCCCCTTTCATCTTCTAGTACTTACAGGATCTTTGCTTTCTTAAAGAAGTCTGCATCCCTAGCTTCCTTTTCCAGTACAGTCTACTGTATCTTATATACTAGGCATGGCAGTAGTTTCTTCTTATTCCTTTTTGTTTGTTTCTACTTTAAGACCCTAGACTAGATGGATCCTAGAGGATAAATAGGTGTAGATCTGAAAGGGGTCTCAGAAGCTATCTAATCTTTTTATGGATAAGGAAATTAAGGTCTAAAGAAGCTAAGTGACTTATCCAAGGGCATAAAAATTGTAAACATCAGAGGACAGATCTGAATACAAGTCCTGTGACTAGTACTGTTTTTTTTCCAGGGTGCTAATCTTTGGTCCTGTCACCCTTTTGAGGAATCCTTCATTCTTGTACTCTAGTAAAAAGAATTTGAAGTCCCTTAGTTGTTCATTCATTCATCAGCTGACCAACATGAATTGTTTCCGTTGCTCCTGTCTTGGGAGGAGCCAGTGGACAGCTGTGTGATCCAGCAGATGGGGAAAGGTGTATGTCTCTTGACTTCATGACTTCTGAATTGGAAGCAAAACTTACTCAGTCTATCATGTGTGCTCAGCTCCATATTTAAATAGATAGTTACTGAAAATAGTCCATCCTGTGCTTGTCCCTTTAACATCTCTGCCTGTCCCTTTTGACACCAGCATCTGGCAGGCTTCCATCTGCATGACAATTTGGACTTCCCCTCCAAGGAGATTTGGTATATGCTCTTGGGCAGAAAGGTGATGGGGATGGTCAGGGACAGGAGGCAGAGTCCAGGGTCTGCTGAGCAGTGGACTTGTTCCCTTTGGTCTTGCTACACTTAACCACTGACTCCAGTGACTGTGTGTGTGAAAAGCATGTGGCTGTGAATGCAGGATGATTCCTCACTGCACAGCCAAATGCTAGTCAAATAATCTAAGGGGGCGGGGGAAGGGCAGGAGTGAGGGAAAGGACTTTCCTGAAAAACTTTTATGACAATGGCCATTGGTTCTTCCTTCGGGACCAAGGAAAGAGAGGCAGGGCTATTAAAAATCTGTTAATTTTTTTTCTCTTTTATTTTTTTTTAAATTAAACAAATGCTTTATTAACTTCTGGTTTACATCATTCATTTCCACCAGATTATGAGTTACATTTTCCCCCCATTTTTCTCTACCCACCACCCCAGAATAGCAGTCCCACTAGATATCCCCTCATCCAATCTGCTCTCTCCCATATCTTCTCCCATACCCCCTTCGACTTTGCCATTAGGGAAAGGTGAATCTCTGAGCCCCACTGCCTGGACGTCTTATGAAACATTTAATTTTAAAACTTCGATTTTCAGATCCATTCCCTTTCTCCATTGTCACCCACTCCCTCTGAGAAGATAAGCAATTAAGTATGTATTGTACATGTATGTCTATGCAAAACATTACCATAGTAGATATATTGTAAAAGACTGCTTATATTTCCCTCCCACCTGTCTCACCTCCCACCTGGTCCATTCCCTACTTTGATCCTGTCCCTCTTTGATAGTGGGTACTTCTAACCTCCCCTCTCCCCAGAATGCCCTCCCCTCCATCATCCCCCCTCTCATCCCCCTTTCCCCTACTCAGGAGAGTGAGTGAGGGTAAGATATTCCATTTAGTATGTATGTGATTCTCTCCTTGAGCCAACTTCAATGAGAGTATGCTTTTGCCTTTTTGCCTTCCTGTTCTTCCCCTCCCCTGCAACTACTTCCCCTTGCCTCTTCTACATGAGATAGTTTGCCCTACCCTGTCTCTCTCCATCTCCTCTTGCCACTTTCCTCTCTCACCTCTTGACTTCACCCCTTAAGAGTCATCCCTTCCTTGGGGCAGCTAGGTGGCACATTGAGCAGAGAGCCAGCCCCGGAGCCAGAAGGACCCGAGCTCGCATCTGGCCCCAGACACCCAACACACAAACAAAAACCCAGCCATGTGAACCCGGGCAAGTCACCCAACCCCAATTGCCCTCCAAAAAAAAAAAGAATCATCCCTTCCCATCAAATTCAACCTGTGCCCTCTATCCATGTATACCTGTGAACATATGCCATGTACCTTTCTTCCATTATTTTCATAATGAGAAAGGTTTCATCAAACACAGTTATTGTTTTTCCATGTAGGATTGTAAATAGTCCAACTTTGATAAGTTCCTTTTGATTTCTTTTCCTTGATTACCTTCTCAAGCATCTCTTGCTTCTTGTGTCTGAATGTCAGATTTTCTATTCAACTCTGGTTTTTTCATCAAGAATGCTTGAAAGTCCTCTATTCCACTGAATGACCATATTTTCCCCTGAAACAAGATACTCAGTTTTGCTGGGTAGGTGACCCTTGGGTTCATTCCCAGCTCTTTTGCCCTCTGGAATATCATATTCCATGCCCTTCTATCCATCAATGTAGAAGCTGCCAGGTCCTGTGCTATTCTGATTGTGTTTCCACAATATTGAAATTGTTTCTTTCTGGCTGCTTGTAGTATTTTCTCCTTGATCTGGGGATTCTGGAACCTGGCTATAATATTCCTGGGAGTTTTCTTTTGGGGATCTTTTTTGGGAGGTGATTTGTGGATTCTTTCAACCTCTATTTTGCCCTCTGGGTCTAAAACATCAGGGCAATTTTCCTTGAGAATTTCTTGAAGGGTGATTTCTAGGTTCTTTCTTTGATCATGGCTTTTAGGTAGTCCAATAATTTTTAAATTATCTCTCCTTGATCTATTTTCCAGGTCAGTGGTTTTTCCCATGAGATATTTCACATTGCCCTCTATTCTTTCATTTGTTTGGATCTGTTTAATAGTATCTTGATTTCTCATAAAGTCACTAGCTTCCATTTGCTCCAGTCTAACTCTGAAGGAATGAATCTCCTCAGTGAGCTTTTGAGATTCTTTTTCCATCTGGCAAATTCGACTTTTTAAGGCATTCTTCTCCTCATTGCCTTTCTGAGCCTCTTTTGCCATTTGAGTTAGTCTATTTTTTAAGGTGTTATTTTCCTCAGTCAGGCTGTTGACTGTCATTTCATACTTTTCTTGCGTCTTTTTCATTTCTCTTCCCAAATTTTCCCCCACTTCTCTTATCTGCTTCTTAAGATCCTCTATGGCCTGTAGCCAGCTTGTATTTTCATTTGGGGCTTTTGGTGCAGGAGTTCTGACCTCACAGTCCTCCTCCATGCTTTGAGCCTCTTTGCCCCTAAAATAGGAGTCCAATGTTGAACTTTTCTGTTTATTTTGTTTTGTTTGCCTAGGCATATTGCCACTTAATTACTTGATTTTTGGGCTTGTTGCCACAGTAGGACTCTGCCACCAGACAGGGGAGCTTCTGCCCAAATGTGGGGTCTTCACAACTTCCGCCAGTTGGGTGGCCTCTGTAAAGCCTCCACCCACTCTGGCAAGTTGGATACCCACCCCAAACTTCCCCCCCCCCCCCCCGCAATCCAGATCCAGGCAATTTAAAGCAAAAGTGATTAACCCCCAGACTGATTTGCTGGATCTTCCTACAGTTTGCAGACTAGAAGCTAGAGCCACTACTGAAGCTGCAAAATGGCTTCTGTGCAGCTGTTTCTTCAGCAGCTTTTTGCCCCCAGGGGAGGAAGCCACGTGTTCCCCAAATACTGGTCCCAAAGTCCATAGGGCACTAACCTCTCACTTTGTCCTAGGCATATCTGTGCTGATAATTCTGGAATCGCCACAATTGCTGGTGTTCTGGGGTTCCACCAGCTGGCTGAAGGCCCGGCTGCCCTGGGGCTAAAACCGCCTGGGCTGGGGCTGCGGGCTGCGCTGTCGGTTCCCAGCGTGCTGTGCTGCCTGCTCTCAGAGCGCTGCGCTGGCCGCTCCCTGCAGGGCTCCTGGGCTGTCCTCAGCAGGAGGTTAGCTTCTCTGTGCCTTCTGTGGGTGCTGGGGCTCCAGAAGTTGTTCGGAGCTCCCTTTCACATTGTTCGAAATTTGTGTGGGGCAGAGCACATTGGACATGCTGTTTCTACTCCGCCATCTTGGCTCCGCCCCCCCCCAATCTGTTATTTTTAAGCCTGCTCTTAGGGTCATCTACTTTATCAGTCTTCCAAGTGGTGTTCGCTCTGGCCACTTTGTTTTCTCTCTATATATATTTGAAACCAGTTTCAACTTCCTCAGTTCCTCTTAGGGGGACTTTGATTATTAGTTTTAACTGTGTAGCAGCAGGCTGTTGAAATTGGGTATGATTGGCACAGCAATGTGGATGGAGGCAGACACTGGAAGGAAATACTTCTGAAATGACCAGTGGTATTAAGGATACTATTTAAAAGTGACCCATTATAGTTATGAGTGTTATCTTTAGTTCTGCCATGCATTGCAGCTACAAAAGCCAAAGGCAATTCATTGCATCAGTTTGGATATTCCTATAGCCCCTATTATTCTCAGTGGCCACATGAGACTTAGATTTGGCTATCTTTCTCCTTCCAGAGTCCAAGATTGCTATGGAAAACGGCACTTGTTTATATAACTCACTAAGCCCAATATAGTGCAAACTTGTCTGGAAATATTTGTGTGTATGCATGTGTGTATAGAGGCCCACAATCTATGCCAACAAATATTTTAAAGTAAAATTTCATTTAAAAAAAAATCAAACGTTTCATTTGTCTCCCTCCTAACCTTCCTTTGAAGAAAAAAAAAAAAGAAATGAAAAGCAAAATCCTTGTAACAAATATGCATAGTCAAACAAAAAAAATCCCATATTGGTCATATGAAAAATGTCTTTTTTTGCATGTGTAGTCTAGCATTTCCCTAATAGAAGGTGGGTAGACTCCTGGAAACATGGTTGATCATTTCATTGATCAGAGTTCCTAAGATGTTTAAAACAATTTTACAGTGTTGTTGTAGTATAAATTATTCTCCTGGCTCTGCTCACTTCACTGAATTATTTCATTCAACCTTCTCAGGTTTCTCCAAAACTGTCCTTTTCTTCATTTCTTATAGCATAATAACATTCCATTTATGACTACTGCTTTTGTTTCTAGTTCTTTACTGTTACCAAAAAAAGCCACTCTAAATATATTTTGCTTTTATGGGCTCTTTTATCATTCTTTGATCTTTTTTTGGCGGGGGAGGTATAAGCCTAGTTGTGATGTCACTAGGTCAAAGGGCATACAAAACTTAGTAATTTTGAAGGTGTGGTTCCAAATTGCTATCCAGAATGGCCAAACATTTATTAATCACCAGCTGTGTGCTTGGTGGGGGGTGGGAGTAGGAAGAGCAGGGGTGGGGTAGAGAAATAGAAGGAGACTACAGATGTGAAGATAAAAACAAAAAAAGTCCTTACTTCAGGTAGCTTACATTCTACTAAGGGATGCATCATGTATTCATGTAAGTAACAACAGAGTATATACAGTAAATACCAGGTAATTTTTTTGGAGAGATAGGGGAGGGAGTTTAGGAGAAGGAAAGCAATTGGGGGAATCAGGAAAAACCTCATATTTGTAGCACTTGAACTGCATTTTGAAGAAAACTAGGTTCATGCAATGCATTCCAGATTTGGAGAACTGTCCTTGCAAAGGTGTGGAGAGGGAAAGGGATAGCAAGTAGGGGCCAGTATGGCAGAAACTGTTCTAGTGGGAGAAGCATGGTCATATACAAGTCTGAAAAGAAAGGCAAGAATCATTGTGGCTTCTGTAGAATCCCTATCTGATTATAATGACAGAATAAAGAATCTAGAACTTTTTTTTTTTTTTGGAGCCTAGGACAGGTAGATGGCACCCAACCTGGAGTCAGGAAGACTCTTCTTCCTGAGTGCAAACCTGACTTCAGACACATATTAATTGTGTGACCCTAGACAAGTCACTTCACCCTGTTTGCCTTAGTTTCCTCATCTGTAAAATGAGCTGGAAAAGATGACAAACCACTCCAGTATCTCTGTCAAGAAAACCCCAAATGGGGTCACAAAGAGTCAGACATGATTGAAACAAGACAATAGCAAGGGCACCTGTTTTCCCTCCTTTTGGCCAAATAGAGAAGCAATCATTTTTTCCCTCATGTGCTTCCCATTACCTACCAAATGTAGATTAGATGGTTGCATGTACCATGCTACTTCTGCCTGGGATCTACTCCTTTGGGTGGGTCCTGAGTTTGTCTCTGTGGTATGCAAATTTCTATAAAGGATGGGGAGGGGGAAAGCGGGGGTGGCACCTGTAACTTGAAATCTGAATCTGGGGATTTCACCTCCCTCCCACCCCAACTGGAAGACCTTTCCAAAACAATGGTGAAATTTTGTCAAGACTTGGCCTCAGGGCAGGTGAAGCTGCTGCTTGCCAACTGTAGAAAACTTTCTGTCTTTCTTGACAGTTGAGAGATGATTTGAAATCCTTTTGTACTATCATTATGTAACTAATTAGTATTTGGAAAGGAGGCTAACGTGTGTTTGTTTTAAAATTCGATTTGTTTTGCTTTTGTGAGGGAGGGACTTAGAGGTAGATAATATCCCATGTCCTATTTTTGTCCTTAATCTTTGAATCAATAATCTCCTGTTAGATAGAAAAAGAAAGAATGATGGACACTCTTGTCATTGACCCCTTAGCTTTTTGAGTTCATCATTTTAACCCATGTTTTCTGCTCTTGACTCTTTCTGGACTCCTGGGTTATCATGGAAGAGTTGGTTGAGTCTCAGGTAAAGTCTGTCCATTACATTTGTACTTCTGTAATGTATCCTCAGCAGTGATAGATGACTAGAGTGTATCCAGTGTCCTTGAGGCTGCATTACAATTTGTGGGTTTTTTTTTTTGCCACCAATGCCCTGTAAGTGATTAAGGCAGTGCCAATAGACAAGGGCCTGGGGTCTAGTGCTTTGAAAAAAAAAAAACAGGGAATGTGTAGCAAGGTTTTTTGCTAAGTGTATTGGAAGTTGATGTTATGGCCCTTGAAGGTGTTCTCCCACCTCCACCCCCACCAAAAAAAACACCCTTCATCCAATCTGGTGAGTTGTCTTTGAGGAATAGGCAGGGAATGAGAGTGGGAGAAAACTTCCTTATGAAATGTCAACCTTCCTTCTTGCTGGTAATGGCTTCTGGCTTTAGCTCAATTCAACAGATATTGCTTAGTGCCCACTATGTACAGAGAATTGTGCTTGTACTAGAGGAAGTAGAAAGGTTAAATAAATCTGCTTTCATGGACCTTAAAATCTAGTAGACTTCTATATGAGAATGGATACTTCAGCTTGGAGCTAGAACAATTAGTGGAAATAGGAGCAAATTTCCAGGTAGCCTGGGAACTTGAAGCAAGCGTCAGCAAAATCATCACCTCTTTCTGAATTTTTACAGTCTGCCCACACAACATACAAGATCTTTCCAGTTCCAAACTGGGCGATTTTTCTGATGGATAATCTTCCCTCCCTGTACGCCTCCCCTCTCTATCTTCTAACAAAACAACAAATGAATTTTCCAATCCTGCTTAAGTGGTGTGAAAGACATCATTGGAATCAGAAGACCTTGGGTTCTCATATTGGCTATGTGAACCTTGGACAAGTGACTTAATGTCTTGATGCCCTATGCAATTCTGGAAGACTATAAGTTCTAGAGAGGGTGGGGGCCCATGTTGTTCCAGGGAATTTTGTCTCCCAGCAGTTCCTTGAATCATTTAAATTACAGGTCCAGTCTCCCTCCCTATTCCTATTCAAAGGAAAAATGAGACTCAATTTTCTTACCAAAGGTTAGGCAGCCTTTCTACTCCCCAAATAAAACATAAGTGCTTGTTCTATGTGGGGAAACTATTTTTCTCAGTCCTTTGAAGGTTAGTTGATAACAACTGATTCTCATAGTCCTTTATGATCTCTCCTTTTTTGGAAACAAGGATTCAGTTCTGGAAACATAAGGAGAAAGTGAAGGAAGAAGACATTTTCCATCATTAACTGGTTCTCCGGTATGCATGTTGTCTATAGTAAAGTCAAGGACTTTGGAAAAGGAGACATTATTTGACCTTAATGCTAGTTTTCTCATTGTTTTTTTTTATTTAATGGAGCCATTAAAACTACCCTTTCAATATGAAGTTTGAAGTTGAAAGACCTCCCAGTTAAGAAGGCCTTTCCCTCTAGGTGCCTCTCCCCAGAACCTCTATTTAAGGGGGATGCTTAGGCTAACCTTGGCTGGAATTCTTTTTCTTTTTTCCTCTCCCTCCCATCTTTTTAGCTTCCTTTTAAGTATTATCTTCCCTCATTAGGATGTAAACTCCTTGAGGGTAGGGGACTGTCTTTCTTTCTACTTGTATCTGTATTCCCAGTGTTTCTACTATGCCAGTTACTTAGTAAACTCTTTGAAGGGACGTTAAGATCTAAGAGTTAGATACTGTGAGCTAGATTACACAAGGTTTGACTTGATGGGATTGAGGGCCTAGTCTAACCAAAAGTGAAAAGCCCAGCCCCACCACACCCCTTTTCTGGACGTTCCACCAGAGGGTGGCTAAAAATTTTTTGTTAATTACCTGAGGCAAAGCAAACCGGGATGTAGGTCCTTCCTAGCCTACAGATAAACATGCCAATCTTTTCAGTGATAGGAAAAATGGCTACCAGACCTAGGATCTTGGATCTTAATTAGGCATTTTTTAAGGATTTGAGCTTACAGTATTTGGGATTTTAGGATCTTTGCATTTTGAACCCAGATATCACTGAAAGAAAGAAAAGCCCAAATTTAGACTGCTATGAAAAGACAGGGCCAAGAGACAGCCATTGTGTTAACATATTAATATTCAGTAACAGAAATACATTGCATATTATAGGTCCTATTATTCTTCCAGCACCCAAACACAGAGAAAATAACATATAAACACATACTCTCCTACCCTTTTTTGTCCATTGGACAATTCGGCTAAACAGATGGGAACGCTCTGTATACCTCTCCCCATCCCCCCACCCTCAATCCTATCCCCCCTCTAAACAGGAAGAAATGGGTCTGTATAGACACACTGCTTGGTGACTAAGCATAGACTTAAGATCTATGCTGACATTTAAAGTCTTTATGGCTTTGCTCTGCTCAGAACACTGGCAGCATCTCTCTTGCCTTCTCTTAAAACCCTTCTTGAGGCAAAGAAAGCTTCCATAAGCTTAAGAAATTTCTAGATCCTAAGACTTTGTGATTTAATTGAATACTTTGCCTTTTTCAGAGTGTGCAAATGTCCTAAAATTTTAAAAGTTCAGTAATAGGAGCCCATTTACCCCCAGTGATAAGATTGGCAGTTGTATCAAGTGACAACTCCTTGATCAACAGAAATATGTGTGATTTATCCAGAGACCTGGTTGTCTCAGAGTGGGTGTAGTCTCCATGATGTATAAAAAGCTTAGATTCTTGTTACATCTATCCACTAATATGTTCTGTTTTGTCTTACTTGTAGGGCCAATGCCTTTCATATTAAATTTGAGGGGCATTTTTCTGCCTCTTGCCCATGTGTAGTCTCACTGTTTCTGATGCATGGTCTCCCTGCACCATTGGCAAGCCCAAATCAATATGTTGGAATGATTCCAAATTTTAATCTTGGATTAAGAGACCATAGGACAACTCCTTATAATCTTAAGTCCTAATATGTCACAAACAGTCATTTCAAATGAGGAAATAGAACACATCATTGGAAGACCGCAGTAATCTGAGATGCTTGTTTTGTAGCTTACTCAAGTTTTAAGGCTTTGGAATTTTAAAAAATAATATTCTAATTACTCTGGCTCTTGTAATTTGATCTTATATTATAAATTATGAGTCTATAGGCATATTTATTCCATTAGATTTAATATAGTGACTCTCCCATTTCTTTGTACCACTTTTCCCATCTGGATCTGTCACCCTGGTAGAGTCACAAAACTTGACATTTGAAAGGGATCCTAGGACATCTCTAATAGAGCCAAAGTAGAAATTCCATGAAAGTATACTGAACAAGTCTTTTCTTCTTGAAGACCTCCAAGAAGAAATGATTTGCTACCTATTCCTTTTTGATATCTCTAACTGAGGTTGGGAAGCTTTTCCTGAAATCAGACCTAAATTTGTATCCATTTCAAGAAGGACTCCAGTCACAACTCACTTTACTTCTGGTTAGACTGACTCTCTGGACTTATTCTGTACCACTTTGCCAGCTGCCTGCCAACCCTGAAGAAATTTCCACCCTGAGGACCTACCCTTATCATTGCTGACTCTAATTTCATTCAAAAGGGGCTTGGACTCTGCTCATTTCATTCACAGTCAGTCTGACTCACTGTTTGGGACTGCTTTCTCATCCTTCTGGGCAGCTGTGCATCCACTGTGTGGATACCTCCTTCACACACATCCTCCACACCCCACCTTTTCCAATTCCTATTTATTTCTTCTTTTCTTCCATTAGAGTGTAACTTCCTTCACGCTAGGGATTATCTTGTTTGCTTATGTTTCTGTCCTCATCACTTAGCATAGTGACTGGCACATAGTTAGATTTAATAAATCCTCTGTCTATCCATTTATCCTTTATGACATCAACCCATTCCTTCTCTGTCTTCAAAAAGAACAAGTCTCACCCTTCTATTTAACAGTCCTTCAAATACAACACAGCTACCATTTGTGTCCTCACCTGGCCATTACCATCTGAATTATCCTAAGTTCCTTCCCAGATCCTTATGATATGGATTCTTATCAATGTCTTCTTGAGTTTATTATTTAGTGTCCTCTCTCAACTGTCTCATTCAAAATTGAACCAAAGGGTGGTTGTGTTAGGAGATTTGGATTATGTTTTGACAGATCAGTATAGATTCAAAAGGACAATGTTTGAGTGGCTAGGACCAAGAACAATGGAAGTAGGTTGTAGTTAGTGTTAAATCCTGATCCTACTACAGTCAGTGAAGTGAAGTAGTTGACCTGTAGAGTAGGACAGGAACTCTAAGATGAGGTTAGCATCCCAGCTCCTTAATCACCTTTAATATGGAGGACCTCAACCTCTGGACTGGCCTTTATGTTGGTGTTTTTAGAAAATGGAGATTGAGCTAGGTGTTTGGGATGGAGTAAGAAGCAGGAGAACCAGGCAAAAGACCCCTTTCTGGCAGAGGAATACCATCTGTATAGATTTGCTTCTTTTACCGTTTGTACTCCTCTAAGGAGTCTTAGTCATTAAATTATACTTAGGCTGCTTGAGTTTTGGGGCACAATTATCTCAAAGGACTGAACAGTGGTGACTATCACAAGGCCAGCTACAGCCATCACTTTCTGAGCCCTTCTCTATTTTTTCTTGGTGCATCTGTCAGAAATTGTTGAACCTCATGGAGATCTTGAGACTAGATTGTTAAATTTCACTTTATCCATTTCGGTTGTAGACAACAAAACCGTAATCTCTTAACCTTCTGCTATTCTAGTGCTCTGTTTTATTTCTCTGATATCCTACCATTATACTTTTAGGGATCTGCCTTAGAAGGGACACTTGCCAGGAAAAGTCATCTTTCAGAATTTTGGCCATAGTGAAACTGGAAATCCTTCTCAGTGATCAGGAAAAGAACTTATATGCTATTTAAATGCCCCAACCTACAATTTAAACCTGTTTTATCTCGTTCTCCCCCAAGTAGACACCAATTTTATAAGCTGATGGATGTTTTAAAGTGCATTCTATATATTCCTTCAGTTTTATGGACCCCCTTCATCTCCCCAGTCTCCTTGATGAGTTTAACAAGGAAATAAAACCAATTTACTTGAAGACAATGTTGCTAATAATGGTGATCTAAATCCATCTCTCCAGTTCAGATCAAGATGCCAAGATTATAATCTTATTGCTTCCTTTAGTCAGTCCTTTGTACCCTTCCATCATATGAAAGGATTACTTGTAGCAGACTCTCCTGTCCCTGACCACATACAGTCCATAAATATTTTCACATGGTCCCAGTCTTGATGCCAGACAAGTTATATAGTAACAGTCATAACATTGAGTAATACTGGAAGGCTACCTTGCAGATGCTAGTTGTGTACATAGACAACAAGCAAACAGAATGGGGATGAGATAATCCAAGGGAAAAGAGGTCATTTCCCTTGCTTAATATTCAGATTACTGATTAATTTAACTAACTTGTCATCCTTGCTTAGTGGACTTAACTCTGCTTAGGTCCTTCCTGTTTTATTTCTGCAACCTGCAATAAAATAGGTTATCAGACTTTTATTGTTCCATATACATGCAAAGTAGTCCTAGGAAGTGATCTGTAACCAAGTATTCAGTATCATAAGAGCCTTGGAAGATAAGGCATTTCACAGTACCTTAAAAGCAATTTGAGGACAATTCCCCTTTTCCCTCCACCCAAGCCCCCAACCCCAATTTCAAATCCTAAATTTTATCATGTTCTTACTTTTTAAAATTGAGGAGATTGCTAAAGGTGACTCATGGATATTTTGGGTCCTATTTTTCCTTGGAATTGTCGATATCAAGATCTGAGAACTCTGTCTTGCTTGTAACTCTGCTTGTTGAATTAATAACCCTGGCTTAGAAAATCCCTTTGGCATCACTTAGAACCAAACCAGTCTGCCAGGGGAAGTTGGCAGGGTGGCACCTCAGGGGTGTGTGTGTGTGTGTGTGTGTGTGTGTGTGTGTGTGTGTGTGTGTGTGAGAGAGAGAGAGAGAGAGAGAGAAGAGGGTGGGGTAAGCTGGGAAGGGGAGAGAGTCTTTTTCGTTAGTGATTTCTATAGAATTGACATTTATTTTGTACAGCTTTAGATATCTGGGGCACATTTCTTCCCTAACCAGTTTTGATGATAAAGCTAGGTTAAAGTGTATGGACTATAAAACCTTATAAGTTTGGGTGGAAGACAGGAAACAAGAGGAGAAGGATGATGCTTGCTTTCCAAAAAGGGGAAAAATAGTAGGCATGACTTTGCCAAATGTGCCCTAACTCGCTTTTCAGAATTAGATGTTTGGCCACTTTCTATACAAGGTATTTGACTAAGCACTATAGAGGCTTACTAGCCACCCTCTTTCATCTCTTTGCTTTTTTCTATCTGGGAAAGGAAAGTGACAGACAGATCTTTGACACTGGCATCACAGAACAAGAATAATTTATTACTTCAGATAGTTATCTCTATTCAGCTACAGAAGAAAGGCAAATAATTTCTAGATAAAGACTTTTAATTTATTCAGCAACCATTTATTAAGTGCCTACTTAGAATTTGTAAAGCAAGAAGCAGTGTGGTGCAGTGGATATAAATCCCAGCCTTAAAGGCATGAGGACCTAGGTTCAAATCCCACTTGATACAGACTGGTTGTGTGACCCAGTGTATGTCACTTAACCTGGAAGTACTCTGGCACTCCTCTAACAGTATGAAGTTGCAGAGAAGGTGCCAACCTGCATTGGTAGAAGGAATTCCCTCTTATGGGAGTTCCCTATATCAATGAAATCACAAGTCCAAGTTCCTGTCTCTATCCCTATTTCTGGGTATATGTAAAGCACTTTGTTAGGCACTGGGGAAAGATGTAAATACACGTAAGATGTAGTCCCTATCCTTTTTGTGGCTTATAATCTAGTAAAGGGGATTTGACATTTGTCACAGAATAGGACATTAGCAGAGTGTTATGCAAGGACTCTATTGAATAACAAATAACTCGTGTAGTACTTTCAGACTACAGGAATGAAGGCTCTAGAGGAGTTGAAAATTTCCCTAAGTGTGACTAAGATTCTTCTCTTCCATGCTTGGGTATGCAGAACAAAAGGGATAACATGGTACTTATTTGAATCTTAGCAGATACCTGTCGGTGGCTTCATTTCCATGTGAATTACAGAGTATTTATAGATCCGTTAAGGCACTGAGGGCCTTGGGAAGAACTGCCTACCCAGGGCACCCAGCAGAGAAACTGAGGGCCAAGGGAAAGTACCTTCACTGAGCTTGGATCTCTGGGTGTCTTGGAAGTATGGCTGTTCTAGGACCTGTTGGAGATTTTCTGACCCTTTAGCTGGTTTTATAATGGATAAAGTGATGTAGTGGAAAGGTCATTAATTTGTAGTCAGAAATCCTGGCCTTGATTCCCTGGCCTACCACTGAGATACATATGTGTGCTGTGCTAAGTACTGGGGATATAAAAAGAGGCAAAAGATAGTCCCTGCCCTCAGGGAGTTCACAGTCGAATGGTGGAGACAACAAACAAATATGTAGAAATGAGCTGTTTTGTTGTTGTTGTTGTTCAGGCCCATTCATCTCTTTGTGACCCTGTGTATCATATTGTCAGTATGGTTTTCTTGGCAAAGATAATGGAGTGGATTGCTATTTCCTTCTCTAGTAGATTAAGGCAAATAGGTTAAGTGACTTGCCCAGAGTCATACAGCTAGTAAATGTCTGAGGCAAGATTTGAACTTAAGTCTTCCTAATTCCAGGCTCTATCCACCTGAACTGCCTCCCAAACAAACTATATAAAAGATAAATCAGAAATAATTGAAAAAGGTGTTGGGAAAACCTTCCTGTAATAATAATAGTTAGCATTTATATAACACCTACAATTTGCCAGGCACTGTGTTAAAAGCTTTATGAATATTATCGGATTTGTGGCTCACAACAACCTTGGGAAGTATATTCTATTATTATCCCCATTACACAGTTGGAGAAATTGAGGCAAACAGAAGTTAAGTGACTTGCTCAAAATCAAACTGTTCACAGATCTTCCTGACTCTAGGCCCAGCATTGCACCACTTAGCTGCCTCATTTCTAATGTCAAGGTTAGATTAGATGATCTCCACCTCTCCCTGTTCCTGCTCCGTCCCTGACATACACACAGTACTAAGCCATTGGCTTCTCTTAACACTTACCTACCATTGGGTGGAATAGCTGGCATTCCTCTCCTCTGTCTAGCCACTTATTGGAAACTGGTGATCCACTCTGGACTTGCCTTAAGATTGTATACCTGAATTGTTAGTGTTCATATTCATAAAGCCAGAAAGGACTGTAAGAGACAATCTGGACCAAATTCCCCCCGTGTCCATTTTGCATCAGGCTTCTAGAAAATGAACTGTTTCACCTTTTCCAAAAACCATTTGAAAAAAATGTGGGAAAAAGTGACTGACTATAAACTATTCATCCCACGGTTCTGGGTCCAGCACTACCCCCCATGTGGCATATTTCAGCTTTATAGATTAGCATTAGAAGGGATATAGGACTTTGGAAGTCAACTAGTGCAAACACTGCTTATTTTATAGTTGAGAAATCCTACAAAGAGAACTCTGGTCCCACAGATCTAGGATTCAAACCTGGGTCAGGTTATGTTATTCGAAATCCAGCTCTTTCAAGAGTTCTATGCTACAATCATCAAAGATGACATATATATGGAATTAAAAAGCAAAGTAGTTTTTTTCTTACCTTATTTGTTAATAGCTAATATTAATGTAGCACCATACCTGAAGGAGGTCAATGACAGGAAGGTCTCATTACAAGATTCACTGTAGTTCTCTTTGCGGGGAAATAATCAGAAGCAAATTAGATGTTCACCACCTAATTTGGGGAATAGCTAAATAAATTGGCACATTAACATAATAGGATCCTGTTGCTGTATAAAAAACAACAAATATAAGGAATTTGAGAAACATGGAAAGTCCTATGTGAACTGAGAGTGAATAGAAGTCACAATATATAATCACTAGAGGGACACATATGCAACATCACTAATTTAGATTGAATAAGACTCTTCTTTTACAGAACAAAGAGTGAAATAACACATCCTTCCTTTTAGTTTTTTGGGGGGGATTACTGGGGTGTGGCTGCTACACATGCAACAACTTGGAGCCACAGGGGAGAAGTGGGTGATGGGTGGACACCAAAGGTGGAGGAGCAGCCTTGACAAGGGATAAACCAGTTTGTAGGCCTTAAACCCATTGGTAGTTAGGGAGATGCCTACCACAAGCATGTGGTGACTTCCCCTGATGGAATGGGCAGATGAGAACAATTTGTTTCAATGGTTATGAAGGTGGTTGAAGCAGGTGTTGTGAAGCACTTAGAGCCTGGTCAGTCATTGAAGAGCTAAGGTCATCCACTGCATCCCAGGCCATCACCAGTTGTCTTGACTTTTGTCCTTTTGGGGGGTGAGGGGAATGCAAAGCAATCAGGGTTAAGTGACTTGCCCAAGGTCACACAGCTAATAAGTGTCAAATGTCTGAGATCAGATTTTAACTCAGGTCCTCCTGACTCCAGGGCTGGTGCTTTATTCACTGTACCATCTAGCTGCCCTTTTGACTTTTGTCTTGCAACAGGACTCTAGAAGAGAGTGAGGCTGATGACTGTGCTCCTCTGCCTCACTTAAATCCATGGCATGTGCAAATTAAGATATCATAATGTCGGGGCGGCTAGGTGGCGCAGTGAATAGAGCGCCGGCCCTGGAATCAGAAGGACCTGAGTTCGAACCGGCCTCCGACACTTAATCCATACAAAAACAAAAAAACCTAGCCGTGTAACCTTGGGCAAGTTACTTAACCCCAATTGCCCTAAAGGGGCGGCTAGGAGGCGCAGTGAGTAAGAGCGCCGGCCTCGGAGTTTGGATGACCCGAGATCAGATCCGGCCTCAGAAAATGAGCACCCACGCATAAATAACGACTAGCCGTGTAACCTTGAGCAAGTTACTTAACCCCAATTGCTTTAAAAAAAAAAAAAAGATATCATAATGTCGTTGGTCCTCTTCAGAAACAAAGGATAAACAACAATTTTTGGAGGGGTAGCAGGGTCGATCTATGTATGGAAAGTGTTTAAAAGTCAGATGTAGTTGACCTTTTTCGTTTAACTGTTTTTGTTTGTTACAAGAAAGGATCCTGTGGTTGGAGATTATTGGGAATGATTGACATTAAACACACACACATACACATATATACATACACATGCATGCCTAAGGGTATCAATAAAATAGGGGGAAATTTCTATAAATCTTGAAATTATTATGTTCATCCCCTGATTTTTGTGTGTGTGTGTGTGGGGGTGGTGGTATAGTGAGAACAATTTATATTATACTTCATATAATAAAGAACCTATTTGTTCTGAAGTCTAATTCAAATACGGATGCTGCAAAGATTTCTGTCACATTTTTGAAGGGAGGAGAAAAAGGGAATACTTTCTTCATTGTGAAAATTGTTCCTCATTAATATAGTCAGTGAGTTCCGGATTTGGGTGGTGAGACCGGTGACATACATAGCTCTGTCAGTGGCTAGTCTGGATGTTATTCCAAACTCATTTGCTATTGGAAGAATCTCTTGTGGTTTTTCAAAAGAGCTATCACATTGATTATAAATAGAGTATATCCTTTCATGGGGTGGTGCCTGTGGAGGCGTGATGTTTGTGCTGTAGCGGGCAATTTGTTTTTATTTTACCTCTTTTCGAAGAGGGAAGAGAAAGCGAACGTTCTCTTTCTTTGCCGTTTCTGAGTCTCTCTCCACACCCTCTCTGTGGCCTCTTCTTCCAAGTCCCCTGCTGTATCTCTAAGTATTTTAATACCTCTCATTGGGGTCATCTCTTAAAAGCATGCAGTCAACCCCAAACTGCCTTTTAAAAGATAGATTCAAAATAGATTGCGGTAGCTGTACCACAGAGTCTACTACAAAGCATTCAACAATAGACAGAAACTCAGCCCCTTTCTAATTTAGGACTTGAGAGTGAGCTCTGAAAGTTGAATTTCCTTATTTGAACAGGGTTTCAACTTAACAGCTTCCAAAGATTTGGCCTCTTGCAGTCTTCTCTGTCTCCCTCTGTGTGTCTCTCTGATTATCTTTTTGTCTCTCTGTCCCTGTCTCTTATCTCTGTTGTGCTGCCTTTTTGTCTCTTTCTTTGTCTCTATCTCTCTGTCTGTTTCTATCTGTCTCTTTCTGTCCCCCTTCCCCCTCTCTCGTGCTCTCATTTCTATATAACTCTTTTCTTCCCTCTTCCTCCCTCCCTCTTGCTCTTTTCCTCTGCCATCTGCACCCAAAGCTGTTAGTACTAGCAAGTCTGAACTACTCACTTAACCAGGAAAAAATGATGCAGTGATTTGAAAAAAACGGAATATGAAAACCAATCTTCTAAAGAACAATTAATTAAAAGGTCTTACTGGATTTGGCATCCCACTTTTTTTCCTACCCTCCTTTCACACCAGATGCAACTGCTCCTCAACTCTCACTTGGGAGAGTTCATGGTTCCTCCTCATCTCTCTCTTTGTTAAAAATCCCATTTTCAGGGTTCAATTAAGATGTCCCCTCCTCCATAAAGTGTTACCTAATGACCCTGATTATTATTGGCCCCTTTCTTCTCAAGTTACTTAACATTATTCTGATCTTAAATACACACACATACTCATACACACATATTTGATCTTCCCCATAATAATAACTAGTATTTCCATAGTACCTACTCTGTGCCAAGCACAGTGCTAAGTGCTTTACAAATATTATCTCATTTGCTTCTCACAACAATCCTGGGAGGTAGGTGCTATTATTACCCCATTTTATAGAAGAGGAAACTAAGTCAAATAGAGGTTAAGTAACTTGTCCAAGCTCACACAGCTATTAAGTGTCTGAAGACAAATTTAAATTCAGGTCTTCCTGATTTCAGGCTCAGCACCTTTAATCCTCTGTACCACCTAGTTGCCATATAACTTAATTTAGAGGTCTACAGATAGAGTTTGGGAGATCATTGAATGTGGATGAGAAAAATTTACATCTTTGTTTTTTTACTAACTTCTAACTGAATTTTCTTTAATTGTAAAAAACAAAACAACAACAACAACACATTATTCTGAGAAGGGGTGCTTAGGTCCCCCTAGGCTACCAAAGGGTTCTATGACACAGAAAAATTTTTTAAACCACTTTTGTAGAAAAGAAGCATTTTCATGGTAGGGGCAGTTTTATTTTTGCCTTTATAGCTTCAATATCTATCCCAAAGGCACATAAATGTTTGTTGAATTGAATTGCCCAATGATTTGGAATTCAGTGGCAAGGCACATTCCATGCCCAGCTCTACTAAATTTGGGTATTAATACCTTCAGGTGATACTTACTGTGACTTTCTCCACAGGTAATTGCCTAGGTGTGTTAAATTGAGCAAGAGAAAAAAAACCTATATTATCCACACATGATTGAAGAAACTTCAATGCCCATATTTCTCTTCTCTCCCTTCTGCAGATGAGGAACCAAAGTTGAATTCAAACCTGTATATGTGTGTGTGTGAAGGCATATCCTGTGGGAATCAGGATCACTGTGAGGGACAACAGTGTTTTGCCTCATTGAGCATAAATGATGGTATTCAAGTCTACCAGAAAGGATGCTTCCAAGTGTATGAGCAGGGGAAGATGACCTGTAAGACTCCACCATCCCCTGACCAAGCTGTGGAGTGCTGTCAGGGAAACTGGTGCAATGGAAACATCACAGCCCAGCTACCAACTTCGAAAGGTAATGGTCCTACCCATGGCTCCCCACCCTCCACTCTCTTCCACTTCCCCATCCCTACCCTGCCCTCACTTTGGTCCCTGTGATGGAACCAAAATCAAAGTGATTTTGAGATCAAAGTGAAGGGCTGGGAATGGGGGAGGAGAATCACTGAGCCTCTTAAGGAAGGTAGAAGTTAGTGAACAGGAAGCATTGTAAAAATACTTGAAAGAAGTTACAATGTGTCCAATTTTCTCATACCCAAGAGATCTGCCTTAGGGAATGTTTCCTGTTGAGGTGGGATTATTCTACCAAGTGCTGCCAACTTTATTCCACTCTTTTTTTTTTCAAGGTGAAACAGTGGCTGCCACAAACAACCCCCTAAAAACTTATCCACAGATCAAGTGTATATATTGAGGAGAAAGGGTTGAGATGAAGAGAGAGGGCCTGGGACTCTGGCTGAGTGGCATACATACATTACTAGGAAAGAAAGAAAAACTTAGATCCATTTCCCCCTCTTCATGTTATCTATTGTCTGGTTGCATCTCTCTCCAAGCTTGAAGCACTATGGGATTTTCACATGTAACCTGAATGAATTCTTTATAGGAGGATCTTTTACAAATGGCTCCTTAATATCTGAACATTCTACTCCTTTGGAGCAGGGCAATTTCAAAGCTGCCACCATGCTTGGAAGTACCTTCATTTCCCAAGAAACCCTAGAGTGCCTGTACTAAATAAAGCCTAGACAATCCAATGAACTATTATTAAGGGCTTGCTATGTTCAAAACTCTGTTTTGAGGATAGAAAGACAACATGAAAAACAAATCTTTGCCTTTTTAAGGATTAAGCTTACATTTTACTGAGGCAAATGTACCATATGTACAGACAAGAATATACATGGTAATTTGAAAAGGGAGCAAGCATTAAAAACCAGGGGAGGGGATCGAAAAAGGCTTCCCCTGACAGTTGGTACATAACTTTGGCTTGAAAACTTGAAGGAAGCTTGGGATTCCAAGAAGCAGGGGCAAGGAGGGGAGTACCCCCTGTGCAATGGCACAATGGTAGGAGATGGCATTTGAGAAAAGTTGTGTTGGAAAGTTTAGTTAGAATATTGAAGGTGTGAAAGAGAGTGATGTGAAATAAGTCTGGAATGGGATAGTAGCTTAGAACCAGAATGCACAGAGCTATAAATGCTTAGCTGAGGAATTTTTTTTTAATGATTTGTTTATTTACTTTTAGTTTACAACATTCAGTTCCACAGTCCCTTTAGTTTCAAGTTTTCTCCTCCCTCTCCCCTCCCCCCATCATGGAAGCATGCACTCAAATATAGGATCTACAAATATCTTCACATTAATTATTAGTCAGGTTGTAAAGAAAGATTATAACAGATGGAATGATCAGTGAGAAAGAGGAAACAAAACAAGAAAAAGAAACACAGCAAGTAGTTTGTTTCACTCTGTATTCAGACTCTGCATCTCTTTCTCTGGATATGGATATCTCTTTCAATCATGAGTCTTTTGGAGTTGTCTTATAACCTTATTTTGCTGAGAGGAGCCCAGTCTATTGAAGTTAGTCGTCACAGTCACACATGTGTTATGTCTGTGATTGTGTATAGATTTCTCCTGATTCTGCTCTTCTTGTTCAGCATCAGTTTATATAAGTCTCTCCAGGTTATTATGAAGTCCATCTGCTCCTCATTTCTTATAGCACAGTAGTATTCAATTACATTCATATGCCACAATTTGTTCAGCCATTCCCCAATTAATGGGCATCCCCTTGATTTCTGATTATTTGTCACCACAAAAAAGGACCCATATGTACAAAAAAAACTTTTTTTGTACATATGGGTCCCCTTCCTACTTCTCTGATCTCTTTGGGATATAACCCTAGAAGTGGTATTGCTGGGTCAAAGGGTATGCACTTATTTATAGCCCTTTGAGCATAGTTCCAGATTGCTCTCCAGAATGGCTGGATCAGTTCACAACTCCACCAATAATGCATTAGTGTTCCAATTTTTCCACATCCTCTCCAGCATTTATCATTTTCCTGTTTTGTCATCTTAAGACAATCTGGCTGGTGAGATGTGGTACCTCAGAGTTGTTTTGATTTGCATTTCTCTAAGCAATAGTGATTTAGAACATTTTTCATATGCTTATAGATATCTTTAATTTCATCTTCTGAGAACTGCCTGTTCATATTGAGGAGTTTCTTTTATGCTAAAGGAGAGCTAGTGAAGATTCTTGAACAGAACAGTGATAATCCTAAATTCACTTAACCCTAGATCTTAAAATTTTTACTAAGAGTCTCATTAACTCTTGGTTTTTTTATTGGACCTATGATTTTACTGATAGGGAACTCTTATCATAGGTCAGCAGCATTAGAAAGTTGCCTAGGTCAATGATAGTTTAACTGATATGCTCACCAACCACAGGCCTAGGATGTGTCTGAAGCCAAACATATTCTAGATCTTCTTCACATGTAAATTTTTTAAGTAGGGCATGATATGGAATGTTAGAAGCAGGAGTCACTAGAAAAAGTGACAAAGTAGAAAGAGGAGTATACTATATATGATACATCATAGTAATTGTGTTCATGTAAATCAGTGGTGTCAAACTCTCATAGAGATGGCAGCCAATAAATCATGCATAAGGATCCCTGTGGGCTACATATTGACTTAGAAAACTATCTATCCATCCATCATCTATCTACCTATATATATATATGTATATATATACACACACACATATATATGGGGAAACATGCCACCCATGGGGAAGACAAGGGTTGGTAGTGAACTGAACTGTCAGGCACATGGGAAAATTCTTATCAGAATCAGAAAAAACCCTGTTTATATCTATAGAGATAGATATCTATGTATCTGCCTGTCTCTGTCCAGAGATAAGATATATGTGTAGATCTACCTACACATATATCTTTTGTTGTTGTGTCATTTTAGTCATATCCAACTGTTCGTGACCCCTTTTTTGGGATTTTTCTTGGCAAAGATACTGGAACAGTTTGCCATTTTCTTCACCAGCTCATTTTACAGATGAGGAAACTGAAGCAAACAAGGTTAAGTGATTTGTCTAGGGTCACACAGCTAGTAAATAGATGTCTGCAGCTGGATTTGAACTCATGAAGATGAGTCTTCCTTACTGTGGGCCTTTCACTCTATCTACTGTGTCATCTAGCTGTCCTATACATACGTACATACATACAACAGCTACATCTATATGTATATATCTATCTACATCTATATGAATGAAAGAGAGGTATCTAGATATTTATATCAACACATTAAAATCAGATAGGAATCACATTTTAATCTGGTTTGGGCTACACTTGGGAGGATTGGGGTGTCATGGGTTGAGCGTTTGATGACCCTTAGTCATCATCGATAAAAAGTCAAATTCCATTAATCAGTTTCTGTTCAAGAATTATATAATATATTTCAGATAGATTTCCATCAAAAGTACTTAAAAGGAAAAAAAAATAGCGTGTGTGTTATGTAAGTTTCAGTTATATGCAAAATAAGCCTAAGCTGAATAATTAAGTTCTTAGTATATATTGAATTGTGTTTCCTAATAGACAGCTTAGCAAATTCTTCATGCCTGCTAAGTGCCTATGCAGAATATGAAGATTTGGTGATAAGACTGCAGTCTTTCTATAATGTTTTACCTTTTAGGAAGGGCTGGCATACATATTAGCTGGTTTGATCCTCAGGACAGTCCTGTGAATTAGGCAGGGTATGCAAGCTGAAACCTAAGAGTTTAAGTGACTTTGCTAAATGAAACAGATCTGGTTTAGTGACTAGAGCCAGCTCTTCTGATTTAGTCCTGTGAATGCTCTTCTTGCTGCATCACATTCCTTCTCAGCAGAAAAGACATGTTTGTGGAGTTTCTAGTCACAGAGACAAAATTAGACTCATGTAAAACTACTAGAGAAATGTATGATCCATTATATTATCCTTCCTTTATTTTCATTTTTTCCTTCTCTTTTTTATCTGCTGTAGATTTTTATTCTTTGGTTCATGACCCTTATAATTTATCTCATCCTTCTTTAGTCTCTGTATTCCTTACAGAATTTAAACTGCTAAGGGACCTAATATGGGTTCCTTCTTGTAAAGAGCTTCTGTATTCAGCTTTTTAGATTTTGCCCCCAGCCTCCTTTTTCTGTTGTGCCATACTCTTTAGAAATACCAGTTCCTGCAGGTGACAGAAAGGATATTGCTTCACAGTAGAAATTTTCCTGTGCCCTTGATTGGTCATTTCATTACTAACTTTTATCCTCCCCATGGGCATGTTTTTCCCATTTGCCATGAAATCTCTTTCCATATCATTGCTCTCAGATGCTCCCAGTATTTCTGATTCTCTTTCTCCTGGGCCAGGATGTGTGGTCTAAAGCATCACATCTTTGTAGATCCCACCCATTTGCAAAGTACCCATCTCTCTTTATGGAAGTTCTCCCATGGAAGCATTCATCAGTGGTATCTTTTACCACATCTGAAATAAGATTTCCTCTTTTCCTTCCCTCTTTTTGCATCCTTGACCCTTCTCTTGGAGGCTCTCTTCCTGAAAGACTTATATAAGAGTTATCTTCCTTTCATTGTTAACTCTGTCTTAATTTGGGAAGATCACCTATTCACCTCTATCTTCCTCATCTTATCTGCCTTTTTTTTCTCTATTCCTTCCCATTCTGCCATTTAGTCCTTCAAGACTATCATCTGTTCACATGAAGGCTGGGTGTTATGAGATTTAGTTCATGATGTTTCAGTCCTATTTCTTCACTGTCACTTCTGTTTGCCTTTTGCTTTGACTCTTGTGTATTTTTAGAAAGAAATCTCTTAATGGGCCCTCTGTTGTTATTTGGTTCTTGTTGTTTTGTTCTCTGTATTTATTTACCTTTCTTACATTTCTGTTGTTTAAGGTATTTGAAAAGCAAATGGTTTACTTAGGCATAGTTTTCTTTCTAGGAATGGTTTGAATGCCTCTTTTTCCTGGATCTCCTTTTTAACACTGCCCCCCTTCTATCCCATTAATTGTTACCCCAAGATTTTCAGGATAGGTCACTTTGGGTTGCATCTTGCATCCTTTGTACTTCAAAACACATTATTCTATTCCCTCCTGCAGTTTTTCGTGGTTGCCAAAAAGTATGTGTTATTTGAAGACCTACATTTGTAGGTCTTTCTCTTGGTTTCTCACAGAATTTGTAGTTTGTCATTGGAATTGTTAAAATTCATCACTATGTATTTTAGATGTTGCAGCATACATTTTTAGTTTTTTTGTTTTCGGAGACACTCTATAGATTCTTTCGATTAGTACATTTTCTTTGTTCAGGAATTCTAGGCAGTTTTCTTGTATTAAGATGTTCAATTGTTTTGACTTGTGTTTTTCTGGGAAACCTATAATCCTAAAGTTATCTCTATATATCTTGCTTTAAGATCAATGTTTTGCTTGGAGATTTTTTTCTTTTAACATTATTGCTTTTTGCTTCTCTTCTCGAATTTCCTTCAGTTATGTGTATTTGCATTCCAGTAAGTTATTTCCCCTTTTGTTTATTTAAGATTGCTATTGTGGATTCAAGATTTTCCATTCTGCTAATTATTTTGGCTTTCTAGGCCATAAATTTTGCTTTCATGATTCTATTTCTCTTAACCATTCAGGAGCTTACCGAAATAGTACTATGCCCTCGACAATCCATAGGACCTGCCTTATCAAATATTGGGTGATTTTCCTTCATCTTGGATTATTTATTCATAGGTGTCTGGACTCTTTTCTCTGATTCAGAGTCGGTAATCCCTTAAGCCAAGGTTTTTAATAAAATTATTTCTGAAATCTTTGGTCATTTCACTCTTTTTTCCTTATATCCCCATATAGCTCACTCTCCAGTTCCTCATACTTTGATACGGGTTTCCTTGGAGGTTGAACCTCAAAGCCTTCTCAGACTCCTCTTATGTTTCACTAGCCTCCGTCTTTGTCCCAAGTGGCTTTTAGAAGGGGAAGAACCTAGCCCCAGCTGGATACTTGGCTCTTTACTTCAGGCTTAATGGAGTGCCATACAGCCACTCATTACTGCCCTACCCTAGTTCCTATTACTTTCTGAAAGCACCAAGTCATGATTCTGTCCTAGCCAGGACAAACTTCTTTGTATTTTTTTTTCCTGCCTCATTAGGAAAATGGAGGAGTAGTTGAGTTCTGTTGCATGCCCATAGAGAATTTATGTATTTCTAACGTCATGGGAAATGAGAAGTGGAGGGAGATTGAGTGAATGATTTAAAGGTTGAGGATTAGCCTTTTCTGCTAGTGTGGCTAGGTAGAACAGTAGAGTTCCAGGCCTGGAGTCAGGAAGACACAAGTTCCATTCTGGCCTCAGCCTTACTAGCTATGTGACCCTGGGAGAGTCATTTAACCTTGTTTGTTTCAGTTTCTCCATCTGTAAAATGAACTGGAGAAGGAAATGGCAAACCACTCCAGGATCTTTGCCAAGAAAACCCCAGAAGGAGTCATGAGTGGTCAGATATGTCTGAAAAATGGCTAAACAACAGTGATAAAGCTGTAAGCTTGCTAGATTTTTATATTAAGATTCTTAGTGTCCTCACCTACTCTAAGAGAGGGGAAATTCTTTTATCTCTTATCCATAATTCCTAGTTTAAAGATGTTTGAAGATCAGAGAAAATGTCCAGTCCTCTATCTTCTTGGTTCATGAGACCTGAAAGTATGCTCCAGTATTTTATCAAGTGAAAGAACACTAAAGCACTAACTAATTTTTATAGGGTTCCAAATAAGTATAAGAAGATGAAGAATTTGAGAGAAGGAAAAGACTTTTGAGATCATATAGCTCAAATGTATTTCATTGTGGGTTGAATAGTTAGGGGATAAGCTGCAGGAAGGAATTTGGCTTAAGATTGATTTGGTAAAGTGGAAAGGGTATGATGGATAAGAAAAGAATGAAGACAAGGAAGCGTTATATACAGCATTCACGGTGAAGGCACAAAGGTAAGGGGCTAGACTAGAGCAGAGCATTCTGGGAAGTGAAGTGATAGGAAATGAGGATGAATAGTTTAAGGCTGAACTTCATTCAGTAGACAAATGGGAAGCTTTTGTAGGCTCTCTAACACAGAGAAAAATAGTCTCAAAGATATGTTGTCGAAGGAAGACTGGGTGGCAAAGTGTATCTGTGATATATTTGAAGTTGGAAAGAAGCATCACCGGTGAAGTGGAAGGTGGGGAAGAAAACCTGCCACGGATTAAATTTATTTGCTTCAGATAACCACCTTTGTCATATTAATATTGAAGATTGGTGTTTTGCAAGGTTCTGAAGGTAAAGAGCTCTGCAGATCAAATTCTCTTGTGAACAACAGTTGTTTTTGTTTTGTCCATTTAAAAAATGTTTTCTTGTTTATTATCTAATTTGGAGTAGATTTTTTTTAAACCAGAATTTTGTTTTTAAAGCTTGAGTTGTTGAATGTCAGAATTTGGAATGGCTTTTCTCCCTTTCAATGTTTTATGAAAAAAGAGGGCTATGTCTTGTGTTTTTTTTTTTTAATAAAGCTTATTATTGTTAAGAAATCTTTATATACCACTGAAACAGTGATCCTTTGGCTAATTAGTTACCTTTTTCTCTCTAGGGAAATCTTTCCCCGGAGGATATTCACGATTCAGCCTGGATTATATGGCTATCTTTATAGGCCTCTCTATAGCAGCATGCCTTTTTGTTATTCTACTGGTTGTGGGCATTCGGAAATTCAAAAAACGGAATCAGGAGCGGCTTAACCCTAGAGAAGTGGAGTATGGCACCATCGATGGACTCATCACCACAAATGTTGGTGATAGCACCTTAGCGGTGAGTTTTGAATGGGGCTGGAAATTTAAAAAAAAGTCCACAAGGGCTGGCTGAGACAGAAAAAATAAAAGAGGTCCATTGTACTCTTTCCCTTGAAGCATGAAATCTAAGTACTTGCTAGTAACTGTGCTTGACTAAGTTCTTACATATCTATATGTGAAAAAATAGAATCGTTTTAGAAAGCTGCCCACAGCTTTGTATGCTGTACAAGTCACTCATGTTGTGAGCTTATATTCACTGTTCTCATTACTGTGTTGCAGTTGGGTGACATTAAACATGGATAGATGTTTATAATTAACTGAGGGGAGAGTTTCTAAATAGATCAAAATAGATTTCTAAATCTAAATCTATTTCTTTTTTTAGGGTTTTTTTTTCCTTTGGTTGTATATGATTGTTTACCATTTAAAATCCCCACTCTCCCATTTGATCCTTCCCAAATTATTTTGCCTTTCGTTTATTGCAACATAACCCCTAATTATTAAGCTGTTAAAACTTGTCCTCTAGAAGAGCAAGAAAAGTTTTCCGTATCCCTGTGCTGCCACCTTGTGGGGTAATGAAACTTTTCAAATGGTTAAAAAGGAGGGTCATTTAAAAGGATTGAAAACATTTTGAAATACTCTTTTTCATGTTTTTATGATGAAAACATTTTGAAAGAACTATCAGTATCTTCTAGGGTTGTTTATTTTTAAACACAGATTAGAAATATTGATAATAATGTTAAATAAGTAGTTCATTCCTGGTTAGATTGTTTTGGTACTAAAATGTCCAATGTATAGTTTTGTATTTTTTGCTCTGCAAAAAGTCATTAGTACCCTAGTTACTGTATGTAAAAAGTGGGCTTTATACAAGCATGAATTTTGTTTTAAGAGATTGGGATAAAGGGCTACATTTTCATGCTTTAAATTCTTTTCCCCATCTTTTTCTTTCTTTTTTTTTCTTTTCCCTAAACCCTGGGCCTGGAACAGCTATTCCTAAAAACCAACTTTTCTGAAATACGATTTTTTTTTTTTGCAAGAGCCTCTCAGGTAATTTTTTTTAAGTTTCTGTTTATTTTAAAAAGCAGAGGGCAGATTTCCTCAGATTTCCTAGACTTTGTTCTCATTAAGAAAGCTATAGCAAGTGAAATGGATTCCTTCAAAGGAATCCTTAAAATTTCCTTACTCTAAGGAGTATAGGGTAAATGAACGAGTAATCATTTATTAAGGGGTTCTAAGATAATTAAATTAGAATGGCAAGTGAGAAGCCTTTAGGAAAAAATTATTGGAATGCCATTTCAGGAATAGTTTTTTCCTCAAGTGGTATATCAGCTAACTTAGTATTATTGGAAAAAGCAAAAAAACTTTTGCTAATTTCACCACATAGACTAGACTGGATATAACCCTAAAGTCATGGTGCTAGGGCATTCCACCTTTGAGAGTAAATGGGGCCTAGAGTAACCCCACCTAGCTGTCTCCTCCCCTTTCTCTTGCCTATCTTGGACATATTTCCACCCATCTACTTAGTCTGTGCCTGGAAGCACCCTAGAAAGAGGATGTATTCAATTTCAAGACTGAGGATTGTATTCTTCAAAAGAAAATGCACTTAAGATCTTTGAAGTCTAAGGGAAATTAGATGAATTTATTGAGTTAGTGAAAACAGAAGGGGCAAGAGGGAATTCTTACAAAGCTTAGGCAAAGTAGGGTGCTGAAATAAATTAGACCAAGCTTCGTTCCTCAGAGCTGCTAACAGAGAACTAATTACCAAGGGCAGTGATAGGAACAGCTAGTGTAAATTACTGCTTAAATAGCTTTTGCAATTTAAGAAGAAGGATGGAAGTGTGTTCCAAAATAGTCTTTTAAAGTCAATCGGATGAAATGACAGTATAAAATCATGATATAGTACCAGTTTGACAAACACTCTTAAAAACGAGATATAGAAACTGTCATGAATTGCAGTCTGTTGACTTGTTCGTTTAAATGAGATCTCCATTTGCAAATTCTTGGCCAAAATTATATTTACCACCAGTGAACTGCCTTATAAAACTAAAATGTGTCGCTTATTCTTGGGATGAAACTAGGTGTAGCTCCTGTTTGGCAAATTACAAAGTTTGATTATTTAAAAGAAAGTTAATAACTTCAGGAAGAAGTTGTGTTGTAAAGGTTAAACACATAAGGAACAATAATATGAAGAGAGAAAAATGGAGAGCAAACTATTTATGTAACAGAAGACTTCAAAATAAACCTTTTGAACCCTAAGCGACCATTCATTTTAGGGTTTATCTAGTAGTCTCACTCACAGCTGCTTGGGCTGATGCTTGTCTTTTTGTAAGTTCGGTGATTGCTAGTGTATCACAGTGGTATAGAGGACACGAAAGAAGATGAAATGTAAACAAAAGAACATTAACACTTTGCCCATTCACTAAAGTATTTTTGAAAAATAATTAGGTTTGGGGAATGCTGCCTCCTTTCAAGGCATTATTGCCACCATTTACATGGTTCCACAATTGGCTATGTAAGGATACTATGTCCCTGCTTCAAATGAGAGATTTTCCACCATCTTGTCACTGTGTTTAGGAAGACGTCTCTCCTTGGCTGACTCTATGAGTGAAAAGGAAAACTCTCTCTGCAACTGGTAACCAAGAAAATACATACATACATATATATATATATATTTTGACTACATACTTCATTTGTAGAAGCAGATTTGGGTTGGCTTTTTTTTTTAAGGGAAATTTCATTATGTTATTTCTCGTTCATGAGTACATCCCGTCAGCAAGTGATAACATGCATGCTTGTGTCCTTTATTCTTTTATTGAATAAAGAAAAATTACTCGTAGCTATTTCCCAATGGTCCTCCTTTCTCCTTGTTTCAAACCACAGGATTTAATGGATCATTCTTGTACGTCAGGAAGTGGCTCTGGTCTTCCTTTTCTCGTACAAAGAACCGTGGCTCGTCAGATTACACTATTGGAGTGTGTAGGTTGGTAACAGTTTTTTTTTCCCCCCCGTTTCTTCTTTGTGCTCTTCTGGGAATAGATAATGGAATGGGAGGTGGAAAAATTTGTTTCTCATCTTTGCTCATTACAATTGTGTCAGGAGACAAGTCTTGATCCCTTAGCATAGCATGTACCTCTCTGAGAATGAAGGATAACATTTAGCATGGACTTGTCTGAACCCAAAAGGTCCTTGTCTAATTTCCTATAAAACTGAATTATCATTTTGGATTTTGGGGGTTCATTCATGATTATATTCATGTACCTTTGAGTAAGGAAGGTTCAGAGTTTAAATTGTCCCTTAGATTCTTTACTAGTTATGAGTATCTGGACAAATCATCTAACTTTTGCAGCTTCATTTTACCTGTCTGTAAGATGGGCATAGTAACATGTATCTCACAGGGTTTTTGGCAAGCATGTAATAAATGCTGATTATTTTATGTGTGGTATATGTAAAAGTACTTGGTAAGTTTTATAGTGCTAGATAAATACTATGTCATGAATATTTTTGTTTTAAATTAGAAACATCTTCTGAATAGAAAATATTCTTGAGGGTCCTGAGTTAAAATTTGTTGATTTTCAGGAGCTTTTATGGTGCATGTTGTTTTTGTTTTTATTTTTTTAAATCCAGTAATGTTCAGTCTTTTGTGGATTCCTCTTTGATATGAGGGCTATCATAAATATGGACATGTCAAAGTAGTTTGGTAAGAATAAAACTCTCTATACTTCTCAATTAGAAGCTTTTTTGAATGAATGAATGAATGGGAATTGCATCACAAAACTTTAAAAATAGAAATGAAAAATTGAGTTTGTTTTTAAAAAAAAAAACAAAAACCCAGCAGAATTCTTCATCCAGTAGATTGTTGTTTATAAGCAGATTTCCAAATTGTGTTTGAAAGATTTTTTAGGCTGGTTGCTATCTTCCCTAAAAAGTCTGATGAGATTTTAAGACCTTAGAGAAATCAGGAGAAGAATCAGTGTTACACTGAATGGACTGAATATCTGATAGAGAAGGACAATACCAAAAATTTATGATTTTCATTCCATGCTTCAGATTATACAGGAATATTGCCAACTGTTTTCCTCCAAGCTTTGAGAGTAAAGTGGTCAATCTTTATTACTTCTTTGGTGTAGGCACCACAGAATTTGTTCTTCTGCCATAGATCATGTCCTAGAGTCCCAGAAAAGTGTGTAAGGCATCTTAAAAATGGTATTGGCTCTCTACCAGGATGCTAGAGGCTTTAAAAATAACTGCAGGAGCAGTGGACTTCATTTTTTAAATTGCATAGCTCCTAACAGTACTTGGCTCCAAATACATTTGGTAGAGACATTTCAACAGAAAATCCAAAGGAGGAGTGGGGATTGAAGCATGCCCTAAGAGAGTTGGCAGTATTCTTGCTGATAGAAGCAAAAAACAAAGTTTTAGATAATTGAGTCCTTCCTTCCTTCCTTTTGACTGTGCTCTGAAAAGACAAAGCTTAAACCTTGTGATGTGGATCAGTTAGATAATAATTTAAACCAGGGGTGGGGAACCTGTGGCCTCCAGGTCCTCAAGTGTGGCCCTTTGATTGAATCTCTTAATTCACATGTGGCCTCAAGGTCATAGCTTCCCCACTCCTAAACTGGGCGCTGATATTTAGCAACAGAAAATTCAATTCAATAGACGTTGAATTTAGCAAACATTCTATGGGCCAACAAACCATCATGCCCTAGAAATTTTAGCTGTAGTTTCAGCACTCTTGAGGCAAAGATGACTAAAGTATTAGCACATAGTTAAATAAGTTACTATAAGCAGGATAAACAAGATTACTGCACATACAATTATAAATTGGGGTGATGAGAGAACTGAAAAGAGAGTAGAGATTACGGAACATTTCATGACTTCGATCACAATTGATCCTTCAGTTATACATGGTCCATTGTCCATCATATAAGTATGCCTCCCATGGCAAGATGATTTTAATTGTGTTAAATGGATGAAGGGGCATTCCCTAGCTGAGTCAAAGACTTTCATGAGCCATTTTAGCTCTAGCAGCTTCCACAGTGTAGGTACTTAAGAAACAAGGAGGTGCTTTTCAGTCAGTAGTCACAGTAATGTGTACCCTGGTGGCAATGCACCTACAAGCTATCTCTTCCACATCATGGTTTTCCCCATTGTGCTTTCTGTATAGTACAGGTTGGCATAAGAAATTAAATGGGAATTTGGGGGGAGTTCCGTGGCAGCTGCAGACAACACATGAAATCTAGCAGATGACACAGAGCCTATGACCAAACCTATTTTTTACAACAAGGTACTAAACACCCCATTAAAGAAAAAGAAAAGAATTTCTACTTCTTTGGTTTGAAGGGAGCACCAAAAAGTTTTACACAGATTTTCCAACACCGTGCCCCTAACCCCTTTCATGTGGAAGGGACGAATGTATTTCTGTAAATTTAGAATCAAGTACCAGAATCCACATAATCTTGGGAGAAATCCTACAGCACCAAACTGTTTCAAGTTATCTCTCTAGCAAGAACATGCTACTAGATTGAGGATTGAAGTTATATGCATGTATTTTTCTGTACTAGCACACATATGTATGTGTTTTCACCTTTGATTTATGCTTGTTAATACTTAAGGTCAATATATTTCCTTGAATTAAATAATGAAAAAGATAGCTTGTGGTAGGCAAAGATGGGTGTATTGATTCTGCAGGACTAGGTTATATACCATATACTAGGGTCAAGTCACAACTGTATAGTACATCTAGATGTTCAGAAACTTAAAAGTTCACGGAGCCCTTCTAGTGTTGTATGTAATGCACCGTTCGTGACTGGGCTCCATCAGTGCTGTCAAGAAAACAAATAGTCAAAGCATTTCTCAATATCAGACTCTGTTTTGGGAACATGCAGTTTAAAGCATTTCAAAAAATACTTATTCTTTCTTGTCAGTGAAGGTTTATTTTCTTCGCTCTCCAGCCCCCAGTTTAGATTTCAATATGCTGTAATCTTGTTTCCCTTTGTCATGGTGAACTCTTCAACTGTGTGCGAATAATTTTTGCCTCCTGCTACCCCAATAATTGTAGTAGAATTTCCCCCTTTTCTTCACTTAGAACTTCCCAAACTTTCTGCTTATTTGCATACCTTAAGGTGCTATATGAGAAGCCGTGTAGTGTAATTTTTTTTTCTTTTTGGAGGGCAGTTGGGGTTAAGTGACTTGCCCAAGGTCACACGATTAGTTTTTGTGTTAAGTGTCTGAGGCCAGATTTGAACTCAGGTCCTCCTGACTCTATTCACTGAGCCACCTAGCCACCCCGTGTAGTACAATTTTTAAAGAGCTGACCTGGAAGCCTGGAATACCTGTTACGTGACCCTAGGAAAAAATCACTTAACGTCTTAGTGCTCTAGGCAACTCTCTATGATTGTAAGTTGCTGAGAAGGTACATATCTGCTTTGGTAGGAGTTACTTCTGCTGGGATTTCCCTATCTCATAATCACTAGGTCCAGGCCCTAGTCCTATAAGGTGCTATATATATGTCAGCTGCAATATATGTGTATATGTTTTTTAATCAGGGTCTGTGTTTTCAGTTAGTGTTTAGAATTCCTTTTGGAGAGATACCCTTTACTGATGCAGCTAATTGTGTAGGGTCACTGAGAGGTTAAATGACTTGTCCAGGTTTACAAGGCCAGCATGGCATAGAGGCAAGACTAGAATAAAATTCTTCATGATTCTAAATGATGGCTAATTATTCAGTTCCCTCAACCTTGATGATTGTAATTATTATCTTACACTTTTAAAATTGAATGAGAATTCATGACTGTATGCAGGGCTTCAAAGATTGAGGAGGGGGTGAATGTTTCTTGTCTTATTGCATGTGTGATAGGCAAAGGCTTTACAGTAACTGGTGAAATTGGTTTTCAAGGTAAACAACCAGAAGTTGCAAACATTAATTTTATTGACTTGTTTTTAAAGTTTAATTTAGTTTGTAACCACTCAGGACCTTTGAGAGCTAATTGGAGTTGGCTCTCTCTAATGGAACCCATTGATCAAAATCACCTTTGCTTTGCCTTCATCAGGAAAAGGCCGATATGGAGAGGTGTGGCGGGGCCACTGGCAAGGAGAAAATGTTGCTGTGAAGATATTCTCCTCTCGTGATGAGAAATCTTGGTTCAGAGAAACAGAATTATATAACACTGTATTGCTAAGACATGAAAATATTCTAGGTAAGTAAGAGGAATAACCTGCTAGCTAATTATATTTATCGACTGAAATAAATATCAGTCAAATACATCGACAATTTTCAGATTTTTCTGATCACGTTTTTGTGAAAGTGAACTGAAGAATATAATATAAAATAATAAAAATGGAAATAGCTAACACTTGCTTATTAACATAGTACAGTTAGGTGGTTTAGTGGATAGAGAGCACTGGGCTTAGAGTCAGGAAGACCTGAGTTCAAATCTCACCTCAGGAACTGCTTAAGCAAGTCACTAAAATCTCTGTTTGCCTCATGTCAAGTGGGGATGATAATAATACATAGCATGTACTTTCTTTGTTGTTTCGAGGATTCAGTGAGATATTTTCAAAGTGTTTAACATGATGCCTAGCACATAGTAGGTACTGTATAAATGCTAAGTATGATTATGATGATGTATTTAAATTTAAAACATGGAAACTGAAATTCAAGTCTAGAAATGCATTTTTCTCCTTATTTCTGTTTGAAGTTGTTTTTTTTTTTAAACTGATTCTATTATTTCATTAGTGTAGTTCTGCATAGTCTCTTTAACCTAGAGTCTTAGAGAGGGACATGGCCCATGGGTGTCAGAGGAGACTCAAGTTTTCCGAGTCTGAGGTCAACTCTGTGTTCATTCATGCTAAAACCGCCTCTCTCGCTTAGAATCTTTAAATACTCTTTTAATTTTTAATATACATACATTTGTAGATAATGAGAGAACATCTGGGTTACATTTTCTTTTTCCTGCATCCATAAATGTTCTTTCTAAAAAACCAAAATTTTTCCTTTTTTTCCCCTTTAATGCTTGACTGATTTCTTTATCAAACCACTTAGTAGAATTAAGCTCTATTTTCTTTCATTGTGCACATTTCTTTTACCAAATTGAAGTGGAACATTTTTGCTATTTTATAAGAAGTCATCAGGGACATCTGATTTTTAAAGTCAAGAATCAATCAAAAATTTTCTTAACTGTTGCATATTCCACAAAGCAATTTTAAAAAAATATGGCAATTGTTGAAAGATATACTGTTACTATAAATTTCAGGAAATATTGAAAGTTGGGCATCAAGGTAATTTTATAAGTTTGTAAATCAGTGCAAAAATATCTGAATCATACTAATTTCAGTACTGCTGTAACAACATCCAGGGGCAAAGCTTCCATGCTGTTCTCTGTATTTTAAAAGAAGTACAGAGCTGGGGGTGGGGGAAAGGAGGAAGGATAGAAAAAAAGACATTTACATGGCAATTTTGTTGTATATTTGAAAGGAATAGCAAGTTGTGCCTTAGTAGATTTGCAGTTTCATGTATAATCATCTTTTTTTATTGTACTATGTTATGGAAATGCTCATTTTGTTCCATAAATATGTATTAATGTAAAAAAAATAAAAAAAATGGGAAAAAAAGAATCTTTCAGGGCCCCTGACATAACGTACCTCCTCCAAACATATGAGTTGGCAATTTGCCATCCACTTTCAGAGTATTAAAGGTATGTGTGTCATCATGTTCAAAACCTGATCAGGGTAGTCATACACACATAGGAGATTTAAAAAGTCACCTTTGTGATGTGATTCATTATATTAGGTTTTCTACATTGCAAAGCAATGCTTATTCTTACTGTATTTGTCTGTAATGATAGATAGGCTCAATTTTTTTTTATTCTCCACCTTTCTTATAATCATTGTCATAATTTTGTCTATGGATTCACTTGACATTAAATCTCTCTCTCTCTCTCTCTCTCTCTCTCTCTCTCTCTCTCTCTCTCTCTCTCTCCCCTTCTCTCCATCTCTCTCTCTCTCCCTCCCTCCCTCCATATCTCTCTCCCCCTCTCTCTGTCTTTCTCCTTCTCCTTCTTTCTCTCTCCTCCTTCCTTCCTCCCTCCCGCCCCAGAATATGTTATTTTTTATTTGCTTTAACATCTTTGGCACATTTTGCAAGCTTTCTGTATCTCTCAAGCTTTGTGATCCAGAGTTTCCTTTATTTTCCTTTGTTATCACTAAAATAATACTTAAGGCTAACAATATGTAGCCTTTTCTACACTGAGAATGTTACTGTAGCAAAGTTCCCATTCTTTACTTCCGCTTACCTATTTGTTATTGTTCAGTCATTCAGTAGTGTCTGGCTCTTCATGACCCTTGTGAGCCCCATAATACATTAGTATTGTCCATCGGGTTTTCTTGGCAAAGATACTGGAGTGGTTTGCCATTTTCTTCTCCAGTGAATTAAGGCAAAAAGAGGTTAATTGACTTGCCCAGAGTCAAACAGCTAGTGAGCATTTGAGGCCAGTTTTGAACTCAGGTCTTCCTGACTCCAGGCCCAACACTGAACCAATTAGCTGCCTCCATAGTCCTCTCTCATTGAACCAATGACAATTTCTTCTTTTTTACTGCTAATGCCTGATAGAGATTTATAACTCACAATTTCTTGAGGTCAAATTGCAAATACAATTGTATTTTAAAAGTGTTGTCAGGAGTTTATTTTTTTTAATGTACATATGTATTTAGGTCTTTACAAATACTACCTTGGAATGATGCTGTTTCTATTTTCAGAAGATAATAGTTATCTTTTTGAAATGTAATGTTTAGCACTTTGAACTTATAATAACTGAACAGCTCCCATGGAGAGAAGACAGTTAAGGGGTTGATAAGGGCTCCTACCCTTTCTAGTTGAGGGTGCTTAGGTCTTTTTCTGTCTCTTAAAGTATCTATTGCATCATCATATTCTAGAGAAAACTACCACAATCAGTTTGCTTAAGCTTAACTTTGAGTGAATCTATCTACTGTTCAGAAAATGCCTATTTGGAGATATCTCTCTTTCACTAACAGAGGATTTTATTTTTGATGATGAAAATGAATGCTACAGTTATTCCAACAAATATGGAACCCCACTCCCAAACTTGAGCATTAGATATAATTTCCACAATGTCCTATTTAAGTAATTTTCTTAAAACTTTAATCAAAATAGTCCAGGTAAGCCATCTCCACAAATATTGGGACATGGTAAGGAATGCTTGTGGATGAAAAGAAGAAATCAAGAATCATGTGGAAATTTAAAGTAACAAATGATTTGAGAATGATTCTTTGAAAGATAGGGGCATAGATATTTGAAAATATGAACATTTTGAATAGATAATATAAAACTCATTAAATATTTTAAAAAACCCTCAAAATCTGTTTTTCCATATCACAGTCTGATAAAAAAGAGGCAGAGAGGAAGGAAGGTTGGGGAAAAAGGAAAGTTGCAAAGGAGAGTCACTAATTACTTATTAAGATGAAAATGGAAATATAGAAATAGGAAGGACAAAAAGATGGTAGAAGAAAGATTTATGGGTTCTGATGCATCCTCAATCCCTCTAGTTTAGAAAGACCCAGGGGCACAATTTTGATTACATAAAATGTAACCAGTTGAAGGGAAACAGGTAATTGGGCAAAAAAAAAAGTAAGTTTCTCTGAAAAAGAATTTATTTCCAAAATATTTAAGGAACTCATTCAAATTTGTAAGAATAAAGCCAGTTCCTAATTGATAAACAGAGGATATGGATGGACAGTTTTCAGTGGAAGAATGGCAAACTATTACATGGCATTTGAAAAAATATGCTCTGTTACTAATAATTAAAGAAATACAAATTAGAGATACTTAGAGGTTCTACCTATCATATTGGCAAAATTGGCAAGAGCAGAGAATGACAAGATTGTAGGAAGACTGGCACATTAATGCACAGTTGCTGGTGGCATTCTAGAAAGCAATTTGGAATTTTGCCCCTGAGTCATTAAATTACATGCACGTAAGCTCGGCAAAAGTAGGTCTACACCCCAAAGAGATCAAAGAAAAGGACCCATATGTACAAAAATATTTATGGCAGCTATTTTGTAGTAGCAAAGAACTGGAAACTAAGGAGATATCCATCAATTGGGGAAGGGCTCTGCAATATATGAATGTAATGCAATGAAATGAAATGCTAAATGATGAAAAACTTTAAGAGACCCCTGGGAAGATTTGTATGAACTGATATAAAAGGAACTGAGTAGGACTAGGAAAACAATGTATACAAGAACAATCTTATAAAATCAAAAGACTTTGAAAGACTTAAGACCTCTGATTAGAGCAATTACCTAACATGATTCCAGAGGGCCAGTCATAAAGCAGGCCATCTACGTGTGATGTTAATGGGATATAAGATCTTCCCCACCCATAAACAGGCCTCATGGCCTCATGTGGAGCCCATTAAGGGAGGCTTACTGTAGGAAGGCTTTCACACCTTTTTCTAATTAGGCACTCAATCATGAGGGTTGTGCTGTCTTCTGTGGACATACTTTTTCCCATTTAGCACTTCTTTCCCTTTCCCCTCCTTTGTTTGCTTTTCAGTATGCTTTTATGTGTTGTATAACATGTTATATGCCTATTTAAAAAAAAAGAAAATGGAAACTCTTTACAAATACGTATTGTCAGTCTGAACAAAATTCCACATTGGCATGTCTAAAAAGACTTTATTTCATTCTACACGGAGTCTTTCCTTTCTCTATCAAGAGGTAAGCATCCTGGTTCATCATTAGTCCTCTGGAATTGTAATTGATCAATTCATTGATAAGATTTTCTACTTCTTTCAAAGCTGTTTGCCTTTACCATTTTGCACTTACTGTATACATTTTTTTTGGATCTGTTCAGTTCACTCTGTCAGTTCATACAAGTCTTAACAGGTTTCTCTGAAACCATCTCTTACATTATTTCTCATAGCACAATAGAGCTTCATCTTATTTCCACACCACAGCTTGTTCATACAGTCCTCAGTTTATGAGTTATGTTTTTATGCTTACAAAGTATTCCATATTTGTTTAAAAGACAATAATGATGATCAATATTTTTATAGCTTTGTACATTTCATTTGAGCCTTATAATCTATGAAGTACAACTGCCATCACCATTAAATGTTACCTACCCACTGAGTTCTTGTAAACATCAAATCAGGGGATATAAGTAAAGAGCATTCCCAACTTTAAAGTGCTATATAAATATTAATATGGTATATAAGCAAAAAACTCATCATTACCTTATTCTCATTTGGTCCTTACCTTAATCCTGTGATTTAAAGATGAAAATCAGAAAGTGGAAAGAGAAGCATAGAGCACTTGATTCATCACCAATCTCCCAGATTTCATCTCAGATCTCCCATTATGCCAAAGTGCCAGCTCCCTATGAAAGATGCTTGTCTTTGTGGAGGAATCTCTTTGAGTATATTGTACAGATACCCCTTCCTTAAAACACCAATGTTTTATTAAAATTCTTGCTTCTTTCATCGCCCCCCCCCCCCCCACCAAAGTCAGAGGAAAAACAGCATACTTAAGAAATGATTTGATTCTTTCCAGAAATAAAGGGGAAGAGAAGAAAGAAAACACTTCTATCAAGGTTCTTAACCTTTTTGTGGCATGGACCTTCTGACAGTTTGCTTACCCTTTCTGAGACTATTGTTTTTAAATGCATAAAATAAAATACATAGCTTAACAAAGAAAACCAGTTATTGATATAAAGTTATCAAAATGTGAAATAAGCTCATGAACCCCAAGTTAAGAACCCTCTGCCAAATATCTATAAACTGCATTGTGTTATGGACCAAGAGAAAAACACTGGTAAGAAACAACCAATTACCCAGGGGGCAGCTAGATGATACAGTAGATATATTGTCAGGCTTGGAGTCAGGAAGTTCAAATCTGGTCTCAGACATTTGGTAGTTGTGTCATCCTGGGCAAGTCCCTTAGTCCTGTTTGCCTTAGTTTATTCATCTGTAAAGTGAACTGGAGAAGGGATGGCAAACCATTCAAGTACCTTTGCCAAGAAAATCAAATGGGGTCATAAAGAGTTGGACACAACTGAAACAATTCAAAATTACCCAGTATTTCTACAATTAAGTGCTTTGTTTATTGCTTAGTAGCTATTGGCCTCTGAGCAGATTACTTTGCCTTTGAGCTTCTGTCTCCTTACCTGTAAAATAAAGATATCAATAGTACCTACCTCCCAGGGTTATTTTGAGGTTTAAGTGACACATGTGTAAAAAGTACTTTGCAGATCTTCCCAATAATGTCGGCTACTGTTTTTATTTTTATGAGATGGCACATATACTGGATAAACAAGGAAATCATCAGGAAGATGGTTTCACATCCACCCCCAAATCTTAACACTTGTGTGACTCTGGGCTTATCACATAACTTGTTGGGAATATCAGTTTACTCATTTAAAGAATGACCAAATAAGAGACTATGCTTAAAGCACTTTGGGAACCTTAAAGTGCTACATAATTATGAATTGTTATTTCTTTTTTATTTTATTTTTATGTTAATTTATTTATTTTTAATTTTCAATATTCACTTACATAAGTTTTAAATTTTCTTCCTCTTTCTCTCCTCCTCCCTCCCCAAGATGGCATGCAATCTGATATAGGATCTACATATACATCCCTATTTTCACATTAGTCATGTTATATAGAAGAATTATAATGAATGAAATCATGAGAAAGAAAAAAAAAACAAAAAAAGAAGAGAAAATAGTCTGCTTTGCTCTGCATTCAGACTCCATAGTTTTTTCTCTGGATGTGGATGGCATTTTCCATCATGAGCCCTTTGGAATTGTTTTAGGTCCTTGCATCGCTGAGAAGGGCTAAGTCTACCAAAATCAGTCATTGCACACTGTGGCTATTACTATGTACAATGTTCTCCTGGTTCTGCTCACTTCACTCAGCATCAGTTCATATAAGTCTTTCCAGGTTTTTCTGAAGTATGCCTGTTCTTCATTTCTTAGAGCACAATAGTATTCCATTACATTCATATACTGCTACTTGTTCAGACATTCCCCAATTGATGGGCATCCTCTCATTTTCCAGTTCTTAGCCACCATAAAAAGAGCTGCTATAAATATTTTTGTACATGTGGGTCCTTTTCCCATTTTTATGATCTCTTTGAACTATCATCCTAGAAGTAGTATTGCTGGGCGAAAGGGTATGTACATTTTTATAGCCCTTTGAGCATAGCTCCAAACTGTTCTCCAAAATGGTTGGATCAGCTCACAACTCCACCAACGATGAATGTCTTCCAGATTTCCCATATCTTCTGCAACATTTCTTTTACTTGATTAAACTTTTTTTTTGTGTTCTTTCAGGTATTTATTTTTGCTTCTGAGATCAGTTCACATTCTTTTTTGAGGTTTTGGATGTAGCAGTTTTGATTTTGATGTCTTCTGAGTTTGTGTTTTGATCTTTCTTGATTTTTACCATAGCAAATTTCTATGGTCAGTTTCTTTTTGTTGTTGTTATTTGCTCATTTTTCTAGCCTCTTTCTTTACTTTAACATTATATTAAAGTTGGGCTGTGCTCCCACTGTGAAGAAAGCACTGTCCTGGGTTTCAGTTTCTTTGTGCTACTATTTTCAGAGCTAGTTCTGGAAGTCTTTAAGTTTTCAGGTTTTCCAAGGTAGTATAATCTAAGGAGAGGTATAGTCACTGCTCTCCTGGCCTGTGCTCTGTTCTGTGAGTGACTAAACACTCTTTCCTGCCCTGGGACTGTGACCACAGTCTCCGTGCTCCTGCAACCCCAAGGTCTAGTGTGGTAATGCTTTTCCTTATCCTGAGACTAACCATATGTGGGCAGTGCAACAGAGTACTGCACCCATTTCCTTCAAGGGCCCCTCATAATCTCCTTCTGACAAGTTGTCCTACCACCTTACCATTTATGGCTGCCAATTCAGTCACCCCAAAAGGCCTACTTCTGGCTTGCCAGTGAGACTTGTACTGGACCACACTGCACTCTCATCCCAGTGAGACAGATCTTTCCTGCTGATCTTCTAAGTTGTCTTGGGCTGAAAAATTGTTTCATTCCATTCTATTGTTGGTTCTGTCACTCCAAAATTTGTTTTGGGCTATTATTTTTAAGTTGTTTAGAGGGAAATTTGGGAGAGTTCAGGTGAATTCCTGCCTTTACTTTGCCATCTTGGCTCTGCCCTCAAAAGATCCTCTTTTTTAGAAAAAAAAAATTTGTTTTTGGGTTCTTTAGCAATTTTGAGGAATGAGCAGAGATTATCCTGATTTTTGGTTTTGCTGGTGGGCAGGGCATATGTAGCTATAAGAGAGGCATATTGGAAGAGTTATCACAGTTTTATTCATCATTCATATTCACAATTAACTATTATTTTAGATGCCATTCAAATCATAAACTTTTTAGGAGAATTCCCTTATGGAGCAGATAATTCATAATTCCTATTTAATTTTGTTTTTGAGCCTCAAAGTATCTTGTGATCTGCCTTTTATTTTCATTAATGAAATATAAGATGCACCAAAGAGAAAATTCATGAGCCAAATTATGATATCAAGAAGACTTGCTATCAAATATTGATATCAAGAAGACTTGTTTTAGAGAGATTAGATACCACTGAAGGGTTCAAGCACATGTTTTCTTTCCAGTTAGATAGGTAAAAACATTGCTTCTTCCTCTTCATAGATGTAGTCATAGATAGAATCATAAGATGTTTCACACAATGTAGGGGATCAGAGAATATTACAGAATTAGAGTTTGTGTAATTCATCCCCCTTATTTTACAAAGGAAATGGGGACACACAGAAAGATCTAACCTGCTTAATATGGTGCACAAAAAGAGCAAGAATTTGGGGTCAGAAATTGATTTAAAAATTCTAAGCTCTCCTACTTATTATCTTTGTAGGAGGAAAATCTGTTAGGAAAATCTGTTAAGCCCCTGGACCTGTTTACTCATCTATAAAATGTGGGCTTTGGACTAGGAGAACTTTAAAGTGTATTCTAGCTATAAATTTTTGGGCATAGCTAGATGGGGCAGTGGATGGAGTGCTGGGCCTGGAGTCAGGAAGACTTATCTTTTTGAGTTCAAATCTGGCTTCAGACACTTTGTAGTGTGTGACTCTGGGCAAGTCACTTAAACCTGTTTACTTCAATTTCCTTACCTGTAAAATGAGCTAAAGAAGGAAATGGCAAACAACTCTAGAATCATTGCCAAGAAAACCCCAGATGGGGTCACAGAGTCAGACATGACTGAGAAATGACTGAACACAACAGTTATAAATTATGAACTCATGAAGGTCATCTGTATGTACAAGACCTATATGTACAGGTCATCTGGCCCCCTACCTCAGTTCCTATTCTTCCATACCTTCAAGAAATTTCTTTCTACATAGCAATGTTCATGAATATTCACTGGCTTATTTATCAATAATTTGTGACTTACTAGTACATTTGTGCCTTCTTACAAAGTTCATGAGTATATGCAACTCTGAAGATAAGGTTGACTTCACTCTATTACATCTTTGCATTGTATTTTATCCCATAGACAATATTAGACTATTCTTGGAAGAGGTAAAGTGGGTGGGTAGGTAGACATAGAGGTGAATAGAAAGATTGATAAGTAATTATTATGTGACAGGCTCATAATGTGTTAATAATACAAGCAAGCGAGACAGCTCCTACCCTCAAGGAATTCACATTCTAATCATGGTGAGGATAACCCATAAAAAGGAGCTAGAAGCTGGGGCTAAAGTAGAGTGGCAGTCTCTGTGGTCATTTCCTCACCTCTCTCACTGCCCACTCCCATTCCATACCTTGTTAGGGCAAAGACTTTCAAAGTGCAAGTGAGGTGATTAGAGACCTGATTCGGGGAAGAATGTGGCTAAAGGTCACCTACAAAATTCCAAAGTGATTTTATCAGGGAAGTGAGTTCAAGGTTCATATGACAAGGAAGTGGTAACAGTATCATTGAATGGAGGAGGCATAGTATGGCTTGGGGCTGGGTGGCTGGGAAGTTATGTGGAGGCTTCATTCTAGTCAAGGGGAGGTGAATGGTCGCCCCTTTCAAAGCCTGGGGTGGTTCCACGGGTTTAGAGGTCATCCTGCTTAATTGCTTCATCTGGTCACGTTTTGTTGCCTTTCAAAAACACAACTTTAAGTGTGTGCTTGTGGTCCGGAAAGTATCGTGATACTACTGCTGCTGCCACTACTACTTCTAGCTAGGATTTTAAGTTTTGCAAAATGTTAACAAATATCTTATTAGTTAGTAACAACTAAACTTGGCATTGTCTTCTAAGAAACTTATAATATTCTAGTTAACAGAATTATATTTCATTGTTAATTATATTTAGAAGATACATTTTAAATACTGAAACTATTATGTCTTCCTTTCCGTCATCTTTTTAGATGTACACATTTTAGGAGAACATAGCCCAGAACACTGAATTTTGATGACCAACTTAATATGATCATTTTTTATGCTAATTTGTTTATCTTTAATAAGTTTCTTTTTGTAATGATTGATTAAATTATGTTATGCAAATCATCCATCAATCAATAAACACTTATTAAGCACCTACTTATTCTGTGGTGGGCACTGTGCTAAACACTCATATTGATGGATATAATGTTAATGGGGTATAAGATCTTCTCTGCCCCTTAATTGGCCTCATGGGGAGTCTATTAAGGGAAGCTTGCTTAGGGGAGGCTTGCTTGTTGGAAGGCTTTCACACCTTTTGTTAATTTCTAATTAGGCACTAAGTTAGGAGGGTTGTGATGCCTTCTGGCTCTGAGAAGTATATGTATACTCTGAGTTGGTATTTTGTTTTGGGGGCTTGCTTATGAGAAGGATCTTGTGATTCCCTGGTTGAGATTCTGAGTGACTGTATACATCCTTGCAAGTGCTCTTAACATTTACTGCTGAACACTTTGCAAGGACCTTTCGTCCATCAAAACATGCTAAATCTTTATACACACAGAGCTCCTCAACTGCTCAGATGTAAAGGTTCTCTCAATCCAGGGATGTATGTAAATTAGTATACAGTTGATTCAGGCAGTCAGAGCCCTCTCTGTTGGTCTTTATTTCTCTGCTTGTATTTTATCTGTATTTTCTTTTCTCTGAAGTTTAGGGTGCTGACTTTTCCCCTGAACCAGTGAACGCAATAAAAAAAGACTGTTGACTCCTTAAACAGCTAGCTTTCCTAATAAAGTAGATCTAAGAACGTGGACTAGCAGTGATCCTGGGTATGCCAGTGTAGTTGCTGCTACAATGGTTCAAGTGAAGCACTAAAACATTTAATTTAGAGAATTAGGTACTTTATGATTTTTCTCATTTTTTCCTATTTTCTTTCCTCAGGGTTCATTGCTTCAGATATGACATCAAGACACTCCAGTACTCAGTTGTGGTTAATTACACATTATCACGAAATGGGATCTTTGTATGACTATCTACAGCTCACTACTCTGGACACAGTTAGCTGTCTTCGAATTGTGCTGTCCATAGCTAGTGGTCTAGCACATTTGCATATAGAGATATTTGGAACTCAAGGAAAGCCAGCCATATCCCACCGGGATTTAAAGAGCAAAAATATCCTTGTTAAGAAGAATGGACAATGCTGTATAGCAGATTTGGGTAACCTATTCTCTTTTGTTGAAACTTTTTAATGTTCCTAATGCCTTCTTTACCTTTATAGTATATTCTTTTATTATTTAAAGAGCTGCCACAAAGTATAGCTTCCACTAGAGGGCACTATTCTAAAATGTTTATTTATTTATTTTAAAGAAACACAAGAAAAGAACTAAAAAAACCAAGCAATAAGACTCCACCCTTTCCAACAGATTTTTGGAATATGATTACTTTTGTATTGGTTTTCTGCCCTCTATTATTCTGTGGTTAAAATTTTCTCATTATTCCTGCCCTAAAAATCAAGTATTTTTCAAATATTTATATTGGTCAAAATTAATATTATAATTCAATTGGTGGGATTCATGTTTGTGGAAGGTTGAAAGCTGCTTACTAGTTCCTGACTCAATCATTCAATGATTTCTCAATAAGTTTAATTAATTATCTACAATATCCTAGGCTCTGTCATAGGCATTGGGGAAACAGTGGCATAAATGAAATGTTACCTATTTTCCAGGGCTTTATATTAATCTAACCAAGGATAGGTTAAGCCAGAGAGCTGAATTATTAAATTTTGTATACATTAAGGGAAAATCTAAATACCAGTTTACTTAGTACCTTCAATCCTCATTTCTAAGACATATATTTAGATCAGTAGTGATACTATGATTGTTTTTTAAGAGGCAGTTTAAAACATTTTTGTTTAGGTTGAGACTGTTGATAGTCAATAGTCAATGAACATTTTATTTTTTTTAATTTTTAAAATATTTATTTCGCCTTTTTTTTTTTTTTTGGAGGGGGAGTCCAGGGCATTTGGGGTTAAGTGACTTGCCCAAGGTCTCATGATAAGTGTTAAGTGTCTGAGGTCAGATTTGAACTCAGGTCCTCCTGACTCCAGGGCCAGTGCTCTAGTCACTGCACCACTTAGCCACCCCTGTCAATGAACATTTTTAATAAGTACCTACTGTGTGCTAGGCAATATGCTAAGCTATGGGGAAACAATGAAAGGTAAAAGGCAGTCTTTGCCCTAACTGGGTATGGAGTGGGAGTGGGCAGTGAGAGAGGTGAGGAAATGATTCGGTGGCAGCACTGAGACTCTCCTTTAATGAATGATCTAGGAAGGCCTCCTGTTCCACTTTCTGTCTTTTCAAATCACGGGGAGGAGGGTTTTCAGGTGTAGGGTGATAATGAAGAAGGGTGAATTTCAGAGCTGATTCAGTCTTGGTGGAACATGAGTTACTAGAAACAATGGTGAGATCCAGGAGATCAGCCCAGGAGGGAGATGAGAAAATCTCCGTCTTCATCTTCATTGACATCTGCTCTCTTTTAGTACATAAGGAATGATTTTGGCCCAGCTTTAATTCTGAAGATACATATTGCTTTGTTGGACTTGGACCTCTGATTTCATTGGTGCAGGAATATCCCATTGAGGAAATTCTTTCTTTTTTGTTTTGTGATTGTTTTACAGTTCTACAAGATTGTGAGTTACAGATTTTCTCCCTGTGTTTCCCCTACCCACCACCCCAAAACAGCGATCCCACTGAAAACCCCCTCCCCAAATCTGCGTTCTCCTATATCCTCCCGCATCCGCCTTCAACTTTCTGGTAGGGCGAGATGGATCTACATACACCAGTGCCTGTATATCTTATTTCCCAGTAGCATGTAGAAGAAATACATAGGGGGCAGCTAGGTGACACAGTGAATAGAGCACTGGCCCTGGAGTTGGGAGGACCTGAGTTCAAATCCTTCCTCAGACACTTAACACAAAAACTAGCTGTGTGGCCTCGGGCAAGTCACTTAACCCCAATTGCCCTCCAAAAAGGAAAAAAATTACATATATATATATGTATCTATCTATCTATCTATCTATCTATCTATAGATACATATATGTAGGTTATTTGAACATTTGATTTTAATTCCAGATTTTGAATTCCAGATTCTTCCCCTTCTTCCCTTGTCACCCACCCTTACTGGGAAGATAAGCAATTCAATAAAGGTTATACATGTGTAGTTACGCAAAACATTTCCATAGTGGATATACTGTGAAAGACTTGACTATATTTCCTTCCATCCTATCCCACTCCCTACTTGTTCTATTATCCACTTTGACCCTGTCCCTTTTCAAAAGTGTATGCTTCTAACTACCCCCCACATCTGCCCTCCCTTCTATCATCCCCCATCTTATCCCCTTTCCCCCTACTTTCCTGTAGGGTAAAATACCCAATTTAGTGTGTATGTTATTCCTCAAGTCAAATTCAGTGAGAGTAAGGTTGACCAATTCCCTTTTGCCTTCCTGTTCTTCCTCTCCATTGTAACACAAGGAAATTCTTTCACCAATGTAGATGGGTCTTTGACCTGCCCTTATAATCTTAGACTCTTAATCTGGGGTTCATAAATTAGTTTTTTTAAAAATATATTTTGATAACTTTCCTAACCAAATTGATTTCCTTTGTAATTCTATGTATGTTATGCATTGTAAAATGTTATTCTAAGAAAGAATCTGTTAGGCTTCATCAGACTATCAAAAGAAAGAAGTCCATGACAAGAAAAAGGCTAAGAATCTCAGAACATAGAGACTTATTTAACTTTGTGGAATTAGGCAAACTTTCATAATCACCTACCCTAAAGTATGAATCTATATAAATTATAACTTTTTTTGAGTTAGAAAAAAACTGAGTTTCAGATAATAATTATTCCAGATGTATATTTCAAACTTATTAGCTAGCTCTGGCTACTTTTTACCTTGCTGGTTCACAGTAATAATAGCATAGTCTATTATTTTCAATGGGGTTTGAGAATCACAGGAAATGTTATTGTAGAGATAATCCATAATATTCCTTGTCCCTGTTCTGTTACTTTATGCAAGTAATTATAGCTCAGGGGTGAGAGTCAGTAAGCCTGAATTATTTGTCTGGATGTGATTAGGGAATATTGACAACACAATAAAAAGGCCTAGGTCTCTCACTTTTCCAAATTTAGTTTTCTGCTTTCCTTGCCCCTTCCTTGACTCAGTTTCTTTTGACTCTCTATTGGCTTCCAGTACTCTGCTTTACCAGTTCCCAGTGTTAGAAAGGGTTAATGATTTAGGCAATACATTAGGGTAGGGCAGGGTTTGAAGTAGGTTCTGGGATGGAATAAGTGAGGGTGGGCAGCAGCAGTGAAGATGAAAGATATTCTGCTTCTTTGGTATTTAACCTAAGAACAATCCCAAGAGTGAATGTCAAATCATTTATACACTGATAATGAAGAAGGTTGTTCATCTTTGCTATATAGTAGTGAAATCATTTCCTGGTATATTACCAAGTTCCTTGTAATAATTTTTTATTTAATTATTAAGTAATTAAGTAATTGTTTGGAGGCTCTAGCTGCTATATATGTCTTTTTACAATACTAACTTTAAACCCATTGTCATTTTGGACAGACTTATTTTATAGTGATATATGAAATGATTTTTTAACCAATACATCCTTGGACGTGCTCTTAACATGTACTGTTGAACACTTTATAAGGACCTTTAGTCTGTCAAAACATGCTAAATCCTTACACACACAGAGAAGAATAAATAGTTCTTCCATGAAGCAGAAGAAAATTTGAGAGGGTCATGGTTGTTTGGAGTCCTATGATGGGTAGTAAAGACAGGAAACAAGTTGTTGCTATATTCCTTCTAGATTGGGGGTTGCTAGCTTTTTTTTGTATCATGGACCCCACTGGCATTTTGGTGAAGTCTATGGATCCTTTCTCAGAGTAAAATTTTAAGCACATAAATTAAAATACATAGGATTATAAAAGAAGCCAATTATATTGAAATAGTGGTCACTTTTTTTAAGAGCCCAAGTTCATCAGCCCCAGGTTAAGACCTCTGCTCTTGATGAACACAAACAAAGGAGCCCCTATGTATGCACAAGGTTTCACAGTGAATTTTGCACTTCCATTTCAAGTAAAGAAACTAGAAACTGGGAATGTGGGTGTGTGTTTTGTTTTAATAATCAGGGAAATTATAGATAACGGAATTAGTGATCTTCCAGAAGTAAAAAGGGCTCCTTGTAAGGTAGTAGCTTGAGGTCACTTGAGGTTCTCAAGCTAATGATCACTTTTTCAGTCTCATGGAGAGCAGATTTCAGTTTGGAAAACATGGCTTCTCCAGTTCCTTCATACTCTTAAGATTCTGTGATTTATGGTTATCATTCGTGTGCAACTTGGATAGTCATGTGTATGGTATTAAGTCACATTGTTCTAGTTCCTTTTCCTCTGGAAGCTATGTATGGGATTAAGTATCTAAACAGGCCATTAAGTGCAGGGTTATTAAAGAATTTCTAGCAATCTTATAATCATTCATAAGAAAATTTGATATTCAACTTATCTGCCGTGTGTGTGTGTGTTTTTCTTGCTATTTTATGAGTCTGGAGAAGAACTCTATAGGAAGGGAAAGCTTCAGAGTGGGATTATAAATCTGGTGAGGGTTTCATAAAACCTACGTGGTGGCTTGCAAGGAGGTCGGATTTCATCACTAGTTCCATTGCTATGTTCTCCAGTTTACGAAAGCTGTAAGGATTTGCATGTGTGCACTTTCCTCTGCATTAAATTGAGAGATCATCCTGGCAAATGCTCCGTTAGATAGTGGGAGGAAAAGTTTTCTGCAGATGGCTTGCAGGATCCCTGAGGGAACATTCATCTACAGGGGATTTGAAAGCATCTTGCAGTACTTCTTGTTAACTTGAACATTGCAGTGTTCACTTCAAGACTATTTTTTTTAAATGAAAACATGCATTGATGTGAATATTTAGTCCCTCAATTAAAAAATGGAACACAACACCTGCCTCTAGTTTCTTGCAAGTAGTTTGACAGAAATAATTCATGGTACTTTGCATAGGGGTTCAATTTAGATGCTCTCTGAGCCATGGAGATTGAATGGAGTTAGTATTTCTACTTATTGTTCAGATGAGTGGGACTGCACCTGAACCCTTTGAAGGTTGGAGCAGTAGTCAGCTCCCATGGCAACATTGACTCTTTGTAAGTGGTACCAAATTTCCTGAAGTTTTCTAAGTCACAGTTTCTGCATTTAAATGTTTAGAGATTAATGGGTACCATGGTGTAGGATTGGAGCTTGATTTGTCTCCTACTAGGTCTCTGGTATAATTCCTAACGTAAGACTACCTTTCCTCAGGATTTGAAATATATATACACACAGCTTACTTTGGGTTAGAGTGTTACATTAGTATGGCGTATATCCACCACTTACTCATTATTTTTTGTTACATTAGTATGGCATATATCTACCATTTACTCATTATTTTTTCCTCTCTTATCATCTCTTTATTGCTTTCTCATCCCTGTCTTCACACATAGTTTCCTTACTCCTAAGATTTCAGAAAGTTCCCTTCCTGCTGTATCTATTCCTTAAGGTCCAGCACAGGCATTTCATCATATATCCTAGCAGTGGCACCTCAGAACCACAAGATGGCATTTTGGGATGGGGATTCATTGGTGTAATCACAGATGTTTTGGCAGCCACCTAAGAGCAAATGGGTTGCCCTTGAGGTAGAAATGATTCTTGTTCTTTCCTTTGTCATAGGACTTGCAGTGATCCATTCTCAGACCAACAATCACCTAGATGTTGGAAACAACCCTCGTGTGGGCACCAAGCGCTACATGGCCCCTGAAGTCTTAGATGAAACCATCCAAGTGAACTGTTTTGACTCTTATAAAAGAGTCGACATTTGGGCCTTTGGACTGGTCCTATGGGAGGTGGCCAGGAGAATGGTGAGCAATGGTAGGTATTCTATATACAGGTATGAAGAAAATTTCAGTCCATAATTGAGTGAATGAATAAAAAAGTTATATATACTATAGGCACACGCCTGGAAAGTTGTGATTAAAATGAATCCATGCTTTAAATGCACAAGGATTTTAAGGATTCTTATGGCAAATATTTTTCTAATTTAAAGAAACACTTTTCTTTTGTATAAACTTGGATTTTAATATATTTAATTTGATTAAAGTCAAGCGCACTCATACTTGGGACTTGAGGTATGTATGTTAAAGGTCAGGTGGAGTATGTATTGAAAGAATATTGGTTTCAGCATAAGAAGTATTCGGTTTGAATCTCAGAACTGCTAATATCTGTGTGACCCTGGGCAAACTACTCCATTTTGGGGGCCTTAGTTTCCTCATCTGTCAACTTGGGCTTGGGCTTGATGAACTCTTCAGAATCTTTCTAATGCCAAACCCTCTGATGCTAATTTAGAATTTGTTCAGATATTTCCTGTCTTATTTAACTCAAGTTTTTAAACCATATGTCAATGCATCTTGTTAATATTCTGATAGAGCTAATATTTTTTCCTGATAATTTGGTCTTTATAGCAGACTTGTCAAAGTTTTTGAGTCATCAAAATTGTTGATTTTTTAAAAAAATCACCAAGCTGATCCATCAGAATGTTATATATTTACCTCTACACTCAGATCTAAGGCATATACTTCAATCTCCCATAAAGGTGATCAACTTGGTGTTGATTAAATGAGATCGCTGCAGGGACATTTGGTCCTCTCTCATGTGAGGAGCGATATGCATTAAATGCAAAACATTTAGAAGAACTAGTTTCCTCCACACTGTGCTTATAGAACCTCTGTCTTAATGAGCATTTGCTTTGCTGTCCCTTTTAGGAAAATAGAAATAGTAATGATAATAACAGTTAATAATAGTTACTAGCATTTATAAGCTGCGTTAGGGCTTGTAAAGCACTTTGGGTATATTAGGTCATTTGATACACCCAGCATCCCTATGGAGTAGGAACTGCCCCTTATCTCTGTTTTACACATGAAGGAATGAGCTTGTAAGATGTTAAGTGACTTGCCTGTAGCCCCACAGCTAGTAAGTGTCTGAGAGAGGGTTTGAATTCATGTCTTTGTGAGATACAAATTTATGAGTTTTTAGATGTCACCTTTCAAGGTTTAAAACTACTGTAGCTTCCCACTCCCATCAAGCTTAGTTAACAAGCATTTATTAAGTGCCTACTTTTTGCCAGGCAGCCATACTAGATGCTAGAGATACAAAGAAAATTTTAAAACAAAACGAGAGTCTGGAGACCTTGGGCCTATCTTAATTTGCATGGTGGTTATAGAAAAACAATTTTTGGGGGGTGTTTTGAGGGAAGTTTATGAGGGGCAGTTTTTATTGTGTTAGAACCAGGAAATAGGTAGTGGTTAAGGCAGGCATGTTGTGATGGCATACAAATTTCTAACTGGAAATCTGTCCAGTTTAAAGAAACTTATTCAGAAAATATAAAAATTATATGTATTGGATTAAATATAAACAACCAGAAACATTACTTGATAGCCTTGTTTTTTATGACTAATTTTTTTAAAGGAAGTTATAAAGATTTTCTTGGTAATTGGTGTTTCTCAATCTGTGTTTGGAAACTTTCGAGTTCCAATTCATGTCGCTTAGGTGCCTTGAGAATTGTTTGCAACAAGAACTTGTTTTGCTGATCTTTAAATTCTGAACTTTGTCTCTAATTGCACATTGACTTGATTTCCACCCCCTTTCCCCCCCTAAGGGACTTCTGAGTACCATTGGCACTAGAAACCTAATACCAATTTACTGGTCCTAGTGGAGGGTTTGGAGAAAGGGTAGTGTTATAACGCATTGTGTGGCAGGTAAACTAACTCTCTAAGACTGGAAGGAAGTTGACAATTCCAAGGCTAGTTTTCTAGCCATTCTAGTTCTTGATATTTAGTCTTAGATATTTAGCCTCTCAATCTAGTTGAGAATTTCTTCTGGAAGCTTGGTGGAAATGGTTTTGGATTTCATGCTTTGTGTGAACTCAAGTTACCAGCCCTGCTCCTGTGGGGCAGGTAGAAACCTCAAACATATTAAAAGTTTTGCTGTTGTTAATTCATATTAATTTGAAATACAGATTTTTGGAGCTAGAGACCTGAATTTTTAACATAATTTCAAACAAAATGTGTGTGATTATCACATTTTATTTATTTATTTTTAGAGGGACAGTGGAAAATAAAGTTGTAGCTAACAGATTCTCTTCCTTCATTTAGATTTCCTTTTTATACTCATAATTTTGTGGAATGTAGCCATGCTTGTGATACAGTTTGTGAGAAGGAAAGAAGGGATCTCTTTTTAAAATTTTTTTTTATTTTAACAAATGCTTTATTAACTTCTGGTTTACATCATTCATTTCTGTCAGATTTTGAGTTACAATTTTTTCCAATTTTTTCCCTACCCACCACCCCAGAATAGCAGTCCCACAAGATATCCCCTCATCCAATCTGCTCTCTCCCATATCTTCTTCCATACCCCCTTCGACTTTGCCATTAGGGCAAGGTGAATCTCTGTGCGAAAGGATCTCTTAAAGATGTTATTTAAATCAAACCATTGTGTTTTTGTGTTTAATATAGTTTTATGCTTTACATTGATAAATTTTGTGTAGACATAATAATCATTTAGTAATGATAATATAGGGAATAAGGATTTGATTTGACCTGTGATTCTATAGGTTTAGGGAACTCCTATGTGAAGGAATTCCTCCATTGCTATAAGTCAGTACTTTATCTGCAATTTATAATCTTGGAGAGTTCTTTAGAATACTGACGAGTATAATAGCATAATAATAGTTATATAATATAGTAATAGTTGACATTTATGTAGTGTTTTAAGTCTTGTATCTCACAATAACCTTGTAAGTAGGTTTTATTATCATCTCCATTTTATAGATGAGGAAACTGATCAGAACTAAGAGATGTTATTTGTCCAAGATCTCACAGTTAGTAAGAGTCTGAAGCTTAATTTGATGGCAAGTTTTTCTGATCCTAAATTCAGCATTCCACCTACTATCCTATGAAGAGGCTACAAATAAGCATTCCTTCCTCATGACCCCCAGTGCATGCAGACACACACACATAGAAGAACCATTCAAACTTTTATAATGGCTACTTTTTGACTTTCTCTTCTGATTATAGTTAAAATTAAAACTGAGGAGAGTTTGAGGTTGGAGATATTGGTTTAGGAGTCTTCTGTCTTTGTGGAAGTGGTAATTGAAGCTGTGTTGAGTACATGAGATTATTAATCAGTCAATAACTTTTTAAATACCTACCACGTGCTAGGCACCGTGTTAAGCAGTAGGAGTACAAAGTAAATCAAAAAGTGATTGTTGTTCTCAAGGAGCTTACCATCTAATGGGGGAGATGATATGCAAACAACTGTGTAAAACTAAGGTATGTACAAGATAAATTGGAGATAGAAGACATTAGTATTAAGGAGGACCAGAAGCTTCATGCAGAATATGGACTTTAAGTTGGGCCTTGGAGGAAGCTAGGGAAACCAGAAGGTAGAGACAATGAGGGAATGAATTCCAGGCATGGGATTCAACCTGTAAAAATACATAGTCAGGAAAATGAAATATCTTAATGTGAAGAACAAACAGTAAGGATGACAGTGTTGGTGGATCATAGAGTGTACAAGGGATAGGATGTAAGAAGACTGGAAAGGTAGGAAGAGTCTCATTGAATCTCTGCCTGAAAATCTTCTATGATGAAAAACCAGCTCTGTTTAGAGTTAGCCTATTCCATTATTAGGTAGGTCTTTCCTTTGGAGTTTTTCCTTATGTTTTCCTTTCTCCATATTTCCTCTCTGCTAATTTTCTTGAATGCATAAATGAAAACATATTTACTAAGCATTTGCTATGTCCCAAATACTCAACTAATCATTGGGTAGTAAGGTAGATGTGAAGGTCCAGGATCCTGCTGGTTACAGTAGATAGTAGAATAGCCAGAAAATGGCCCTGGTAAAACAACATCAAGTTTAACTATAGGGGTCTATGTGATGCAGTTTTTATCAATCAGAACAACATGGGCCCAAGTCAGGGCCCAAGGAGTTTTAGAGCTGAGGTTAATCTCCCCAAAAACATTCAGCAAGAGACCATGAGAGGGCAGTGATACAGCAGGCAAGAGAAAAAGAAGATTAAGAAGAGAGAAAATGGTCAAGGAGCATGAGATTACCAAAAAGATCATTGGATTTATCAGAGAGGTGAATTTCACTACAGGGTTGAAGATGCAATCCAGTCTTATAGGATGGAGAATCAAATGAGTTGTTAGGGAGCAGAGTCTACACAGGTTAACTATTTTTAAAAGTTTGATAATGAAAAGATGATTAGGGTTATGTGTGATGGATTTTTTTTGTTGTGTTTTTAGAAGGAGGAAGTCAAGCAATTTTTTGGATACTGACGGTGGGAATCCAGTAGAGTGGTAGAGATTGAGAATTCATGAGAGATCAGTGTTGGATCAAGGTTCTAGGAGAAACTGGAGAAGGTAAAATTGAGAGAATTGGACCTGGCAAATAACAGGGTTACTTTTCAAGAATCAGAGGAGAGGCAGCTAGGTCGTGTAGTTGAGAGAGTACCTGGAATCAGAAGACCTGAGTTCAAATCTGGTCTCAGACATTGGACTTAGCTGGGCAAGTCACTTAACCCCTGTTGCCTTGATGTCTCACCCCCCTCAAAAAAAGGAAAGAGTGAAGATATGATAGTTAAAGATATTGTGAGATTTAGAGGAAGAAAGTTGAGGAGTTCACTTACTTTTGTAAAATTAGACATAGATTTGTTTTCTGTGAGTGACTGGGAGAGGTAGAATTGGTACTTGGGGGAGAGTAGAGATCTAAAGCACATTGTGGAGAATTACAGACCTTAAGTAATAAATCAGTAAAACAGTTGCCATACAGTGGTGAGTGCCCAGTTAAGAGTTTCCTAAGTTTTGGGGCAGCTAGGTGGCACAGTGAGTAAGAGCACCGGCCTCAGAGTTGGGATGACCTGGGATTGCATCCAGCCTCAGAAAATGAGCACCCACACATAAATCACGACTGGCCGTATAACCTTGAGCAAGTTACTTAACCCCAATTGCTTTAAAAAAAAAAAAACTTTTGTACTGGATTGATGCTAAAAAAGCAATGGATTGAAATAGTAAAGTATTTTCCCCCAGGTATGAAAAAGTATTAACAGGTTGTGTGACTAGTTTCAGCAAGTTGATCCTCACTTAAGCCAAATACTCGGCTACAAAGTAGACAGACCAAAGACCTTTCTAGGCAGGATTCTTGTTTTGATTCTCCTAGTAAAAACAAGTGAGACTCTTTCCATGTTACTCACAAACATAAGAAAAGGAGAAATTTTCCCATGCAAACTTCTCCTCTACTCCCATCTCTTTTGTTTTTGTCCATTGTTTACACCTGCTAAGCATCATAGAGGGCCTACTTTGTACTCCTACATTTAGGAAGTGATATTTTCTCCCGTTTCCTGCAAAGATTGTTTATTACCTTACAACTGACATTAATCAGTTATTTATACTTTGACTAAAATTCATGAGCTTTCTCTCCTAAGGATTTGTATTTTAAGTTATTTATCTTCAATTGTGGAATGAAACAAAAGGCATTTCATTAAATTCGACAAATATTTATTAAGCATGTACAGAAAACACCCTGGCTATACAAAGTTAAAAACTACAGAGATTTTATCTTGTATGAAATGTATTCCATTTAGCAAGCAGCCTGGTGTGGGGGTGGAAAGAAAGAATTTTTTAGGTGGTCTTGGCATCTTCCCTTGACCCTAGAATTTTAACCAAAGCCAACCCTTGGGGGCAGTACTTGCAAGGATGCAGATCACAGCCCCTTCCTGCTTGCCCATCCTGTATGATGATTCTTCCTGCCCTCCCATAAGTTTGCCATAGAATGTCCATCCAATATGCTGGAGGCCTTCCTTGTTTCCTCCTGATCTTGTCAGGTTGATTAAATCATTTTAGGTTTCCTTGTAATAGAGGAGAAAAAGACTAATGTTTAGCCTTTAACTACCAGCTTCCTTCCAAAATTTCTAGTGTGATTCAAGAAACATTTATTATGTACTTAGTCTATGCTAAATGATAGGGGAGAAAAGAGTTTCAGATAAGATAGATAGATAGATACATACATATATGCATATGTGAGTAAATACACAAATATATATACATAATATCCATAACCAGGTTTTGTGGGAAAACACATTTAGAAGTATTGTGTATAAAGGGTAAGAGAGTTCCTATATAATGCAATAGTTTAAAATTTTTAAAATTAATTAATTAATTAGTTTTCAGTTTTCGACATTCATTTCCACAAGATTTTAAGTTACAATTTTTTTCTCTGTTTCCCCTACCCCCCCCACTCCAAAATAGCAAGTCTACTGAATACCCCTTCTCCCAATCTGCTCTCTCTTATATTCTCCCCATCACCCCCTTAACTTTCTAGTAGGGCAAGATGGGTTTCTGTACCCCAGTACCTATATATCTTATTTCTCAGTTGCATGCAAAAAACACATTTTTTTTGTTTGTTTTTGGTTTTGGTTTTTTTTTTCATTTTTAAAAAAATGCTTTATTAACTTCTGTTTTACATCATTCATTTCCGCCATATTTTGAGTTACAATCATTTTCCCCCCATTATTCCCCTACCCAACCTCCCAGAATAGTAATCCCACAAGATATCACTTCCTCCAATCTGCTCTCTCCCATACCTTCTCCCATACCCCCATCGACTTTTCCATTAGAGGAAGGTGAGTCTTTGCATCCCAATGCCTGCACATCTTATCTCCCTATTACAAGCAAGAGTATTAATAATAGTATTTATATATATTTGAAACATTTAATGTTATGACCTCAAATTTCAGATCCATTTCCTTCCTCCCTTGTCACCCATTCCCTCTTGGGAGATAAGTAATTCAGTATATGTTGTACATGTCTAGCTATACAAAACATTATCATAGTAGATATATTGTACAAGGCTGCTTATAATTCCCTCCCACTCATCCCACCCCCCACCTGGTCCATTCCCTACATGATCCTGTCCCTTTTCTATAGTGGGTACTTGGTACTTCCAACCTCCCCTCCCCCCAAGGATGCCCTCCCATCCATCATCCCTCCTCCCATCCCCCTTCCCCCTATCCTGCTGCAGGTTGAGATATCCCTTTTAGTTTGTATGTCATTTTCTCCCTGAACCAAATTCAATGTGAATGTGGTTTTGCCTTTTTAGCCTTCCTTATTCTCCCCCTCTTTTACAACCACTTCCCCTTGCTTCTTCTGCATGGGATAGTTTACACTACCCTGTCTCTCCCCATCTCCTCTTGCCACTTTCCTCTCTCACCTCATAATTTCATCCCTTGAGTATTCTCCCTTCCCAACAAATTCAACCTATGCCCTCTATCCATATATAACTGTAACCTTATACACACACATTCACATATGTATTCATATGACCACACCCCTTCTTCCATTATTTTCATAGTGAGAAAGATATCATCAGTCACAGTTATTGCTTTTCCATATAGGAATGTAAATAGTTCAACTTTGATCAGTTCCTTTTGATTTCTTTTCCCTGATTACCTTCTCAGGCATCTCTTGCTTCTTGTGTCTGGATGTCAGATTTTCTATTCAATTCTGGTTTTTTCCTCAAGAATGCTTGAAAGTCCTCTGTTCCACTGAATGACCATATTTTCCCCTGAAACAAAATACTCAGTTTTGCTGGGTAGGTGACCCTTGGGTTCATTCCCAGTTCTTTTGCCCTCTGGAATATCATATTCCATGCCCTTCGATCCCTCAGTGTAGAAGCCTTTTATATGAGATAATTTACCCTAATCTATTTCTCTTTCTCCTTTTCCCAATAAATTCCTCTCTCACCTATTAATTTTATGTTTTAGATATCATCCCTTCATATTCAACTTATCCTGTGTCCTCTGTCTATGTATACATGAACATACATATGCCCACATTCATATACATAGTTATATACACATACACCGTCCTAAATACACATATATGTATGTATACACATATATACATATATATTCCCTTCAATTATCCTCATACTGAGAAGTCTCATGAGTTACAATTATCATTTCTCATGCTTCTCTTGCTTCAAATTCTCTGTTCAGCTCTGGTTTTTTCATCAAGAATGATTGAAAATCCTGTATTTCTTTTAATGATCATATATTTCCCTGTAGCATTATACTCAGTTTGGCTTGCTAGGTGATTCTTGGTTTTAGTCCTAGCTCCTTTGACCTCTAGAATATCATATTTCAAGCCCTTTGATCCCTTATTGTAGAAGCTTCTAGGTCTTGTGTTATTCTGATTGTGTTTCCACAATACTCAATCTGTTTCCTCTTAACTGCTTGCAATTTTTTCTCCTTGATCCGGGAACTCTGGAATTTGGCTATAATATTCCTAGGAGTTTTCCTTTTGGGATCTTTTTCAAGAGGTGGTCAGTGAATTCTTTCAATTTCTATTTTGCCTTCTGATTCTAGAATATCAGGGCAATTTTGCTTGATAATTTATTTTTATTTTATTTTATTTATTAATTTAATTTAATTTTTTTGCTTTTTGGAGGGGAGAAGGCAGGGCAATTGGGTTTAAGTGACTTGCCCAAGGTGACAACGCTAGTGTTAAGTGTCTGAGTCCGGATTTGAACTCAGGTCCTTCTGGCTCTGGGGCTGGTGCTCTATGCACTATGCTACCTACCCCCCCTGCTTGATAATTTCTTGAAAAATGGTGTCTAGGCTCTTTTTGTGATCATGGCTTTCAGGTAGTCCCATAATTTTTAAATTATCTCTCCAGGATCGATTTTCCAGGTCAGTGGTTTTTCCAATGAGTTATTTCCTATTGCCTTCTATTTTTTCATTTGTTTGGATCTGTTTTATAGTATCCTGATTTCTCATAAAGTCATTAGCTTCCAATTGCTCCAATCTAATTTTGAAGAAGTTATTATCTTCTGTGACTTTTTGAAATTCCTTTTCCATCTGGCAAATTTGACTTTTTAAAGCATTCTTTTCCTCATTGGCTTTTTGGGCCTCATTTGCCATTTGAGTTAATCTATTTTTTAAGGTGTCATTTTCTTCAGTGTATTTTTGGGTCTCCCTTAGCAAGCTGTTGACTCACTCTTCATGATTTTCTTGCATCATTCTCATTTCTCTTCCCAATTTTTCCTCCACTTCTCTTACTTGATTTTCAAAATCCTTCTTGAGCTCCTCCATGGCCTTTAACCAGTTCATATTTTTCTTGAAAGCTTTTGATGCAGGAGTTCTGACTTTACTGTCTTCCTTCTGTTCCATGCCTTGACCCTTTTTGTACACAAAAAAGGATTCTATGGTCTGTTTGTGCTTCCTGTGCTTTGCTCATATTGCCAGCCAATTACTTGACTTTTTAGCTTTTTGCCACAGTAGAACTCTGCTTCCAGAATGGAGAGAGCTATGTCCCAAATCGCTGGGGTTTTTGCAGCTGCCAGAGCTATTAGAGGGGTGTCCTCTCTACAGCCCCCACACACTCAGGCTCACTGGCCACATACCCCAGGACCACCACCCAAGACCATGATCCAGATCCAAGCAGGTTAAAGCAAGAGTGATTCCCCTCTGAATGGTCGCTTGGTCCCCCTACAATCTAAAGGCTAGGAGCTCTGGAAACAGCCAGGGGGTGATGGCTGCATGGCCGCTTCTTGCCCTGGGGGCAGGGGCTGGACTGTGCTCTTCAGTTACCCCCCTGCTTCTAACAGAGTTCTGCACTGACCTTTTACTTTTTTTTTTTTTTTTGTCTTTTAGGAGGGCAATTGGGGTTAAGTAACCTGCCCAAGGTCACACGGATAGGTTTTTTGTTTGTGTGTGTTAAGTGTCTGAGACCTGATCCAAACCTAGGTCCTTCTGACTCCAGGGCTGGCACTCTACTCACTGCGCCACCAAGCCACATCTACCTTTTACTTTTGACTTTGGCATTTATGGGTTGAGAAGTGTGGAAACCACCATAGCTACTAAGGATTCACTCTCCTGAAGTCTGCTCTGTGGCCACTGGTCGGGGCCACCCTGGGGCTGGAACCTCATGGCTCTCACTGGTTGAGAAGTATGGAAACCGCCACAGCTACTAATGATTCACTCTCCTGAAGTCTGCTCTGTGGCTACTGGTTGGGTCAACCCTGGGGCTGGAACTTCGTGGCTCTCACTGGACTGTGCTCATCTCCCAACTTTGTGTGTAGACTCTTCCTCTCTGCCTGCCAGACTTCCTTAAGTGGGAAATTTGTTTCTTTCTATCACTTTGTGGGTTCTGTAGCTCTAAAGTTTGTTTAGAGTCATTTTTTACATGTATTGGAAGTGATTGGAGCAGGAGGCCATGCCAAGTTTGTGCTCCTACTCTGCCATCTTGGCTCTGCCTCATGATGCAATAGTTTTAAGATGAAGTCTTTGAGAAGTTAAATGTTATTTTTTATCATTTCATCTTTAGTAGTTGGAAAAGGGAGAAGTGGCTAAAGGATGTTTCATCATCTGAGAGCTCCCTATAGCAGTGAAATCACTAGTCTGGCCCATAATCCTTCTTCTTTTTTTTTTGGAGGGCAATTGGGGTTAAGTAACTTGCCCAAGGTCACACGGCTAAGTTTTTGTTTGTGTGTGCATTAAGTGTCTGAGTCCGGATCCGAACTCAAGTCCTTCTGACTCCGGTGCTGGCGCTTTACTCACTGCACCACCTAGCCGCCCCAATCCTTCTCTTTTTCCCTAGTAATATGTGATGCCCATGTATTGTTCTCTGACCCATACAGTTTACAATTTGATTGTCACCTCCTTTCTTCTGAACTCATGTTTATGGGACTTATTCATTCTATTTGCTTTTACATCATGCTAATTCGTATAGAGCTTTCAATCAATTATAGTATCTAAGTGTATTTCATGTGAATTGTTGTTCATTTGTATTTCCCCTTTCCCCCCAACATTTATAAGTTTGATTTTGTGAGCCAAGATAAAAGATTCTACTTTTATTTCTATTAAATAATTATTTGTCATCTTTTACCATATATTCCATATAACTCTCAGCTACTTATACCGTACTGCTATTGGGAACCTGGGCAAATCTTATCTAGGAATGGTGTATGGGATAGGGGAGGAAAATCAAAACCAGGTCAAGAAGGAACTTTCTGCTTTTTAAAATCCTTATGTAAGGGGCGGCTAGGTGGCACAGTGAATAGAGAAACAGCCCTGGAGTCAGGAGGACCCTGAGTTCAAATCTGGCCTCAGACACTTAACACAAAAACTAGCCGTGTGACCTTGGGCAAGTCAATCCCAATTGCCCTCCAAAAAGCAAAAAATAAATAAATAAAATAAAATAAAATCCTTAGGTAAAAGATGATGGGGGGGGGGCGGCGGCTAGGTGGTGCAGTGAGTAAGAGCACTGGCCCTGGAGTCAGGAGGACCGGGAGGACCCAGTATCGGTTCTGGCCTCAGAAAATGAGCACGTTCACATAAATAATGACTGGCCGTGTAACCTTAAGCAAGTTACTTAACTCCAATTGCTTTAAAAAAAAAAAGATGGTGGTAGTGAGTCTGCCATACCAACATATACATCGATGAAGATGCTCTAACATTTGTAGATGAGGTGAAGCTGTGTTAGTATGGCCTACATCAATTTAATAGGATATTATAGAATATTCTCTGGGACCTCTGTCAAACTCACTGTCTGAGTTTTCAGAATTCAGTTTTATCACCCATTTTTGAGTCTGATTTATTATTGTTATCTCTTCTTTGACCATTGTGGCACTAATGGCATTAAATGCTATTTTATTATTATTATTTTTTCAGATTCTATTTTATTTTTTATTTATTTATTTTCCAATGCTTTATTAACTTCTGGTTTACATTATTCATTTCCACCAGATTTTATTACAAATTTTCTCCCTGTTTTTCCCCTACCCACTGCCCCAAAATAGAAGTCCCACAGGATATTCCCTCCTCCAATCTGCTCTCTCCTGTATCTTTTCCCATACCCTCTTCACCTTTTCCAATAGGGCATGGTGGATCTCTATGCCCTGGTGCCTGTATATATTATTTCCCAATTACATGTAAAAAAGTATTAATAATAGTATATAAATATTTTTAAACATTTGATTTTAAATCTTTGAATTCCAGATTCATTCCTTTCCTCCCTTGTCACCCACCCTTACTGGGAAGATAAGCAATTCAGTATAGGTTATACCTGTGTAGCTATGCAAAACATTACCATAGTAAATATATTGTAAAAGACTGACTATATTTCCCTCCCTCCTATCCCTTAGCTTAGCCATCAGAAAAGGAAGTCTAGGCATGGAGGTAATGCCAGCCACTGGCATGAGGTACCATTGAGAAATTTACTGGAGAGAAGATGGAGAATAGGAATTAAGCTATTTATTTGCAGACATACCATACTTTAAAGTTTTCAGAAAACTTTACATCAACCTTTTTGAGGTAGGCATCATTATCCCCATTTTACAGAGGGTTGGCTTTGGCACAAGGGCTTGTGAAAAACCATTTCTAATTAACCTTTGATTTTACCTGAGGACTGCTTGTCCTTCCCATTCCCCAGCACAATGAGTTGAGTTATGGAAACCATGACAACTCATATTTCCTCTTCAGCAAGTTACTATCCAATATGTTATTCTGGTTTAGCTCAATCATGTTTCATTAAAAAAAAAAAACAAAACCAATTGAAGGAAAGAATTGTGCCAGGAACATTCCATTTAAAGTATTTAGAATGGCTATTTTGGTTCATTCAATTATTTATACTTGGGGGTAAACATTTAGCTATTGGAATTAGGTTCAAAGTCACCATAACCTTAATATAAACTTGGGGGGTGGAATTGACTGTGATTTTGAAATAAGATATGCAGTTTTATTGTAGCCACAAGTGACATTCTAAAACCTGCTCTAGGGAAATAATAATAATGTCATAGTCATATAGTCAGTCATCAATCATTTATTAAGTACCTATTATGTTTTGGACATGTGATACAAAGAGAAGCAAAAATAAACCTAGTCCCTGCTCTCAAGGAGCTTATACCCTAGTGGGGGAGACATCATGTGAACAACTATGGGCAAACAAGATCTAGATGGATAAATTAGGGAGAGAGTAATCTCAGAAGGAAGGCAGTAGCATTCTTATAGAAGGTAGGCTTTTCACTGGGACTTGAAGGAGGCCTCAGAAACTACAAGGTAGAGATGAGAAGGTATGGCATTCCAGGTATAGGGGGATAGCCAGTGAAAATCATCAATCAGGATAGGGAGTGTTGTGTTCGAGGAATAGCAAGGAGGCCAGAGTCACTGCATTGCAGAGTACTAAGAGGGGAGTGAGGGTATAAGAAAACTTGAAAGGTAGGAAGGGGCCAGGTTGTTAAGGTCTTTGAAAGTCAAACTGAGGATTTGAATATTTGATCCTGGAGGTAATAGGGAGCCACTATTGTTTACATAGCACTTCTCATTTGATCTTTACAACTAGCTTGTGAGGTAGGTAGTGCATAGCTAGTGCTAGTATAGTCCAATTTGTAGGTGAGGGAGCTGAGGATCAGGGTATTAAGTGACTTGTTTAAGGTTCCATTGCTTGTATTTTTGTCAGTCATTTAAAAACATTTATAAAATGCTCATTATGTGCCAGGGATGTAAACAAAGACAAATACATGTCCTTCAGCCTCAAAGAGTTCCATTCTAATATTAATGATGGTATCCAGCATGTGCCCTGCCTGGCAGGTAGCATAATAGAATGCCACCTGTTGGGTAATTATATCCAGGGTAATTTCATAGCATGTGATTCTTTGGATCCCATCTCGTAGTGTTACCATTGAGCCAGTGGCTCTCAACAGAGGCATGGGATGAGTCATTTCTCTTTCCATCTGTTTTATTGAAGGTATCATTGTAACACCCATTGGGTTCTTAGAGGCAGAAAGAGGAGCTATACCACATTATTTTGGTGTACCTTACCATCTTACTACTCTGCAACTGAGTAAAGATGTCACGATAATTAAGACCAATACATTTTAATAGTAGCTCAATAATCTTTACCTTTGTTTCCAAGATAATTCTGTTTTTAAGGAGATACTAGCAAGGTGATTGCATTTGCAGTTTATTAAAAACCAGAGAAGCAAGCAAAAAATCAGTCAATTATAATAGCTGATTATCACTGATGTTATTTTGTGAAGAATGGGACATTTATTCATTTTTTATAATGATATTTTTCTTTCTTCTTCCTGTTCAGATTTTAAAATGTGAAAAATGTCAGCGTGTCCCAGTAAACATTCAATAGTTGCTTTTCTAGCATCCAATTAAATTTATAGACATTTCCCCCCCAGAATGTTTTTATTCCCTTCCCCTGGTTTATAAAATTTCAATAACTCATTGCAGTAATATCTCCTTCCACAAATAATTGTTATATTTTCTCTTCAAGCTATACCTCTGTTCTCCTTTTTACAAACGTTCTGTGTTCTTCCTGTCTCAACTGTATCTTTTTGTTGAGATGTTGAGATATGCAGGTGTCTTTTTGGGTATATAAAAGGGATATGATAGAAGGGGTTAACTCATAGAGGTAACGTGGGTATTTGGAATCTGTATGTAATCCGCAAACAATAGTCCTGCCCCCTACCTTCTAGGCTTTATACTGAAACATCCAGATGAATAGGAGAATTATTTGGCATTTGCTTTCTTCTCTCTTGGGGAGATCTTGATGACTTCTGACTGAAATAGAACCAAGATGGAAAACCAAGAAAGACAATGAAGAAAAATAGACCACTAACTTCCCTGGCTGATTATTCAGTCCCTGAAAAATTGAGAGTGACTGTGTGTATTTGATTTTAAAACTACTGTTGGATGTGACTCCTAAGGATCCCAAGAGTATTCTGAGCCTTGCACTGTTTGGAGTTCTGTATTACAAAAAACTTTTTAAAATGCTGGTAATAGTTTCTGTCTGCACTTCCCATACTTCAGTGTGATGACAAAACAGAGATAGAAACACAAATAAGTTAATTTCTTGTGATGGAAATGGTTGCTCAGTATGGCTCAATTGGGACAAGGAAATAGAACTCAATTTCAGCCCAAACCCAAAGCCAGGCTTTTGATGAGCTCTTTTGATTTCACATATTGTAGTCAGATACTGAAAGCCTTCTCAGAAGGCTCTTGACATCTGCAGCTATTAGTATTTAATGTGCCAGCTGCTGTAGATAAATATAATAGGATCATTGGTATGTTCTGGGTACACTGCCTGGAAGGTACGTTAGGGTCTTGGTCATGCAAAAAGCCTTTATTTAACTACAAGTTCAAATAAAGAGAGTTTTAAATATTCCATGGTCTTGGTTTTTCTTCCATCTTAATTCCAGAGCATTTATATCCAAGTGAATGATGAAGAATTAGAGAAGAGTTTTTTTTAAGAGCCACTTGGGTTCTGTTGCTCTGACAACAAGATAAAGAAAAGGTCCAGATTTGAGTTTGTCCTCATTTTTGACGGCCCCTCAGTCTTTTAAGGTTCAGTCTTGAGCTTTCTGTTCAGGTCACTTAAGGAGATTGCTAGGGATGTCTTGGTGATAATATTCTCCCAAACAAGACAGTTATGACTTGCTTGAGTCTCAGTTAAATCATTTCTCCTCTTGCTATTGTGGAGAGATCCCTAGGGTGGAAGCCAACATTGTGTGTTCTAAGCCATCTCTTCACTCACTAACTAGTAGTCAGACAAACTGCTTCACCTTTGGGTTTAATGTTCAAATATCTAAAAGGAAAGAATTGAACTAGATGAGCTTGAAAATGTCCTTTCTGGTTATGAAATTTTTATTATTCCATCCCTTCATGTAGCTTAAAAATTAACAAAACTTTTTTTTTTATTATTATGTAGTTTGTTGGGGTTTTTATAGTCCTTTCACTCTTTAACTCATCAGCCCTGGAGGTTGGGTAGCTGCCATGAGGAAACTGATAGAGATATTTCTAGGGATGTGGAACTTTAGACTGGGATTTGTCTGTGAAGTTTAGATCAAAGGTCAAAGGGCTGCACTTGAGGACCTAGCCGGTCACATGTGACCTCAAAGGCCAAAGTTTCCCACCCCTGGACCAGGCCCTTGGTTGTTGCCTTTTATTTCTAGTTCCGGAAGGAACAGGATCTACAATTGTCTTATCTTAGAAGGATCAGCCCCTGGTTTCCTTTTCATGAGAGAAAAGCAAACTGAAATAATCAACAATTGTTCAATACTAGGAGAGGGAGGGACTAGGAACTATCAGAGGAAGTCAACTTATTTGCAAGTTTGTTATTTATAAGCTTGACTTTATGAAAGAATCTTGAAGTGTACAAACAAAATCTGATTTTCCTCAAACCAGCTATCTGACCTGCCAGGTCCAATCAGTAAGATTGAAAAGAGACAAAGAAATTGCATTTTAATATTTCTTCATGTAAGCTAACTTATTTGTGAATATCATATAAAGCACTTTGAAAATCTTAAAGAACTATTATAAAATCTAGGTTTACATTATTTGACACTGCAGCCCTCCTGTATGTAGAGTATCTACTATAAGAAAACTGTGACACAGATAATATGACAAATAGTGTTTCTGAGTTTGGGCTTAGTGTATACAGCAGACCATTTCTGGATGTTATCAAATCCAATTTCTAAAATCCAACTATAATCATTTTTTGCATTTGACATATTTTATTAGATGTAAGCTGATATAATCATCTTCCCAGTCACAGAATCCCTCTGTCAAAGTAAATGAATTCCCAGTGATATCTAGTCTTCAGGCCAGTTTTCCAGGAGGCACCATGACACCAATCTTCTTGCCCTAGCCATACAAAGAAAGGGGGAAAGGACCCAGATTACCACAAAAACCCATTTGATCTTTCAGACTGTTCAATTATGATTTTGACCTGGGCTTCAGAGCATCACTTAACCCCTAGAGGACTATCTTATATTTATTAAATTGGTTTCTCTCTGTATTATTCTTTAATTACAGCTTCAGTTTGTAGAAATTGATAGAAGCAGGGTATCACGGTATCAAGATGATTTGACAATTTTAGCTAAAATGTAGCTTGTACGTTCCCATTATAATCTGTTAATGAGTTGCTAGGAAAGGCTTTTAATCAGAGTATTAAAGGTTACAAATGGACTTACTGATTGGACCTGGCAGGTCAGATAGCTGGTTTGAGGAAAATCAGAGAACAGAAACAACCAGAATTCGTGTGCTGTTCAGGTTCTTTTCAGCTTTAAGTATATATGGTATTACAGTGGATAGATAGTATTGCCGTTAGAGTCAGGAAGATTTGAGCTCAAATCCTGGCCAGCACATCAGATACTTTTATTAGTTTTGTGACCTTAGGCAAGACACTTAACTGCCTAGCCTCAGTTTCTTCATTGGTAAAATGGGCATGAAAGACAGCACTGTTAACATCATTTTTAGGAGACAGAGTTTACCAGAGCTCACTTTTCCTTTTTCCTTTTTTTTTTGAGGGGGGTGTCATGGAAGAATAATAATATAAAATTTAAGTGTAATGTATAGTAATGGTTATGGCCATTAAAACGTGTTTATTTGACAAATGAAAAACAGACTTGAAGAATTGCAAGTTATTTGAAGGAATAAATGCAGCTTTAGAATTACTCTCTGCTCACTGTGGCTTGCAATAACTTCTACAAAGTACTACTCTTATACCTGATCTTAGTGTGGAGATGACCCTAAGCCTGCAGAATACAAGTTCTAGCACAGAGTCCAGAGCTAGCAACCCTTGAGTAGAATCCTGGCAAAGTCTATTTGAGGACCTGTCCAGCTAAGTCAACAATGCTCCTCCCCAGGATGGGCATTCTATGAAAACATTGCTCAATAGGCCACTTGACTGAACAAGCTCCCTGGGGCAATACAGAGGGTTCATGGTGTGCTCACATCCCTTCCCTCTATCTTCTTCCCACTGTTTATTTCTTGTTATGCCCATAGTTGTTTTGTGCCCATCGGAATGTGAACTTCTTGACTTTTTTTTTGTATTCCCTAGCACTTAGCACAACACCTGATACATGATAAAAAGCACTAATATCATAGGCCCGCTGATATAGTTTACTATTTCCTTTTATTAGTTGTTTTTTTTTTTTTTTGTAACTTAGTCATAGCAAGTCTTAAAGGCCATCTACTTTTTTTTTTTTTTGCCTTTTTGGAGGGCAATTGGGGTTAAGTAACTTTCCCAAGGTCACATGCCTAGGTTTTTGTTTGTGTGGGTTTTAAGTGTCTGAGGCCGGATCCAAACTCAGGTCCTTCTGACTCCAGGGCTGGCGCTCTACTCACTGTGCCACCTAGCCGCCCCCATCTACTTTCTTGAGAAGCAGTGAGGCATAGAAGATAGAAGGAAGGAAGGAAGGAAGGAAGGAGGGAGGGAAAAAAGGATAATGATTATTAATATACTTTGTTAATGCTTCTTTTAACATTTAATTAGCTTATTTATTAAAGCATATTTAAACTTTACAAGGCAAGACTTTGTTGGTGGGAAGAGTCTTAGCTTCTCTGATGTGAAAAAGATCCTGGGTTGTTGTGATAGTAGTACTAATAGTACTAGTAATAATAGTATTAATACTGATACTAATTGTAGATATCTCAATAGTTATAGTAAGAGAAGTAGTAGTAATATTGGTGGTGGTGGTGGTGGTAGTAATAGTAGTAAGTAATAGAAACTTGGGATGGTAGTAGTTTAGTACTAGTAGTAATAGTATTAGTACTAATAAGTAGTTGCAGTCATCATCATAGTTGTAGTAAGAGAAGTAGTAGTTATAATAGTAAATAACAAATGGGGATGGTAGTACTATTAGTAGTAATAGTATTTGTACTGGTAGTAGTTGTAGTCATTATAGCAGTTGTAGTAAGAGAAGTCATAGTAATAAGGTGGTAGTAATAGTATTAGTACTAGTAGTAGTTCTAGAAAGAGAAATAGTAGTAGTGGTACTACTAGTAAAGTTACAGAAACTTGGGATGATAGTAGTACTACTAGTAGTAGTTACCAGTAGTAGTTGTCATCCTCATAGTAGCTATAGTAAGAGAAGCAGTAGTAGCAGTAGTAGTTAGTAACAGAATCTTGGGATAGTAGCAGTAGTGGTACTAGTTATCATATTTGTAGTAATTGTAGCAGTAAGTAAGAGAAACTTAAATAGCACTTTACACATTATCCCATTTTAGCTTCACAGCAATCATGTGAGGTAGTCATTACAGGTATAACAAAAGTTTTAGTTTACTTTTAAGCTATTAAAGCTTAAAAATTATTAAACAAAGTTTTAAAGCTTATTTTAAGTTCCCTACTATTGTTACGACTTTACTACTACTGCTGCTCCTACTGACCCTCCCCACCAACAAAAACATAGATCCTTGAAGTCTTAAAGTAATGTGGAGAATGAGGTATAGTTTTGAGGATATAATAAAGAGAGCAGGAATGGAATTCTTTGGTATTGCTTTTTAAGCTCAGCCTCTAGATTCAAAAACCCTATTAAACTGGGGAACTCAGTTTCCTTATTCTTCCTGAATGAGGGTTGTCTGTAAGAAAGGTAACAGTTGCAGGAGTTTATTCTGAAAACTGAAACTTCTTGATCCCTGAGGGATTTGAAAGCTTTACGGCTGCTATCTCCTAGGTTCCTACTTCATTTTTGAGTCCTAGATTTGAGGAAGAAATAAGTCCTTCATTCTCAGTTCTCTTCATCTCTCTTTGACAAAACAACAGTCTAAGAGCTGATGTTGTGGTCATACTTTTACATACTTGTAATCAGTGAGAAACAAATAGAGCAGATATCAGAAGTCCAGGCAGATAGAATTGCCTTTTCCAGCTTGGTATTGGTGTCTTGGTATTGCTGTTTTCCATTCCTCCTCTCCCTTTGCTATTTTTCTGAATTTTCTAACTTGAAGGATGGGGCATAGTTTGTTTTAGCTTTGTTATATCAACCTAATCTCAGAGAAGACTTCTCACTCCTTTAGCATATCATTCCAAAAATGAAATATTTCAAGAATCTACAATAACCTGGTTAAGAAGTGTGGCTGAGGGGTAGCTAGGTAGCACAGTGAGTAGAGTGTCAGCCCTGGAGTCAGAAGGACCTGAGTTTGGATCCGGCCTCAGACACTTAACGCACACACAAACAAAAACCTAGCCGTGTGACCTTGGGCAAGTTACTTAACCCCAATTGCCCTCAAAAAAAAAAAAAAGAAGTGTGGCTGAGGGGTGGCTAGGTGGTATAGTGAATAGAGCACCAGCCCCGGAGTCAGGAGGACCTGTATTCAAGTCCAGCCTTAGACACAGCACAAAAACTAGCCATGTGACCTTGGGCAAGTCACTTAGCCCCAATGGCACTTTAAAAAGCAAAAAAAAAAAAAAAGAATTGTGGTTTAGTGGTGGTATGATGGAATGAACACTCAGAGGACCTGGATTCAACTCCTGTTTCTTGTCACTACCTGTGTGACCATGATTGGCATCACTTAAGTTCTGGCCTCCCTTGTTCATCAGTAAATGAGTAAGATTGCTTCTAAGGTCCTTTCCCACTGCCACTTTGTGTTTTTATGGTCTTTTAAATAGCCTGAACTTGTTCATGTATATCTCTTGCCTTGTGGCTTGTTGCTATTATGTGAATGATCTAAGCTGCTTATAGCATTATGATAGTGATTAAGTGGGCAGCTAGGTGCCACAGTGGGTAGTGTGCCAGACCTAGAGTCAAGGAGACCCATCTTCCTGAGTTCAAATCTAGCCTCAGATGTTTACTAGCTGTGTGACCCTGGACAAGTTACTTAACTGTATTTGTGTCAGGTTCCTCATTAGTAAAATGAGCTGGAGAAGACAATGGCAAACCACAACAGTATCTTTGCCAAGAAAATCCCAAAGGGGCCACAGAGAGTTGGGCATGAATGAAACTACTGAACAACAGCAAGTAATTAAGCACAGTAGCAGTAGTGATAAAAATGAATGACAACAATTACTCTTTTCTCCAAACCTTGTGCAGAATTTCCACACCAATCAATTGACCACTAGCCTGTGTCAGAGTCAAGTTTGAGCCATGCATAAGTTCATCACTATGTTCTGGCTTATATCTGCAAATCATAAAATAATGCAAAAAAATCCCAAGTTATTATTGTCTCCCAGAGGCAACAACTGACAACCCATCTGAGGAATTCAACTAATTATACTGATGAACTCATTATCTTCCTTGGATGTTGCATCTAATTCTTGCTCATGTTTAGGTATTGTAGAAGATTATAAGCCGCCCTTCTATGATGTAGTTCCTAACGATCCAAGTTTTGAAGATATGAGAAAGGTAGTGTGTGTGGATCAACAGAGGCCAAACATTCCCAACAGATGGTTCTCAGATCCGGTAAGTATAAGGAGTTTCTTACCCATCCTTTTCTCAGTTATTTGTTGGATCCTCATCCAATATAGGCCCAAGGTGTCAAAGGGATCCTCTTTTTTCTTTCCTAGTGTTTCATAAATGTATATTATCTAGATGGGGTCTTGGGCCAGCTGAGGAGGAGCAGAAAGTGACCTATGCTTATGAAGAATGAGTTCATATTAGCGTGTGTTTGGTGGGAGAAGGGTGTTGGATTTTTGTTTTATGGTATAATGAGCAGTGAGAGGAGGCAGACAGGAGATAGAGTGTTGGACTTGAAGTCAAGAGTTGAGTTCAAATCAAGTCAAGCCTGAGTTCAAATCCTCCCTCATAGATAATTATTAACTGTGTGACCCTGGGCAAGTCATACCTATAAGATAGGAATGGTAATAACACCTACTTCACAGTGTTGCACAGAAATTCAGTTGACATAATACAGGGAAAGCACTTTTCAAACCTAAAAGCACTGTCTATATAATGCTATTATTATAATAAGGCAAAAGATTTATAAGAATGTCCATGTATTGGATAGGATGGTATCCCCAATTATTTTGGCCTTGAGCAAGGTGCCAATTTCTAATCTATAAAATGAGGGGATTAGATTAGATCATCTTTAAAGACTTGTTCTAGCACTGATCCTCAATGGTTCTTCACCTGTGGTCCTGAGCTTTAAAGGTTATATGGTTTTATCAGTAGAGCTAATAAATTGAGACATGGTCCTGTTTGCTACTGGGTTTCAGGATTTTCCCTCTTTGTTAGTCTTGCTAATAAGACACATAAAACCTTGAAAAGCATGGCACGTGCTATATGGTTTATGAGATAAACTCGGTCTCTGCTGTTGAGAGGCCAAAGGACAGAGTATATACAATGTGAGCCTGGCTGCTTTATCAGTTCAAGAAGAAGTTTGTTTATGTATTTAAAGAATACAGCAATAACATCACCCTGACTTTATGTTAGACCCTGAAGTGCTGCAAAAAACCATAGCTGCACATTCTGTCCTCTGAAGTAACAAGTGACTAAAGAGGAGTTTGTAACTTTGGTGTTTGTGTTTTTTCTTCCCTTAGACGTTAACCTCTTTGGCTAAGCTTATGAAAGAATGTTGGTATCAAAATTCATCTGCAAGACTAACAGCTCTGCGTATCAAAAAGACTTTGACCAAAATTGATAATTCCTTAGATAAATTGAAAGCTGACTGTTGACATTTTCGTGGTGCTGTCAAGATGGAAGATTTTTTTGTTGTTGTTTTCATTGTCCAGTCTGGAAATATGCTGACCTGACGATTTGTCAGAACTGATCCCTTCCGCCCCCCAAAAAATGGCATCTTAGTCAAGACAGACATCTTATCTAGCCATCTCTTTGGGAGACGGTAAAACCACCTGAACCTCGCTCAGTGACTCTAAAAATGGGCATTTCACAAACTGTTCAGACTTCAGAGACTTGATGCTGGATATACTGTTGCAAAAGATGTGACCTGAAGGAACACAGAGAAATCCGAAGACAAAGATCTGGGCATTATGTTGATGGCTTGGAGCTCTTCTCACAGAGCTCTTAGACACTCTCCCCAGGGAACGCGAGGATGTGGTAAATTTTTAATCAGCAATATTGCCTGTGCTTCTCTCCTTTATTGCACTAGGAATTCTTTGCATTCCTTACTTGCACTGTTACTATTAATTTTAAAACCCAACTTGCCAAAAAAAAAAAAAAATTGGCTCTGTACTCCACTGATCCGTCTGAATAATAGGAATTCAATTTGGCAAAGTGAAATGTAACTGTCAGACTTCGCTGCATTTTACACGTGCTGATGTTTACAATAATGCCGAACATTAGGAATTGTTTATAAGCGACTTGGCAAATTATTTATTACTAGTGCACTTAGCAGTTTTCACAAAACTGACTAGTGCATGTTAAAGCTTATTTTTATGTGGTCTCATGATTTTATTACACAAATGTTTTTAACACTATTATCTGAAATGGACATTTTCTGTATTATCAGTTAAGAGTCACATTTTAAGTGCTTCACATTTGTACATGTGTAGTCTGTAATATATTTTTTTCAGTTCGTATGCAGAACATATTTAGCCATTACCCACAAGACACCACCGAATATCTTACTGATTTAGAACAATTAAAGATTTCAGTAGAACTTTAGTCCTGAATGCTGTGGGGGGAGGGGGGGAAATGCATTTTCTTCTGAATTATACATTATGTGCATTTAAACTCTGCCAGAAAAAAATAACTATTTTGTTTTAATCTACTTTTTGTATTTAGTAGTTATTTGTATAAATTAAATAAAATGTTTTCAAGTCAAACAATGAAATGCTATTTTCTGCTCTTTGAAATGTTTATGGTACATGAGGAATTGTCTTTTTTGGTATGTGAGTTATGGAAAGTACTATAACCTGGAAATGACCTTTTAGCTCTCTATAATTTGGGATCAGATTGAGAAAAATGGCAGCATTTCTGGCAGGATCTTAGAATTTCAGAATTAGAAGAGGCTTCAGAGGCTATTGTCCAGTCTGTAGTAGACCGAGATTCTCTTTTACAACATAACCCAGTGGGCAGTCATCTTACCTTCTATGTAAACCTTAACAGTAGCTTTTAAGGAAGCTTGTTAAGCATTTTTTTTACAGCTTCAGAAAGTTTTCCTTACATTTAGGCCAAATAACCTCTCTGAAACTTTGCTGTCTGCCCATAACTCACAACTTTAAAGTTGAGAAGAACAAATATATTCCTTTTTCAACATAAAAAACCTTTCACATACTTGAAGTTGGTTAACATCTCTCTTCCCTACCCCCAACACCCACTCTGCACACATGACCCATGGTCCCTTCTCTAGGCAAAACGTCCCCAGTTCCCTAAATTGATGTTTATATGGCATGGCCTCTAGGACCTTCATTAGCCTAGCTGCCCTTCTCTGGATACTTTCCAGTATACCAAATATCCTTCCTAAAATGGAACATCCAGGACATTACATTCCTGATACTGACCATTGTTCTGAGAGTCAAAAAAAGGCTCTGTGATTTGGAATTTTCCCTGAGACTGTTAAGGCTCATCATGGCTACTTAATTTTACTCTGGACATATTTCCTTCTCCCACATTATGTTTATGCCCTGCCCTTTTTAGGAGACTTCATATAGCATTCATGTATAAACAGGGTTTTCTGGCATCTTCCTACCTGTGATAATTGAAATTGGAAATAAATCAGATGCTCCTGAATGATAACATATCTCTTCCATGTTTTCTGCCTACTACACTGAACTGACCTAGTGGAGAGAAGACAAAGGAATCATGTATTTCACCCATTGAAAAATTTGGCACAGTTGAGTATTCTAAGGGCAACAACTCCAAAGGACCATTGCTAATCTCCATCCCTTTTCCTGCAGTATCCTTTGGGACCTTCATCCCTAGGCCCAGGAGTGTCCTCGACAGTGGCTGAATCCCCTTCCTTTTGGCAGCTGAGCCTCTGATGTAGCCTTTGCTTTGAATGCTTCTATTCATGCTTCTATTCATACTCCTATGCCCCTGCCTCTGGGTATCTCAGTTTAGTCCTATGCATCCTTTTGTGTGAGTTTTAAAAATATGGAATAATAAAGGTCTTTAGCTTTATTCATTACTGACCCATATGACTTTTAAAGAAAAAGAACTCTAATTTCAAAAACTGTTGGAATGATCTAGGGCAACAGCCTAAAATAGCATCAAGTTTTTCTGTCTACTTGTATGCAACAGGTCTTGTTGTTTGATATTAGAGAGTCTCTGTATCTCCTTAAAGGGATATGAAAGGTGCTGCATTTGGATTTTAGAACTGTCCCAAAGGAGAAGAAAAGATCGTGACTAAGGGGATTGCAATTAATGGTAAGTGAATAGTTAAAAGCTTAGCATAGTGTTCCAGAACTGGTATATGCAGACACACTTGTCCACCAGGAATACTAATGGCAACCCAGCTTTTACTAAAATTCTAACATTTTAATAGTAGAAAGGACCCTAAGGATCATATTATAATCCAGGGGTTTTTAGGTTTACTTATGGCATGGACCCCTTGGCCATGCTTCTCTAGATACCTTTTCAGAATGTTTTTAAATATGCAAAATAACTGAAAAAGAACTACAAAGACCCAAAATTAGTGAAAATAAGGATCTCTCTATATGGATTTAGATTTTGATCTATATCTTTTAAACCACATAGAGATATGGATATATATCAATATATCTTTATATATCTATATCTTTGATGAGAACATATATGTGTGTGTGTGTGTGTATATATATATGGACATACATACACATACACATATACCTACACATACACATTCTCATCCAAGTTCACAGATCTGAAATCTGTTCCATGCACATTGGGTTTGGCAAACCCTAAGTTAAGAACCCCTGACCTAGCCCAGCCTCCTAATTTTACAAGTCAGGAAACAGACCTGGAAATTTAAACAGAATCACCAAGGTTGATTGAACTATGGTTCCTTTAGCAGAACTGTGAACATAACACAGACCCTTTGATTCATCAGATTGGAAAGGACCTTCAGTGCCATCAAGTCTAAATCTATTCCTGTAGAGGTCTTTCCCTCCAATATACCTGACTAGTAGTCCTTCAACTGTGTCTTGAAAAATGGTAGTGCAAAGGAACATAGAACTTTATAGGGTAATCAAGAGATATTGCTGTTCAGTCATTTTTAGTTGTGTCTGACTTTTCCTGATCCCACCTAGAGTTTTCTTCACAAAGATACTGGAGTGGTTTTCCATTTCCTTCTCCAGCTCACTTTCCAGATGAGGAAACTGAAGCAAACAAGGTTAAGTGACTTGCCCAGGGTCACACAGCAAATGAGTGTCTGAGGCTAGATTTGAACTCAGGAAGAGGAATCTTCCTGACTCCAGACCTGGTGCTCTGTGGAGTATGGTGCCACTTAGATGCCCCAAGAGAGGTAAGTACCCACTACTTCACAAAGGATTATTCAACTTTTGGATAACTTTAAATCCCAGGAAGCTTTTGCTTATATTAATCTTATTCTTCCTAACCTTCTTCGCAGGTTCTATGCATTGCTCCCAGTTGTACACTCTGTGAACCAGCAGAATAAGGTTAATCCCTTTTATATGTGAGGGCCCTTTAACTATTTGAAAACAACTATTCCTCAGCAACCACCTATCACACCTTGATTTTCTTCAATTAATTCTCATAGAAAAGTTCATAGGACTATAGATTTAGAAATGGGAGGAACCTGTGAGATTATTTAGTCTGACCCTTTTGTACAGTTAAGGAAAACGTGGCCCAAAGTGACTCACTGTGCATCATACAGTGGGTGGAACTCAGAATCTGAATCTAGACCTTCTGACTCCAAATTCATTCCTCTTTTTACTATACCATGGTGCTTTAGCCTGGTTCTAGCTAAGGCAATTTAACCCAACCCAGTCCAATTGCAAGGATGCAAATAAATTTTTAAAACATCATTTGTGTTAATAAAATTAGAAATGAAGTATACCAACCAGATCAAAATGTTGTAAAATCTTTAGGTTATATAATATTCAGACACATACATTAAAAAATTAAATGAATGATAATGCCTTTATCCAATGCTTTATTATTTGCTGTTGTTATTTAGTTGTTTCAATCATGTCCTACTCTTTGTGATCCCATTTTGGGTTTTCTTGGCAAAGATACTGGAGTGTTTTACCATTTCCTTCTCCAGGTTGCTTTATAGATGAGGGAACTGAGGCAAATTGGGTTGAATGTCTGGCCCAGGGTCACACAGCTAGTGGATGTCTGAGGCCAGATTTGAACTCAGGTCTTCTTGACTCCAGACCTAGTGCTCTATCCACTGTGCCACCTAACTTCCCCATTTTGAGATTTAGGCTTGTCCTAATTTCTCACGCTCTCTACTGTATTATTCCCTCTTGAAAAATGATACATGACTTTTGCATTTGACTTTTTTTTTTTTTTGCTTTTTTGGAGGGCAATTAGGGTTAAGTGATTTGCCCAAGGTCACATGGCTAGTTTTTGTGTTAAGTGTCTGAGGCTGGATCTGAACCCAGATCCTTCTGACTCTAGGGCTGGTGCTCTATTCACTGCGCCACCTAGCCACCCCTCCTTTTTTTTTGCACTTGACTTTAATAATGTAACCCTTCATTTCAGTATTGAAGACCCTTTATGTTCAAGGCACCATAGTTCAGGCAGGTAGGTGACACAGTGGGTAGAGTTCTGGTTCTGAAATGAGGAAGACATGACTTTGAATCTGACCTTAGAAACTTACTGGCTGTGTGACCCTGGCAAGTCATTTGATCTCTTTTGCCTCAGTTTCTACTTCTGTAAAATGAGGGTAATAGCATCTCTTTCCCAGGGCTATTATGTGAATCAAATGAGTTAATATTGTAGAGTGCTTTGCCAAACTTAAAATGCTGTTTGAAATAGAGTTGTGTACATAGAAGTGATAACTGAAACTATGATCTTATTAAGGGAGAGACTAGAGAAAGGGCAGAGAAGAGGACCCAAGGTATTCTTAAGGAACACCCACACCTAAACAATGTAGCTCAGGTTTGGGGCTGGTGAAGGAGTTGTAAGAAATGACTTAGCCAATTCAGTTACATAACTTCCCTTCTATAGTCTGAGATAATAATGGTGACAGAGGGAAAAACGAGGCTGTTTAGCTTTACTCTGAATTAATTACCTGAATTTAAACTAATTTTCAGTTATTTCATCCAAAACGAGCTGTGGCGCAGAAGTCAAACCTAAGAATGGAACCTTATTATTTAGTGACATCTTTTTGCTCTCCTATGTTGAATTTCCAAAATTGAATATACTTGAATTATATATAAAATGCAGGCAGAAAGATATAAAATACTTTTGCTATTGATTCCTTTTAGTTGGTTTGCTTTGGAAGGGAAGAAGATAAAGACTTCTTTTTCATGCTTCGAGATCCATCATGGTCTTAAAGGTTTAGTTTACCTCAGGCCTTGAACATCATGATTTCCTGTGTTAATTATTTCCTGTTTACTTGTTTTATATGAAATTTCACTTTAGTACTCAGTTTGTGCTTGTTTATGCCCAGTCTTCCTTTCAGGATGGTTATACAACCAGGCTGAGGTCCTTAGCTCTCATTGGATTGATGGATCAATCAACTGCCCTCTTCCCAGAGGACAGCCTGCAGGAAAGCTGCTGTCTTATTGTTGTTATTTATAGCTTCATGTGGATCATTTTATTAGTTTTCCTCCAGCTTCAACTCCCTGCTGATGTAATCACAAGAGGCAAATGTCCTGTTTGAGCCAGGGGAAATGAGCTAAATTTGTTTTTTCTCGATACCATGTTATTAGCAAATTAAGCAATAATGAAAGTGACTTGTCCGTTCTTTCCCCAGTCACTCTGTGTAGAAACCTAGGACATCAAGTGAGAAGAGTTCAGCCTCTTCATTTTACAGGTGAGGAAACTTAAGTCCAGGGAGGATGAGTGACTAACCTGAGGTCACATGACTGGTAGGTGACATTTCTGGGACTAGATCCAGTTCTTTTGACTGCAAGGTACCAGTGTTCTTCCTAATGCATCACCCTGGTCATTCATCCCCAGACACTTCCATGTTTCTGATGCACAAGCTCTTCTAGAAGCATCTTCATGGATGTGAGGAATGCCTCTTTCATTTTTCCTACCACTAGACATCTTCAGAGTTTATAAAGCTCCCATAGATATAATCTAATAAACTATTCAATACATCAATTAACAAGAATAACTTAGGAAGTGCCTACTATGTGCAGATGCTATGCAAATGGTAGATAATTCTCAGGCAATATCCAAATGTCTCTGAACAGTCTCAAGTTTTCTTAATCCTGTGATTTGGCAAATTAAAAAAGGCCTTGCTATTCATGGCCTGATCTGCTGCTAAGAGAATGAAGAATTCAGACAACAGAGCAACTGATTGGGTTAAGGTACAGACCAGTGTTTTGATTAATATTAAACACTGATTCTTTTGAGAAGTTACCTTTTTTTTGTTTGTTTGTTTTTTGTTTTTGTTTTTTAAACAAATGCTTTATTAACTTCTGTTTTACATCATTCATTTCCGCCAGATTTTGAGTTACAGTCATTTTCCCCCCGTTATTCCCCTACCCAACCTCCCAGAATAGCAGTCCCACAAGATATCGCTTCCTCCAATCTGCTCTCTCCCATACCTTCTCCCATAACCCCTTCGACTTTTCCATTAGAGGAAGGTGAATCTTTGTGTCCCAATGCCTGCACATCTTATCTCCCAATTATAAGCAAAAGAGTATTAATAATAGTATTTATATATATTTGAAACATTTAATGTTAAGACCTCGAATTTCAGATCCATTTCCTTCCTCCCTTGTCACCCATTCCCTCTGGGGAGATAAGTAATTCAGTATATGTTGTACATGTCTAGCTATGCAAAACATTATCATAGTAGATATATTGTACAAGGCTGCTTATAATTCCCTCCCACTCATCCCACCCCCCACCTGGTCCATTCCCTACATGATCCTGTCCATCTTCTATAGTGGGTACTTCCAACCTCCCCTCCCCCCAAGGATGCCCTCCCATCCATCATCCCTCCTCTCATCCCCCTTCCCCCTATTCTGCTGCAGGTTGAGATATCCCATTTAGTATGTATGTCATTCTCTCCCTGAACCAAATTCAATGAGAATGTGGTTTTGCCTTTTTTGCCTTCCTATTCTCCTCCTCCCTTGCAACCACTTCCCCTTGCTTCTTCTACATGATATAGTTTACCCTACCCTGTCTTTCCCCATCTCCTCTTGGCACTTTCCTCTCTCACCTCATAATTTCATCCCTTGAGTATTCTCCCTTCCCAACAAATTCAAACTACGCCCTCTATCCATATATAACTGTAAGCATATACACACATTCACATATGTATTCATATGACCACACACCCTTCTTCCATTATTTTCATAATGAGAAAGATATCATCAGTCACAGTTATTGCTTTTCCATATAGGAATGTAAATAATTCAACTTTGATAAGTTCCTTTTGATTTCTTTTCCCTGATTACCTTCTCAGGCATCTCTTGCTTCTTGTGTCTGGATGTCAAATTTTCTATTCAACTCTGGTTTTTTCCTCAAGAATGCTTGAAAGTCCTCTATTCCACTGAATGACCATATTTTCCCCTGAAACAAAATACTCAGTTTTGCTGGGTAGGTGACCCTTGGGTTCATTCCCAGTTCTTTTGCCCTCTGGAATATCATATTCCATGCCCTTCGATCCCTCAGTGTAGAAGCTGCCAGGTCCTGGGCTATTCTGATTGTGTTTCCACAATATTGAAATTGTTTCTTCCTGGCTGCTTGGAGTATTTTCTCCTTGATCTGGGGATTCTGGAACCTGGCTATAATATTCCTGGGAGTTTTCTTTTTGGGATCTTTTTCAGGAGGTGATCTATGGATTCTTTCAACCTCTATTTTGCCCTCTGGATCTAAAACATCAGGGCAATTTTCCTTGAGAATTTCTTGAAGGGTGATTTCTAGCTTCTTTCTTTGATCATGGCTTTCAGGTAGTCCAATAATTTTTAAATTGTCTCTCCTGGATCTATTTTCCAGGTCAGTGGTTTTTCCCATGAGATATTTCACATTGCCTTCTAATCTTTCATTTGTTTGGATCTGCTTAACAACATCTTGATTTCTCATAAAGTCATTAGCTTCCATTTGCTCCAGTCTAACTCTGAAGGAATGAATCTACTCAGTGAACTTTTGAGATTCTTTTTCCATCTGGCAAATTCGACTTTTTAAGGCATTCTTCTCCTCATTGCCCTTTTGGGCCTCCTTTGCCATTTGAGTTAGTCTATTTTTTAAGGTGTTGTTTTCCTCAGTCAGGCTGTTGACCCTCATTTCATACTTTTCCTGCATCCTTCTCATTTCTCTTTCCAATTTTTCCTCCACTTCTCTTATTTGATTTTTAAAGTCCTTCTTAAGGTCCTCTATGGCCTGCAACCCACTCATGTTTTCCCCTGGGGCTTTTGGAGCAGGACCTCTGACCTCACAGTCCTTTTCCCGCTCTATGCCCCCAAAATAGGAGTCTAGGGTTGCATTTTTCTGTTTCCTTTGCCTTGGCATGTTGCCACTTAATTACTTGACTTTTGGGCTTGTTGCCACACTATGGCTTTAAGGCCAGATAGAGGAATTTTCGTCCCGAACGTGTGGGGGGCAACTTCCGTTTCTGGCAAGCTGTAAACCCACCCACGACTTCCACCCTAGATCACAATCCAGATCCAGGGAGGTAAAAGCAAGAGCGATTACCCCCCAAGACTGATCGCTGGATCTCCCTACAATTCGCAGGCCAGGAGCTGGAGCTGCCTCTGAAAACTACAAAATGGAGTGTCTCCTCAGCGGCTTCTAGCCCCCAGGGGAGGGAGCCGACGCATTCCCCAAATACTGGTCCCAAAGTCCATAGGACACTAACCTCTTACTTTGTCCTAGGCATGTCTATGTTGATAATTCTGGAGTCTCCACAGCTGCTGGTGTTCTGGGGTTCCTCCAGCTGGCTGCTGGCCCTGCCGCCCTGGGGCTAAAACCTCGGCTCACGGGGACCTGGGCTCCACTCAGCTCAGCTCCCCTCGCTCTGAGCGCTGTGCGCTGCCGGCTCCCAGACCGCTGTGTTGGTCCTTCCTGCAGGGCTGCTGGGCTGTCCTCAGCGGGAGGTTAGCTTCTCTGTGTCATTCTGTGGATGCTGGGGCTCCAGAAGTTGTTCAGAGTCCCCTTTCACATAGTTTGGGGGGAATCTGGGGGCAAAGTGGCTTGGATGAGCTTTTTCTACTCCGCCATCTTGGCTCCACCCCTGTTTTTGTTTTTTAAAGCAATTGGGGTTAAGTAACTTGCTCAAGGTTACATGGCTAGTCATTATTTATGTGTGGGTGCGCATTTTCTGAGGCTGATTTCAATCTTGGGTCATCTCAACTCTGAGGCCGGTGCTCTTACTCACTGTGCCACCTAGCCTCCCTGAGAATTTATCTTTTTTAAAAATTACATTAGTAAGCTAAGTATGGCAGAATGCTAGTATCATAGTTCTGTGAGAAAATGTGTTTTATATTCCCAAACATGGCAATACTTTTCATCTCTTGGGGAGTGGTCATACGTATAGCTTTTATGGATGTATAGCATATATGTTGACTTAGATATCATGGTACCATTGGTAAGGTGCTGATCTTGTAGTTAGAAAGACCTAGGCAGTATGGTTTTTGCATGGTTCCTCTGACAATAGTGTGTGATTTGGGCATGTCATATAATCTTTCTGAGCCTCAATTTCCTTATCTGTAAAATCAAAATGAACAATATTTCTGCTACCTACTTCATGGTGTGGTTGGGCTCAAATGAGTATGTATAAAATGCTTTTCAAACTTTAAAGGACTATATAAATGTCATTATTTATAATTTATAAATATCACTAGTATATTTATGAATGACATTATTTAGATATATATTTGTTATGTAATATAGTATGTCTTTTTGTCCTAATATCTCTTCCTCCATCACAAACTGAGTTGCAGAAATGTCATAATGATTTGGTGATAAAAATAGAGAAAGAGCAAATCAACGAATTGTATATGCAACTTAAAAAAAAACTAGGAAAGGAAAAATTAAAAATCCCTAACTAAACACCATATTGAAAACTCTAAAAATTAAAGGTGAGATTAATAAATTTGGATGTAAGAAGACCATTGAATTAATAAATAAAACTTGTAGTTGGTTTGTATGAAAAAACCAATAACATAGATAAGCCATTGGCTAATATGACTTAAAAAGAAAGAGAAGAAAACCAAATCACTATTATCAAAAATGAAAAAGTGAACATACCACTAATGAAGATGAAACCAAAACAATTATAAGGCGTTATTTTGCCCAATTATATGCCAATAAATTTAACAATTTAAGTGAAATAGAAAAATACTTAGAAAAATATAAACTGTCTAGATTAACAAAAGAGGAAATAGAATATCTAAATAACAATCTTTTATTTTTCAAAAATTATTTTCTAATTTATTTATTTTTAGTTTTCAACATTCCTTTCCACAAGATTTTGAATTACAAATCTTTCTCCCCATCTTTCCCCTATCCCCACCCTCAAATAGTGACCCTACTGACTACTCCTTCCCCCCAATATGTTCTCTCTTATATTCTCCCTCACCCCACCCCCAACTTTCTAATAGGGCAAGATGTATTTCTATGCCCCAGTGCCTGTATACCTTATTTCCCAGTTGCATGTAAGAAACATTTTAAAAAATAAAACTATCTTACAAAAAGGAATTGAACAGGTCATAGATGAGCTTCCTAAGGGGAAAAAAAGCATCAGGGTTAGATGGATTTGCAAGTGAATTCTATCAAAAATTAAAAAAACCATTTATTTCTAATATTAAATAAATCATTTGGAATAATAGACAAAGAAGGAGTCCTTCCAAACTCCTTTTATGAAACAAATATGGTACGATACCTAAACTAGGAAGAGCAAAAAACAGAAAAAGAAAATTATAGACCAATTTCATTAATGAATATGGATGCAAGAATCCTAAATAAAATACTATCTAGGAGACTACAACAATATATCACAAAGATTATACATTATGACCAAGTGGGATTTATACCAGGAATGCAGGAATGGTTTAACATAAAGACAACTCAAAATAATTGATTATATCTAGAAGTAATAAAAAACATATGATTATATCAATCTTTGCAATAAAAGCTTTTTGACAAGATATAACCATTCCTTTTAAAAAACACTTGAAAGCATAGGTATAAATGGATTTTTTTCTTAAAATGATAAGAAGCATCTACCTAAAACCATCATCAAACATTACTTGTAATGGGAATAAGCTAGAAGCCTTCTCAGTAAGATCAGGAATGAAACAAGGATGCCCATTATCACCAATATAAGAGAATAAAAAGATATTGAGGGAATCAGAATGGGTAATGTGGTCATAAAACTGTTTCTTTTTACAGATGATATGATGATATACTCTAGACATTCAACTAAATTAACTAAAAAGTCAATTGAAAGAAGACTTAGCAAAATAACAGAATATAAAATATAAATATATTTATATATAAAATATATATATATATATAATTTATATATATATAATAAGCCCACAGAAATCATCAGAATTTCCAACAAAACCCTACAAGAAGAGATTGTGAGAGATACCACATTTAAACTAATCGTAGATGGTATAAAATACCTGAGAGTATACCTGCCAAGACACACCCAGGAACTACATGAATATAATTATAAAACCACTTTTGTACAAATACAGTCAGATAGAAATAATTGGAGAAATATTAATTGTTCATGGACAGGCAGAGCCACTGTAATAAAATAACAATTCTACCTAAACCAATATACTTGTTCAAATGCATAATAATTAATTTTTTTTTTTGCTTTTTGGAGTGCAATTGGGGTTAAGTGACTTGCCCAAGGTCACACAGCTAGTTTTTGTGTTATGTGTCTGAGGCCGGATTTGAACTTAGGTCCTCCTGACTCCAGGGTCAGTGCTCTATTCACTGTGCCACCTAGCCGCCCCCATAACAATTAAATTACCAAAAAATTCTTATATTGATCTAGAAAAAATAAAATTCATTTAGAAGAACAAAAGGTCAAGAATATCAAAGAGATTAATGAAAAAAAAGTAAAGGAAAGAGGTCTAGCAGTACTAGACCTTAAACTACATTGTAACGCAATAATTATCAGAACTATCTAGTACTGAATAAGAGAGAGAAGTGGAACAGAGTAGACATACGATGCACAGTACTTAATGAGTTGTGTTTGGCAAATGTAAAAAATTAAGCATTTGGAATAAGAATTCATTATTTGGCAAAAAAAAAAATATTGTTGGAAAACCTGGAAAGCAATCTGGTAGAAATTGGGCATAGACCAATATCTTACATCATTTACCAAGATGAGGTCAAATGGATATATAGCCTAGATATAAAGGGAAATATCATAAGAAAATTAGAAGGTAAGGAAACACATTACCTACCAGACTTATGGATAGGAGAAGTATTTATGAATAAATCAATCAGAGCATTGTGTTGTATAAAATGGATAATTTTGATTACAGTATATTAAAAAGGATTTATATAAATAAAACCAAATGTAGCCAAGATTAGAAGGGAAGCAGAAAATTTGGGGAAATTTTTATACCTCAGGTAAAGGTTTTACATCACAAATATATAGAGAATTTTGTCAAATTTACAAGAATATGAGTCATTCCCCAATTAATGAAAGGTCAAATGATATAAACAGGCAATTTTTCAATGAAGAAATCAAAACTATATATAGTCAAATGAAAAAATGCCTTCATTATTGATTAGATAAATGAAAATTAAAACAACTTTGAGATATCATCTTATACCTATCAGACTGACTAAATGATAGAAGGGGAAATGACAAATCTTGGAGGTGATATGGAAAAATTGGGATACTCATATACTCTTGGTGGAATTGTGAACAGATCCAACCACTTTGGAAAGCAATTTGGGATTATGCCCAAAGAATTATAAATCTGTATATACCCTCTGACCCAGCAATACCACTATTAGGTCTATTTCCCAAGGTCATCAGGGAGATAAAATAACCTATATATTTTAAAACATTTATAGCTGCCCCCTTTGTGGTGGCAAAGAATTAGAAATTGTGGGAATGCCCATTAATTAGGTAAAGGCTAAACCAGTTTGTAGCATATGATTGTGGTGGAATACTACTGTGCTATAAGAAATGATGAGCTGATTGGTTTTAGAAAAAACAGATTTGCAGGAAATTATGAAGAATGAATTGAGCAAAACCAAGAATAAGAGCAATATTGCTCAAAGAACAACTGTGAATGACTAAATTATTTCAAGTAGTTTAAATACTCAAATCAACTACAAAGGACCTATTAAGGAAGATACTATCCACCTCCATTGAAAGAATTAATAAATAGAAGTATATATAGTATGGTTTCACACACATACATCACACATACATACATATCTATGTTTAATGGTAGTCTTCTCGAGTGTGGAGTGGGAAGGTAGTGAGGGAAAAAAATGATAAAAAGTACACAACAGAGGACAAAAGAAAACTCAGAGGAAAGCACAGAAAATCAGAGTAGCTTTGAAAATAATGTGTAGTACTTATTTCATAGTTTTTCAAAAAATGTAAACAATGTGAAATGGAGATTCATGGTTTCATATTGAATTATCTTTTTGTTGTGCTATGTAAATGGAATTTTTATTTAAGTTCAAAATAAATTAACAAATTAAAAAAAAGTTATTTGGTGAAAGTCAGACAGTGAATCATTGTACAGTAAATCAGTCTTAGTGTGGATGAGACAAGCAAGATTCCTTTGAATTAGTTGTGTCAGGAAGGCTAGGAAATAGAGAGATGGAAGGGAAAATGGCAAAGAAATACAGACTGAATGGAATGGTAATGGGATTTGAAGATCTTTCATGTCCCTTGAATTTGCTGACATAGCAGGAAGGGGTGGGGCAGGAAGGAGCCAGAGCCAAGTAGGAGCTGGGCTGGAGCCAGCATGGTGACTGGAAGTGGCAGTGGCACAAATTCCTTTTGTTTTTTGAGCCAGCTAGAATTTATGCTAAGGACTCCTGCTGAGGACTGCTGGGGATGGGAACTGCGGGAAGCCAGAGGTTCTGGGCTTAGCTGTTCCTGTGAGTGAGGAGAGAAGGATCTTTGCCTGAGGTAGCCTGTTCTGTTTTGAAGGCTTGAGAATGTGGGTGTTTACTGCATTAACTATGTGTGCCAACTCTGTGGCTACTGTGATGGCTTTGGATTTCTGGTTTGGGGACTCAGTTTTCTGGTATTTGAATAAATGTTCTAGCTATGTCCCCCATGTAGAGATCCTGTTACATTTTGTGATTAATAACCACATCAGCTAAATTGGCACTGTGAACATTTATACCTCAGAAATCAGCCTTCTGAGAGGAAATAATTTTTCTAACTTTGTAATTTAAACCTTGGGGACTTCCATTTTAGGCCAGAGTTGGAAAGATTTAAGGGCAAACAAGACTGTTGGTAGCTTCTTAAGTCTTACCAAACCATTTTCTCTCCCTGCAGTTGGCTGCCTTGATTTCCCAGAAAGGACTCTTCTTACCTAGTGTACTATAGTATATTATGCTAAAGTCAAGTCAGTCCTAGGGATAACTAAAGGGGAAACAACAAACATTAATTAAATATCTACACTGTGCAGCTCAATCTACATCAGATTTAGCTCTCAGGCTGTTAACCTGAAAAGCTTAGGTAACTGGGCAGAAGAAATGTCTTGTACTGAACGGTGAACTTTTAAATTTTAGGGATTGGGATGAGAAAGCAGGCTAGGCCAAAAAGGAGGCTGAGTTAATAAAATGTCAGGTATAGGCTTTGAGGCATTTCTGTTCATCAAGCTGATATCTAGGTTTTCTAAAGATAACTTTATAAGGATCAACATTGTCAGAAGGGCACCTTAGAGGTTCTAGTTAAAACCTCTAATTTTAAAATATGAGCAGCCAAGGCCCAAGGAGGTTAAGCACCTTGAAAAATGTCACGTAAGCATCAGAAGTGGAATTTGAACCCTGCTGACACCAAGGGCTAGTGTTCTTTCCATTGTACTAAACTGTCTCCTGAGGTCCCAAACGAAAGGCTAGTTTATTTCATCTCTCCTGCCAACTAATTGTACAGGGAGAAGCATGTCATCCTACTACGATATAGCAATCTACAAATTTGGTTCAGCAGCTGTGTCTTATTCTTTGACAATGGGCTTTACTAACCAAGATGATGTGGTATGTAGCTATAAAGATTCTGCTGTAGGACAAATACTGTATAATAGAATTGATCCCATGTCCTTGTTTTTTTTATCAGTCTGTGTTTATAGTGAAAATGGTATATTATGGTAATCCAGCAACTATGTTTAAATGTAATATGAAGTAGGATTAAAATATGTAGGATTTTTTTAAATGTCAGGTTTTATTTTGTGCTCTTTTTTTGCAGGCAAGATTACAGAAAAATATAGTCAAAATGGTTCTTTTAGGAAGTTGAAGCTGTTAATAGTTGAATTCAATTTGACAAACCTTTATGAGGCAGTGACAATTAAACAGTCCCTACATCCAGAAGCTTACATTCTATTAATGGGACAGAACATGTGTGCTAGTGAGTAAATGCAAGGTAGGAAGACAAGGTCAATGGAGAAATGGATCAAAGTGCTTCTTTAAAGGCCCACATGGTGTCAGAGGAAATTCCAGGACTAGAAGACAACTAGACTAAGCAGGTAAGTGAATGAAATAGGTCAGCTCAGGAATCTGGCCTTCACAAGCAGTAGGGAGAGCAATGTCTATTGGTTGCAGGAAATTTAGTGAGTTTGTATGGCAGCAGTGGTAACTCATATAAGGTAGAGAAGAAAGAGCCTCAGAGTCAGAGAACCTGGGTTCGAATGCTGGTTCTGCTACTTACTACCTGTTTTACCTTGGACAAGTGACTTCATTTTGTCATCTATAAAATGAGTACATTTGGTCTAATGGCCTCTGAGAGGTCTCTTTGAGTACTGATTATATGATATCAGGTGCCATAATGCAGATCTCTTGTTATGCTGTTGTAATGTTTAAGTCAATGCATTAGCATTTGCTAAGTCAACTATCAAACAATATTTATTAAGTACCTATGTGCCACACTATGTGCTAACTGCAGGGGGTAGAAAGACAAAAAACAAGTCCCTGTCCTCAAGGAGCTCACAGTCTATTGGGAGACATAGCATGCAACCAATTCTGTATAAAAAGATAGCTACAGGATAAATCAGAGATAATAAACAGAGAGAGAAGGAATAGCATTAAGTGGGAAAGAGATCAGAAGATGGATTTTAACTGTGACTTGAAGGAAGTCAGGGTGAGCATTCCATACATGAGGCACAACAGACGAGGACATGCATTCAAGAGATAAGGTGTCATGTGGGTAATAGCAAATAGATAATAGCAAATTACTTAGGACCTTGTTTCAGTTGAGCCTTGCCTGTGATTATATCAAGTGTTTGTTAAGAAACAGAACTTGTGAAACCCAAAGTGCCAAAGACAAGAATAGGAAAGACATAATAGGTGGGTAGAACATGGAGGAATTAATGACCATATAAAAGCAGAAGCACAAGCTGGGAGAGAGCAGAACTGAGAAGGGAACACAGGTGGTGGCCAGCACTCTGTTTGTCTGCTTTGTCTGTGTTGATTTGTGTTTGTAATACTTTGTACAGAAGCCCTGGGACCTTACTGGAATCCCTGAAAGAGGATTTTCTTGTTGTCTGTTTATGGAAGTTATGGAGGAGAGTTTCAGAGGTCCTGGGACTATACTGAAGATTTGTGTTGAGTTCTCAGACTTTGTTTGTGGGTCTGTGTTGAGTTCTTAGACCTTGTGTGTGGGTCTGTGTTGATTTCACAGGCAGATAGTGAATTGATGATGGTGTCATCATGTATGGCCAATGTGTATGAATGTTGTTTTGACTCTGTTAAGCTTTGTCTTCCCAGAAACAGAAACTGCAAAGAACTTGAGGTGGACTGAACACTGTGAGCTTCAATATGGAATAGGAACTGGATAAAGAGCTGGATGTGGAGCTGAGAGCTGCCTGTCTGTGAATCCAGATGACAGTTGGTTAGATTCAGGCAGGAGCTGGACCCATGGAAGAGGAATCATGGAATTTGGGAGCCAGCCTTCAGCCAAGATGAAAAGACCTCTCCTTGGGTACTTAGTGCTGACTGAAAAGATCATGATTTACTATGACCTAGGGGTGGGAGAACTTTGTACTTTGTATCCCTTAAGGATGATTGAATTAAGGATGATTGGAAACTAATCTCCAATCAAGAAGAAAGAAGACTTTTTGACTAAGAGATTAAGACAATGTGACCTAGGGGTAGAGAACTTTGATCTTTCTACTTTATGTTCCTTAAGGAGGATTGCTCCTTAAAGATGATTGAGTTAAGGACTTACTGAATGATATCTTCTGTTTAAAACTGTGACCACTTTAATCACAAGTTGTTATGTTATAACATTATGAATGCTGTACTTTGGTTTCTGTAAATGTTTTGCCTTAGTTTATTGCTGAATTGATAGAGAGTTCACTATACTATGTGATCAGAACCTTAAAGCTATTCACAGCAGCAATTCTCTGGAAAGCTGCTTGTGCTTGGCTTTACAATGTAGGAGGGACTACAAAGAGGCCAATGTTGCTGGATTATATATGGTGAGGGGGAAGCATGTAAGTTGTAAGAATACTGAAAAGATAGGAAGGGATAAGGTTATAGAGTATTTTATGGGCCTCCTGCCAAATATGTCAAAAGTATGTTCTAGGTGTTAGCAGGTGAGCTGCAGGCTACCTTCTTCTTCTTCTTCTTCTTTTAGGGGAGAAGGCAGGGCAATTGGGGTTGACTTGCCCAAGGTCACACAGCTAGTAAGTGTGAAATGTCTGAAGCCAGATTTGAACTCAGGTCCTCCTGACTCCAGGGCCAGTGCTTTATTCACTGTACCACCTAGCTGCTCCTGTGCAGGCTACCTTCTGAAGGCATGATGGATATATGAAAATTTAGCCCAATATGGGAAGAGTGATTGAGAAGAAAATACTCAATTGGGAAAAATCTCAGCAATATTGCAAAATGGGTGTAGGTGGGGGAGGGACACTTTGACTTTTGACTGCTAGAATAATTCTGCCAATTTCTCTTTGTGAAGGTTTATTATTCATGCTTAGTAACTCTTGCAATCTTCAATATTGCAAAATAGAGATTTAAAAACAACATCCCTTTTCTCTTTAAGTGCTTGTCTTAAAATTTAATGAGATCCCTGGCTTTCTTAACTTTTTGTCAGCTGCTGCAACCCCATAATATGGCCTGGGAATGGCACCATTACCAGGCCATATGGCCAATTGTGAAGACTGTGGTGAAAAGTCAGAGGATAAAATGTTGACTCCTTGGAAATAGAACATTATGGAAGAAAAATGCATTATGGAGGACACCTTTGAACTCACCTTCATATTTTGTCAATTTTGAATATTCATATAGGATCATAAACTTTAGATTAGGAAAGATTTTAAGAAATCACCTAGTCTGAGGGCCCTTAATCTTTTTTTGTGTGTCATGTAGAGTCTGCTAAAGCCTATGAACCTCTTTTCCAATAGATAAATAAATCTATGCTAGGTACTGTTATAAACACCAGGAATACAAATATAGTTATCCCTTCCATATCATGAATTTCCCCATCATGGTTTCAATTTATTGTGAATCAGAATAAGAAATTAAATGGGACCTTGTGGGGAGTTTTATGGAAGCCTCAGATGACATGCAAAGGCTAGCAGGTGACACAGAGGCTATGGCCAAATACTTAACTGAAATTTTATATAAGGTACTGTAAATACCCCACAAAACAAAAACAAAAAAAATTCAGACTTCTTTGGTACAAAAGAAAGGCCAAAACTTTTTTATGTGGTTTTTCCAGATTGTGGGGGAACTATGCCCCTAAGCCCTGCAATGTGGAAGGGATAACTTTATAAGCAGAAAGACTCTATCCTCAGGGAGCTTACGTTCTAACAGGGAAATTCAACACAGAAAAGTGAGGTACAAAGTGTGAGTGTGGGGTTGTGGGAGAGGTAGCCAGGTTGAGCAAGTGTTAAAGTCTGGTAAGTCAGGTGAGGAGTAAACCTGGATGAAGTGGATGCTTCCTCAAATGGAGCTTCCGGCAGGAACTCACCAAGCAGAAGAGAGACTGTAGGAGCAAGTACATCTCCAGCTTGAGAAGGTAGCAGGGATGGAGAGTTGGGAGAGTCAGGAGTAGAGCTGGATTAGGAGTTCTCAGAACAATTAATTAAAATAAAATACATGGGATTACCCAAAAAAGCCAGTTGTATCAAAATAAGATTAGTTTAAATTTTTAAAAAAGAAGTCTACAGACCCCAGGTTAGAATCCTCTGGTCTAGTTGAACACCATCTTGTTGTAGATGAGGAAAACTGAGGTCAAGAGAAATTAATCTACTAGATTGTAAACTCCTTGAGGGCAGGGGGTGTCTTTTTATTTGATTATTTTTTTAAATATAAATAGTATTTCATTTTTTCTAATTACATGTAAAGACAATTTTTATAAGCTTCTGAGTTTCAAATTTTTCTCCCCTCTGCCTTTCCTCCCCCTCTCCCCAAGATAGCAAGCTGATATAGGTTATACATGGGTGATCACCACATTATTCATACTGCCAAGGAAAAAACTGCAAAGAAAACAACGAAAGTGAAAATAACATGCTCTGATCTGCATTCAGACTCTATCCAGGGACTGTCTTTGGCTTCTCTTTGTATTCCTAGTACTTAGAATAATGCCTGGCACATGGTAGGTGCTTAATAAATGTTTATTGAATGAATGAATGAATGAAGTGATTAGTCCTAAGTCATAAACTGGAGACTTTAACATACACAGTGATAGCCCCTGAAATATTTGGCCTCCAAGTTCATCCACATTTCCACCTTCTTTGTCTTGCCCTTTCACTCCGTTGCAACCTTCCAGGATGCTTTTACTATAGGTTTCACCATCACAAATAGTTGCATTATCTCCCTGTGCCAACCTTGAAATTCCTTTCTCACCATAACCTCCTACTCATCCACCTTGCCTTCTGCCTAATGCCTCCTAAATCTATTTTTATTTCTCATTCTACTTCTTGCACTTATCTGTACAAATGTTGTGTTCCTACCCAAACCTATAGAATCTATGCTCCCTGAAAGTCAAAATTGTTTTTAAAATATTTCCAGAGCCTAATACATCACCTTACATACTAGTATGCACATATGGAAGCAGCTGGGCCTCACACCTAGTTGAATTTGGAGTCAGGAATACCTGAGCTCAAATACTCCTTTAGACACTTAAGCTTTTGAGGGCAGGGATTTGCTTTTGAGTCCTTCTCTCATTAGTGAGATCTTTTTGAAGCCTCTAATTAGTGGAAGGGGCCAGGCCAGACAGCCTTCATTCCCCTCCCAGCTGTGCACTTATTTTATAGACTTCAAAACACTGTTGGGTATGTTCTCCACAAAACCCTCTCACTCCCACCCTGAGTTTCAGCTCCTTTTGTGGGTTGTTTTCCCCCTCTGAAAGGAAAGTTTCTGGAGGACTGAAACTTTCTTTTTTGCTTGTGTTTGTAAAAGACACTAGAATGAAGGAGGAGGGGTAAGGGAGGGAGTCTCTTTCTGGAGAGGTTACTTAAGCTGAATCTTAAATGATTGACTTTTAAGTGATGGGGGTTAGAAGGGAGACAATCAGTGTAAAAGCATGTATATAGAGAGACAGAGCATTGGACAGCAGGTAGACCAGCACAGAGAATGCATGGAAGGAGGTAATATATAAGAAGCTTGGAAAGATTTAGAACAGATTTAAATGCCAAACAGGAGCCTATATTCACTCCCAAAGTAATAGCCATTGGAGTTGATTGAGTTATGTGTGCATGTGTGTTGGGAGGGTGATGTGGTTAGATCATGATTTACGAAAATCATTTTCCTAATAGTTTTTGACACAGTAACCATTTGCAGTTTGGAGACTGGATTGGAGTGGGATAGAGACCCCACAATATTGCTTCCACTTACCTTTCCAGTCTTATTTCATTTTACTTCCCTTTCATGCTCTCTCCATACTAGTCAAATTGGCTAGCTAGTTGTTTCTTATATGTGACAATTCATCTCCCACTTTAAAAAGGCTGGTGTCCCACATCCAGAACACACTCCCTTCTCCCCTCTACCTCTTGGAATCTCTTACTTCCTTCAAAACACAAGTAAGTTACCACACCTCCATGAGACATTCCTTAAGGTCAAGGACTAGATCCCATTAGTCTTTGCATTCCCAGGGATATATTGGAACCAGCCCCAACCAGTTTGAAAGAGCCTGTTGTTAAACTGTCAGTTTGAGCATTTGCATCTCAGAATTTGACAAACATTACAAATCAGGGCTTGGTTTATTACTATATTACTTGCCTAGACTTAAGAAAGCAATGTAAAAAATGTTAATAATGAAGATTAAAGTTAAATGGGATTTGTATAGTCTTTTCCCTCTCAAAGAACTGGTTATTAACTATTTTATCAGCACACCACTGCCACTAACAATACCTTTCACATAATATTTATGTATATGTATATAAATTATATATATATATATAATCACTTAATATTTAATTGAATGATTTATGTTGTGTCTTTGAAAAATTTGGTTCATTATTGAAGACAAATGTACTTTAAAAAAGTAACCATATCGGTTTTTTGGTGTTCTCACCAAATCAGAGGTCTAGGTGCCCTGACTAGGAAGTTGTCTGCCTTTGCAATAGGGTGCCTGCAGAAGATGCAACCCAAAGGGAAGGAGTCAGCTTGGGCTCAGGGACAGAGTTTCAAAAAGGAAACTAGCAAGCAAGTCTTTCTTAGCATTTGTTTGTGTTTTTGGTGAATCCAGAATGCTAAGAGATTGATTACATAGCTTCCACTGGCTGCTAAAATCTCTCAGCTTTTCCAGTCATTTAAATATATGCTCAGGATCACAGATTAACAGAAGATTAAAGGTGGAAGAAACCTTGAAAATTAATGAATCCAATTTCCTCATTATTTAAAATTAGATTTTTAAAAAATTGTCAAGCATTTATCTTTTCTTTGTTCCTCCTCTTCTCCCTAACCCTCTCTTCCCTCCCCACAAAGGAAAAAAAAAGACAAGGAAAATAGAACCTTTGTAACTAATAAGCATAGTCAGGCAAAACAAATTTCCACATTGGTCATGTCCAAAATACATGTTTAATTCTGCACATTAGTCTATCTGTCAGGAGGTGAGTAGCATTTTTCATCACTAGGCCTCTGGAATTAGCCTTGATCAGAGTTTTTAAATCAGCCCCATGTTTCTAGTCATCTTACACTTTAAACATCCCCAAGTACTCTACGAGCCAATGACACTGGCCTCCCTGCTCTTCCTCTCTCTCCAGACTCTGGCAATTTTCCTGGCTGTTCCCCCACATCTGGAATTCTCTTCATCTTCATCTCTGCTTCCTAGCTTCTCTAGCTTCCTTCAAGTTCCAAATAAAATCACCTCTTCTACAGGAAGCTTTTCCCAACCTTTCTTAATTCTAGTGCCTTCCATCTATTTTTATCTTAACTTTATCCTATATACAGTTTGTACATAGTTGTTTGCATTTTGTCTCTCCCGTTAAACTGTGGGCTCTTGAAAGTAGAGAATATTTTTTCCTTTCTTTATTTCTCCAGGGCTTAGCACATGCAGCACTGACACACGGTAGGTGCATAATAAATCTTTGTTGACTTACTGACATATAAAAAGCTAAGAGTCAAACCAATCCCTGACCTCAAAGAGCTTACATTCTAATTGGGGTGCGAGTGAGGAAGCTGAAAAACAGGAAGAGGGGGGGAAATTCCTAAGTTCTGGAAGAGAGATGGTGGGAGGTCTGATTCAGAACTCCAGGTATTTTCAGCAGTGGATTTCAAGATCCCTCTGGAAAGGAGGGGGTTATAATATCCTTGAGTGGAGGAGGCATAGTATGGTTTGGAGCTTTGTAACTGGAAAGTTAGATTAACTAATGGCTTTCAAATTGTTCAGTCTCCTCACTTTTCAGAGGCAGACACTGAGGACCAGAGATGGAAGTGGCATTTTCATGTGTAAGTGCTTTTTTAACTCTTGTTTTCTATCTTTTTTTGCTATGTTATATGATTATATAGCAAAGGCATAATGGAAAGAGCTCTGGAAATCAGACCTAAATTCAAATCCCCACTCTGATTATGAGCTTTGTGACTATGGAAAAAATCAGTTAACCTCAGTTTTCTTATGTATAAGAATGAGGATAGCAACACTTTCCCTAATTCATAAAATTGTGAAGAAAGTGCTTTGTAAACTTTGAAGTAGGAGGCACATTGGTGCAATGAAAAGAGAGCTAAATTTGGAATTAAGAGGCTAGAGTTCAAATCCTGATTCTGTCACTACCTATGTGACAATAGGCAAGTTACCTGATCTCCCAAGGCCTCAGTTTCCTCATCTGTAAAATTAGGGGGTTGGTCTAAGATGCCTGTCAATCTTAGTTGATGATCCTATATCTAGAAATATCATTACTCTACAAATGTGAGTCACTGATTTTGTAAGAGGCTCAATGTCAAGGAACATATATTTTTCCTTCTGTAGCCCCTGGACACTCTCTCATAGAAGTGTTCTTAACTGGGATTCATGGAGCCTCTGAAATGTTCTTTGGATAGGTATCAGGGATGGGAAAAATTACATATTTTCACCATTATCTAACTGAAATTTAGCATTTCCTTTAATTGTCTAAAACATTGGCCCTGAGAAAGGCTCTATAGGCTTTAGCAGACTGACCAAGATTATATTTATTTCAGACTCTCTACTGCACTAATGTGTCTAGAAAAACATCTTCATGTGTTTCTTGTAGCTGGCAAAGCCAGCTCAGTAGCTGAAGCAATGGTGGGTAGTGGGTGCATGAGTTTCATTTTAATGTGTGTATGCATTTAATGAGTTTACAGTGATCATGTGAAGTAGTTATATATTTATCTAACTTTTATTGCAAGGTTGTGTGGGAGAATTAAGTGCACGATGAATGATCATTTGACCAGCTGAAAGCTCCTTAAAGAGAATATTATTCTAATACATCATTATTATAATCATTATTATTTATTAGTGATTTTATTACATGCTTTGGCTAAATTTTCTGCAAAGGTCATGAGTGTCTCAAATAATAATGCAAATATTCTTGAAAGAAGAGAAGCCAATTAACCACCTGAAAATTGTTTCAACTCTCTAATAATCAGAGAAATGCAAATTTAAACAACTTTAATATGCCACTTTACAGCCATCTACTTGGCAAAGATAAACACTATAAAATTCAGTGCTGATGGGTTGTGGAGAAACAGACAAAACTATTACAGGGCTGAAAGAGCTGTGAATTGGTGCAATCTTTTCAGGAAGCAATATGGGATTTTACAACAAGTGCTACAGATTTGTTGATGCCCTTTGTCCTGGTGATCCAATTTCTAGGAATATTCCCTAAGGATGTTCCTAACACTAGGAAAAAAAGGCCGTAGTTATATAAATGCATTCATTATTCATAATAGCCCAAACTAGAAATAGCCCATAATTTGTTGTTCACGGCAATGTCGTTAGAAAATTATTCAATTCATTTGTTTGACATTTATTAAGTGCTTACTTCATGTGTTGTTCTAAATATTGGGAGAAATATAAAGATAATTAAGATATTCCCACTTCAGGGAAGAGGGAGATACAATACATCCTAACACCAACACTACTTATGTGTGTGACCATACATAAACCACTTACATTCATTATCTTCAGTTTCCTCATTTGCAAGAGGGAGATAAAAATTTAACCTCACAGGTTAGTGATAAAAATCCTTTGTAAATATTGAAATCTTGCATAAAATATGAATTGTTAATATTTATCCTGTATAAAAAAGGTAATTTTACATTATATGATTAAAGTTGATCCACCATGAAGGGTTGAAAGTTGCCTTGGAAGTAAGCTCCTTGAGGGCAGGAATTCTTCCTTCCTTCCTTCCTTCCTTCCTTCCTTCCTTCCTTCCTTCCTTCCTTCCTTCCTTCCTTCCTTCCTTCCTTCCTTCCTTCCTTCATCTTTCTCTTTCTTTCTTTCCTTCTTTTTTTCTCCAGCACCTACCACAGTGTCTGCCATATAATAGGTGCCTAATAAACACTTGTTTTTTACTTCATTGAAATGCCTTCTCAGAACCAAGCTATTTGTGAGAGGAAGGTAGTGAATTCAGTCTTGATTGCCTTTCAGAAAAATCTCCTCTCCCTAAGATCAAATAAGGAGAACCGATCTCTTCAGTGTAACTTCCCTTGAGGGCTTTCCTAATTAAGGACTCAAGTAGGTCATATGAAATATAGCTTGACCTTGCTTTATGAATTAGATGGATCCCAGGAAAGTAAAGTATAATGGCATTTAATAAATGATGTCTAGCATCAACAGTCAATCAATCAATTAATAAGTCAGTATTAAACTCCAACAATGTACCAGGTATGAGGAAGAATGAGAATAGGATCTGTGCAGCTTGTGAAATCATCATTCTTCTTCCAGGATTGTACTGGCAACTCTTCCTTAGGCAAAAGTTGAATCTTGTAGTTTTGCTGGTAGAAGAGGATCCTCCCTGATATAGACAATTTTTCTGTGCAATATTTTTTTTGTGTGTGTAGAAATGGTTAGTTTTAAAAATAATTATTTTAAATAATTAAATTTATCCAATGAGTTACTGAATGGTTTTGAAGGAATTTGTTTAGTGCACTATGGAGATAAATGGTTATTTACTTCAATTTATTTTTTTTCCAATTAATAAGCATTTATTTTCTCTTCCATCTACCTCTCCCTCTCCCACTAAAAAAGAAAAAAAAAAACTTGTGACAAATATGCATAGCAAAGCAAAACTAATTCCTAGATTGACCATATCTAAAAAAATCTATGTTTCATTCTATACCTTGAGTCTACCATGTTTTGTCAGGAGGTGGGAAGCCTGATTCATCACTGGACCTATAGAATCATGGTTGGTCACAGCCTCCTTCAAAGTTCTTAAGTTTTTTTTAAAGTTGTTAATTTTTACAATGTTATTATAGTATAAATTGTTCTGGTTCTTCTGACTTTATTCTGTATCAGATATTCCCAGTTTTCTCTGAAATTGTCTCTTTCATCATGTTTTATTATACAGCAGTATAATATTACATCCATATAGTATAATTTTTTGAACCATTTCCCTAAGTAATGGGTACACCCATCTATATATGGGTCCTCTTCTTTTTTATGCAAAGCATTGGGAGTATAGGCCTAGTAATGGTATACTTCAATTTTTTTTTTGCAACAGAAACTCTCACTACCTATTGGGTAATACTACACCTGACAAATAGCTTCAACTATGGTATATTGGGGAAAAATATACTCAATAGGAAAGAAGGAGGGCCAGAAGGAATAATAGGCAAGCAGGATAAGTTTTAAAATTACATGTTAAATTTACAACATACTTAAAAAGAAAAGCAAACTTTACATAAGACATTCTCAATTTCATGCTCTGTGTTTATGTGGAAATGATCACTTTATTTGGTGTATAAGTTCAGAATAGAAGAGTGTTTTTAAAAATACTGGACAGAAGTCAGAAGCCCTAGGTTGGAGTCCTGGTTCTTACTTGGGCAAGTTCCCTGGGGGAGGAGCCTCACAAATTGAGATTAAATTCAAATCAACAATTAAAAAAAAAAAAGGATCTGCTATGTACAAGGCATTATACCAAACACAGGAAATACAAAGAACCAAAACAAAATCTGTCCTCAGGGAGCATTTTTTTTTTTTTACTGATAGCATATAACAGGTACATAGAAAAGCAAATTCAAGGTCATTTGATAAGGGAGAGAACAATAACAAAGGAGATGATCTGGGAAGGCTTCTTGGAGGAGGGAGGTAGTAAGGAAGTAAGGTAGTAAGAAAGATTGGAATTCTTAAAGGCAGAGAGAAGGAAGGAGTATTTTTCAGGCATTTAGGGATGACTTATGCAAATGCACAGGGTTGGGTAATAGTCTAGTTAGAATTTGAAAAGAGTGGTAACATGAAATAAAATTGGAAATGTAGTTTGGAGCCCTAAAGTGAAGAGCCTTAAAGGCCAACCTAAAGAATTTGTATTTAATTTTAGAGGCAATAGGGAGATACCAAAGATTTTTGAGTTGTATAATGACATGATAAAATCTGCCTTATGACTTAGGAAGATTATTTTGGCAACAGAATTGGAAAGCCTGGAAGCAGGGACACTAGGTAGGTGGTTATTAGAATAGATCAAGCAAGAGGTGATAGAGAAATTAACTAGTATGCCAGTTATATGTGCAGAGAAAAGAGAAATTTGAGATATTTTGGTGGTAGAATCAACAGGATATGGCTACTGATTGACTCTAGGAAGTGGTGAGGGACAGAGGGAAATAAAGGATGGCTCTAGGATTTTAAATGTGTAACAAGGATAATGATAGTGATCTTGACAGAAAAAGGGAAGCTTGGAGAAGTGGCTACTTGTGTGACCTCAGGCAAGTCATCTAACCTCTCGGGACCTCCGTTTTGTCATCTATAAAATGAGGGGGTTAGACAAAATGCCTTCTAAGGATGTTTCCAACTTTCGATCTATGATCAAATGCAGTCAGTTTCATTTTGGAAATGTTGAGATTGAGATAATAACTGAAAGTTAAAGTGTTTTAAAGTTTACAAAGCATTTTAATACATTATTTCTGAGATTATTTCAATTAAGACTCACAAAGGTCCTATGAGCCAGATTTTATAAGCAGAAAGTATGTACTACGCCACTATGGTTCTTAGGCGAAAGTACTCAGTAGCTATTTGGCAATTAAGGACTAGAGTTCAGGAGGAATATTAGACTGGATATATAGAATTGGGAATTATTTGCAAAGGGAGTATAATTTATCTCCTGGAAATGGCTAAGATCAGCAAAGGCAGAAAGAGTAGAGAGAGGAAGGTGGAAGACAAAGCCTGGGAGGATACTGATTAGATGACTGGGTTATGGAAAACACCTTGGTGGATACTCATTAGGTGACCAGGTGATGGGAGAGGAATAATTATTTGGTAAAAGAGACTGAGAGACTGGTCAGACAGGAGGAGAACCAGGAGAAAATGGCAACAAAATTGTAACCAGTTTAAAGTGAGAAAGTACCGAAGTCTTCCATGAGATTCTGAAAGCCAACAGGTAGTTCTAGCACTACACTGCTTTTCTCTGTCCTCTTCTAAACTTCCTGTTGCTCTTTTCTGTATGTTTTAAATCATTCATTGATGCTCTTTTCTTTTTTTTTTTAGTTCTATGTTATTGAAGGATAGACCTAGTAGGTATGTATGTATGGAATGAATGGCCCTTAAGAGGGCATGAAGGGCAGAGAAAGGGGAAAAATGATCAAATTTCTCCCTTAAAGACCTGACATAGTTTTAAAAATCCCCATTATTATCACTTGGGGTGAAGTTCTTTAGAATCTACTATTTGTAGATTGCATCAAGATCCAAGATACTCCTATTTATTATGTTGAATAACCACTGAAAAAGAACCCTATATCAGAAGTGCAAACTCATGGCCCTCAGGTCGAACCTAATTAAAATGTTCTTGGGAAATGTTTAACAAAATAAAATACAGATAATGTTAATTTTTATTTTCTAAATCAATATAGCAGTTGATGGGCATACATTTCTGTTTGAGTTTTGAAACCACTGTCTACATGGATAAAGTCACAGATCAATCTAAAAACAAAAGGAGAGATGCTGTTGCAGAGAGAACTATAGTAGCCTCAAGAAAGGAAAAGTTGGAGACCCATTGCTCTGTAGTCACGGCAGTCAAAAGAACGCGTAATCTGGTTTTCTATGCATGGGAGGACAGTGTTTTACGATGACAGAAAGCTGTTCTTGGTGGTGTTTCTTGAGCCCTGACAGTGTATAAAATACAGCACAAAATATAAAGGTCTGGCTCTTAATGAATTGCTAATTTCAAACCCCTCAATCAGAGAATCAGCTGTGTAATGTACCACTTCCTAATGAATTTAATTTTCCAGTGAAATATTATGGTCAGTTGTGAGACTGAGAGTAGGGGCTGGGGGTGGTAGTGCTAGAAACATCACTTTTGCTGCAGTGACTCATGCTTTTGCCTAGGTAATAGATTGGATGCTTTGTCATCAGTACTGCTCTTTTCTGAAAGAGCCTCCCTGCATGGGGGTGACTGAATTATCATGGTCCTAACCTTGGTTGCTGGGACACAGACAGTGAAATGAACTGTCTATTTTCCTTGAGCTGGAGAGGAAAGCATAATTTCATTCTTAGGAAACATCTTTATTCCCAAAGTGCTACTACATATATTGCTTATCACTTTACATTCTCTCAACTAGAGAATATTGGAGTGGCAGTCATCATTGTCTCCATCCGAACATTGGAAATAAGCAAGATGCTAAAAATCAAGTTGACCACAATCCATGGCATGGATGAGTTTAAAGCCTTTAGTCTCAATTTCTGGCTAGCTCTGGACTTCCTCTTCACTCTTCCCCCTCACCATATCAAGAATCCCTTTATTATTTTCTCCCTCTATCCTGCTTTGTTTTCATGTGATCATTTTCTCACTGGGTACTTTCCATGACACAGTGTGATTTGGAGAGGCTTGCTCTGATCAAAAAAAAAAAAAGGAATTTGTGTCACTGGAATGCAAATTGCTTCAGCAAGTACTTATGAGGCACCTACTATGTGTCAGGCACAGAGGATCCAAAGTTAAAAAGAAAAGCTCACATTCTCACATTTAAAGAACTCACATTCTACCAGGGAGAAGTAAATGAGAAATAGAAACAAAGTAATTGTGCTATAGAAGTACTACTATCCCTTTGATGTATTTGTCCTTCATTTTTGAAGAGGGTCAATGACATCATGAGGGTGATGTCTTGACTTGCTTGTGATTTGGATCTAAGTACTAATAACTGGAGTAATTAGTACCAGATCTTGTATAGGAAGTAGTCCTTGAGTTAGAGATCATAAGAGATGGAATTGGAGTAGGAGAGAGGAGAGTATTCCAGGTGCTGGGGACAGCAGGAAGTAGAATGCCATATTCAAAGGATAGCAAGTAGACTAGTTTGGAAGAAATGTAAAGTTCTTGAAGGGAAGACATATGGAGTGAGTCTGAAAAGATAAGGAACATTATGGAACACGGACAGTTTACTATGCAAATATTATTGCTTTCCTAAGCATAATTTATTCCCAGGGTTTCTGATTGACTCCATAATCAATAACTGATTCCCATAAGAATTTTGACTCTCAGAAACAAAGAGGATTTGAGAGAGCATCTCATCCAATCCCACTCTCTTACATGTTTGTTGTTCGGTCATTTCAGTCCTGTCTGACTTTGTGATCCCATTTGGGGTTTTCATGGCAAAGACACTGGAATGATTTGCTATTTCCTTCCCCGGCACATTTTACAAATCAGGAAACTGAAGCAAACAGGGTTAAGTGAACTTGCCCAGGATCACACAGCAAATGAGTGTCTGAGGTCAGATTTGAATTCAGGTTTTCCTAACTCTAGAATTGGATCTCTGTGCATTGCACTACCTAACAGTCCCTCCTATATGTTACAGGTGAAAAAAACTGAAACTCAAAGAGATTATAGTGGGGGGTTTTATAGTAGGGATTCCTTTAGTGTTTGGGTTTCACTTGATGCTCTCTGATGTTCTTTCCAACATTCATATTCTGTGAAGTCAAATGATTTATTCAAGGTCATGCATTGGTGACAGAGTTAAGACTAGGGAAGAAAGTCAATGTATTGGAAGAGCCCTCATGTTTGAGTCAGAAGATTTGGGTTGAAATTCATATACTTCCACTAGCCACATGACCCTGTTGGCTTGATTCTTGAACTATTTACTTTGTAGTGTGGTTCTGGGGATCAAGAAATTAAGGCATATAATATTCATTGTAACCATCAGGTGTCATGTAAATGTAGTCTATTATTATTATGATTACTGCTGCTGTTACAACCTAATGACTCCTAGGCTGGGGTGATCTATTCACTGTATTACACTTGGTTTCCCAGGAAACTCCAGAAACAGGACCTCTGGGAAACCACCCTCAGTTATCTAAGTTGTCAAGGTGGGCATGACTAAGTTAATGCAAATCAGAACTCCCACCACCAAGTTCTGTACTCAATTCCAAGGCCGTGCATCACAGCGTGGGGTGCTCAATTGTCTCTATTTTTAAGTCTGCAAGAGTCAGATTGTGTTAAAGACCAATGTGGGCTTTGAGGTGGTGGGGATGGGAGGATGGGAAATCACCACCCCCAAACCCTTTTCATTTCTATCTAAAGTGGATCTGTCTGCTTCCCCTTAAGGTAGCCCTTTGCTTTAGACAAAACAACCAGAATAGTCCTTACCAACTTTCTCCTGTCATTTTCTTTCTTTTTTTTTTTGTTCTTATTTCCTTTATTCTTTGTCTCCTTTTTCTTTTCCAACTTTCTTTGCCCAGTCAATCCCTTCATTCTCTCTTTTGTAATTCTCTTCTTTGGCCATTAATTCTCTCTCATTCTCTCCCTCTCCCTCTCCTTTTTCCTCTCTCTCTCTCTCTCTCTTTCTCTCTCTCTCTCTCCCTCCTTCCCTCCCTCCCTCCCTCCCTCCCTCCCCACCCTCTCTCCCTCCCTCCCCACCCTCTCTCTCTCCCTCCCCCTCCCTTCCCTTATCCCTTCTGTCTTCCTCTGACCTTCTATTAGCTATTTTCTGCTTTCTTTTCTTTATGTTCTCTATATTTGCTGCTTCCTCTCAGTTCTGTACTTTCTTCTTTCTGTTCCTCTCCCATTTTGCCCTTTCCCTCTTCCCATTCTTCCTATATTAAACTCAAATGGATACTTTTCAAGAATGGTCTTAATCTACCAGCTCTCTCTATATTCCAACATATATAAACCCCTGTCAGATTGTATTCAGGAGAGATTTCCCTTGATGGTGTGTCATAGAACTCTTAGAACTTTAGAGATGAGTCACAGAGTAACAAAGACTGGGAAAGATAGGTCTAGTGCATCTTTTCTTAAACATGAGTGACATGGCCCACAGGTTAAAGAAAGGTTCCCAAAAGGTTGCAGAGTACGAGGTAAAGTAAAAATTAAATATGCCATTTCTGATATCACTTAAATGTGGTAGGTCGCTGTATAAAGAATCCTGGTTATGCAGTCAGAATATCTGGGTTCAAATCCTGCTTCAGATACTTGCTACTTGTGTGACCTTGGGAAAGATGCTCACTACTCCACTATCCTAAGACTCATCCTAAAATGAAAGGGTTGAACTAAGGGGTCTCTGAACTCCCTTCTAGCCCCACTTCTAAGAGCTATGATAACATTATAACCTTATAGTTCACAATTCAACCCAACAAGCTTCTCCAAATTTCTCAGTAATATGGATTCTTTTCTAAGATTGGACTTTTTAGGGAGGGACAAATCACAAATAATTTATCAGTGATTTAATTTTAGTTGTGCTTAGATGTTTGTGTTTTAGTAAATAAAAAATACAAATTATATTATGAGATCAATAGATATGCAAACTCTAATTTTTTTCATCTTCTTATAGTCCCATTGTACTATAAGTATTTGTGATCAGAAGACTAATCCTGAATGAATGTGATTCTGAGACAAATTCTAAACCAAAGACAAGTTGGATCCTGTTTATTATCACCACTATTTAAAATGAAATGTTATTTTTTAAATATAAATTATTCTCTGGTTCTTTAATGGTAAGGAAAAACAAAGTCCTTGTATTGAATAGAGATACTTAAACGAGACAAATTCCCACGTTGTCCATGTCAAAAAATATATATCTCATTCTGCCCCCAAATCCATCAAAATCCATGTCAGGAGGTAGCCTGCATGCTTCATCAATGTTCCTCAGTTATCATGGATGTTCACTGTCTTGAATAGAATTCCTAGAACTTTCAAATATCTGGTGACTGAAGCAGAAAGGTAACGTAACAAGGTTTTAAGCAACAATGTTTGACTGAAAAATGTTTGACTCTGAGTAAACCATTAAAATTAAATTCACCTTATTTCCTGAACAGTTGTAATTTTATAGGTCTCAATATATTTTTTTAAAAACAAAGATTTTTATTATTTCATATAGACTCTTAAAATATTGAGTCAGTATAGATCACAAACTCCAATAGGTTGGTAGACAGTTATTTGCCTTTTCTATGGCCAAACTGATCATTATTATCCTTTGTCCAATCTGTGGATGAGCCTCTTTCATTTTTGCCAAGTTGGATGACATTTGTGGCCTTTCACCAAAGCCTATTTGTAAAGTTTTTCTATTTTTTAAAAAATATGTTATTTTTTATTTTTTTTTTGGAGGGGGGGAAGGTAGGGCAATCGGGGTTAAGTGACTTGCCCAAGGTCACACAGCTATTTTTGTGTTAAGTGTCTGAGGCCAGATTTGAACTCAGGTCCTCCTGACTCCAGGGCCAGTGCTCTATTCACTGTGACACCTAGCCACCCCCTTTCTATTTTTTTTTTGAAGGATCTACCAGAGCATGAACTTCAAGGACTCAGAATCATCTCTATCCCAGACAGATACACCAAATTTGACTAGAGAGTGCTTTATTGATAGTCAAATACATATGGATTTATACAGTATTAATCAATGACTTGAAGCTTATTTGAGAGCCAGCATAATGTAGTAGAAAACTTACTATATTTACAGTCAAAAGTAATCTAGTTACATCCAGCTCTGCAATTTGGTAGCTATGCAACCTCAGGTAAATCATGTTACCTTTCTGAGCCAGTTTCCTAATCTTCAAAATGGGGCTATCAGTAGTTGTAATATAAGATTGTTGTCAGGATCCAATGGAATACACATGTAAAATGTTTTTGTGAATGTTATAGCTCTATACAAATATAAGCCATTGCCATTGTTTGGGGGTGGCAAGGCAGATTTGAAGTTAGAGGACCATGTTTCAAATTACAAATCTTTTCCACTTAACTATCTGTATGAATTTGGGCAAATTACGTAACATCTCTGGGCTTCAATTTTTGGAGCAGGTTAGATAAGACAACTTCTAAGTTCCCATTCATAAATGGGAATTCATAAATAAATGATGTAAGCTAACTCCTTAAAAGTCAAGATTAATGGAAGTTTTCACTTAAGATAAGCTTTAGAAGGAGGAAGACCTATGTTTAAATCCCTCCTTTGATATGTGCTGGTTGTATGACCAAGGACAAGTCATTTAACCTCTTAGTTAAAAAGCAAGCAACTCTCTAAGACTATATGTTATAGATGAGCAACAGTCTCTAAAATTAAAAGTTACATCATATGAGTTGCTGACTTGTTATCAATGAAGGAAATTTACACATTGGGAGTTCTTTACACTGATAAAATTAGAGATCTAGACCCCTTCCTCCCCAAAAAATCATTGAAGTGGTGAATCTTTTTTGGTCCAGGATTTTTAGTGTTTTCAATTGCTGCCAGAGTTCCAGATTACAAAGATAAGGCAGAAATGGGGTAAAACCTTGGATACTAAAATGAATTCCTGATTTCCCTCTATTTCTACCCCCCTCACCATGAATATAGCCTCTTTTGCAGAAGGTCCCTCCAGGGTCTTGTGTATAATCAAACATTTTGTCCCTCAGAAATATAGGAATATAATAACCAGTACCCAGTGGAGAGAGCTCTGGGCCTGGAGTCAAGAAGATCTGGTTTCAAATCTGTGCTCAAATACTGTGTGAGCCAGGGCAAATCACCTAACCTCTGTCTGCCTCAATTTCCTCATCTGCAAAATGAGGTTAATAATAGTACATAGCTCACAAAGTTGTGATGATTGAAAGAAATAACATGTAATTCCCCAACTGATAAATGGTCAAAGGGTATGAACAGGCAGTTTTCAGATGAAGATATTAGAGCTATGTATAGTCATATAAAAATACTCTAAATCACTATTGACTGGAGAAATGCAAATCAAAACAACTCTGAGATACCACATCATATCTATCAGATTAGCTAACATGACAAAAAAGGAAAATGATAAATGTTGGAGAAGATGTGGGAAAGTTGGAAAACTAATTCATTGTTGATGGAGTTGTGAACCAATCCAACCATTCCGGGGAGCAATTTGGAACTATGCCCAAAGGCCTATAAAACTATACATACCCTTTTACCCAACAATACCACTCCTGAGTCTATATCCCAAAGAGATAATAAAAATGGGAAAAGGACCCACATGAACCAAAGTATTTATAGTGGTTCTTTTTGTGATGGCCAAGATTTGGAAATTGATGGGACGCTCATCAACTGGGGAATACCTGAACAAGTTGTGGTATATGAACACAATGGAATACTATGGTGCTATAAAAAATGATGAGCAGGCAGACATCAGAAAAACCTGGAAAGACTTACATGAACTGATGCTGAGTGAAGTGAGAAGAACCAAGAGAACATTATACACAGTAACAAAAACATTGTGCAATGACTAATTTTAATAGACTTAGAGCTTCCTAGCAATGCAAAGATAACCCCAAAAGACTCAGGATGGAAAATGCTCTCCACCTCCAGAAAAAGAACTATGGAGTCTGAACACAGATCAAAGCACACTATTTGCTCTCTTTTTGTTCTTATTGTTTCTTCTTTCTCATGGTTCCTCCCATTGGTTCTAAATGTTCTTTGCAACATGACTAATGTGAAAATATGTTTTAATATGAATATATATATATATATAGCCTATATCAGATTGCATGCTGTCTTGGGGAGGGAAGGGAGGGGGAGAAAATATAGAACTAAAATCTTATGGAAGTATATGCTGTAAATGAAAAATAAATAAGTTAATTAAAATTTTAAAATAAGAAATAACATGTGAAAGGTTTTATGAACCTTAGAGTGCTATATAAATGCTAGAATTTATAATAATAGAGTACATTATAATAAAATATTAATAGCTAATTATCAACTATTATTAACTTAATATCAATAAAAGTATTGATACTGTTATATTATAAGAACATAGATGTTCACCTGTAATTTTTTTGGAGAGGGGGTAGGGCAATTCAGGTTAAATGACTTGCCCAAAGTCACATGGATAGTTTTGTGTTAAGTGTCTGAGGCAGGATTTGAACTCAGTTCCTCCTGACTCCAGGGCCAGTGCTCTATTCACCTGTAATGTTCATGTTTACTTCTTAAGTCTGACAATAAAGGAAGAGTTAGTCATCTTTATTATATTTTCATTTTTTTGCTTCTTTCTGAAAGCTCCACTTAGTCACTAAGGATGAGAGTATTTCTTACCTCAATAAGCAAAATGTGACTGTCTGCTAGGTCAGCTAACATGGTTAGCAACAATAACTCACTAAAGTAATCTGCCTGGGGAAACCAATACTTCCTACCATGTTTCAATGAATCTCAAGAAAAATTCCTCTGACAAAAATTATACTTCCATTTTGGAGGATCCTAGGATGATACATTTAGAATCATAAGGAGCCTCAGAGGTGATCTAGTTCAACTCCCTTATTTTATAGGTGAGGAAACTGAGGCCCAGAGAATTAAAATGATATTTTCAAAGATCACAAAGGTAATAGGAAAGTCCAGATATGAACATAGGTTCTCTGAGTCCAAACTCAGCCCAATATCATCACATTGCCTAGGAAGAGGGAAGAGAGGAAGAGGGAGAGAAGAAGAGGGAGGGGTTCAGGGGGAGGAGGAGGGAGAGAGGGCGAGAGGGGGAAGGAGGGGGAGGGGAAGAGGAGGAGAGGGAAAGGGGGAGATTGAGAGGGGAAGAGGGAGGGGGAGAGGGGGAGGGGAAGAGGGGGAGAGAGAGAGAGAGAGAGAGTGAGGGAGAGAGAGAGATGATCTCCAATTTATCCTGTATGTATCTTGTTTGTGCATTGTTGTTCATATGTTGTCTTCATCATTAGACTGCAAACTCCTAGGGAGCAGGGACTATCTTTTGTTTTCCATTGTATCCTCAGAACTGACTGGTATATTGTAAATGCTTGTTGATGTGACTTGAAATGATGTCAGTATATGAGTACACACAGCATGGTATAGAGACGTCTGAGAAGTGATCTTATCTGACCAATGGTTAGCCATCTTTTATCTAAAGACCTTCCTGTTCCTATTCAAATCTACCCAGCCTTTAACACCTAACTCAAGACTTCCTCCATGAGGCCTTCTCCGACCCCTTTAGCCCATTGTAATCTCTTAATTTTACCTTTGAGGTGAGTGAGTCCAAGCAATGCATTTTACACTTATTATCTCTTATATTGTCCCGAAAACTTTCAGAAGCATATGTCTCATTTCTACATTTAAATTATAAGTCCCTGGATGAAAGAGGCTATGTATTTCTGTATCTCTCACAGTTCCTGTGGTGGTTACATAGTAGATACTCAATAAACATTTATCAGATCCAAGAAAGCAACCTAAATTAGTTAGATGTGATACTTGTCTTTAGGGAATTTATAATCTAAGAGACAACACAGATACAGCCAAGAGAACAGGCATTGGTCAAGCATATTAACTCATTAAATGAAAGAGAGTGACAAAAGTGCACATTTTTAGTATCTGTGGTAGTTTCTCTGTTTTCAATATGAAATCCATTCTAACTAGTAAGGTATGAAAATGTTTGGTTTCGGGTCCTAGATTTAATGGCCTGCTAGACTTTTATGATCTGTGGTTATCGGTTCTGTCATACCTACCAAAATTTATCCCTTCCAGATAAAGTCCTTATCAATTAACCTGTGACTTACTATCTGATTGCTTACCTTGTTTTGTTCTTCAGTTCTGTGATCTCACTATTTGGTTTGGACTATAAGTCTAGAAAGATAAGATTTAACCTACTCAGCTCACATACCTAGTTCCTTAAGTCCTAGCCGTAGCCTTGCAAACTTTCTGACTTATCGATCCAAGAGAACATTTTGTTCTCTTCTGTTGTTGAATTCTTTGCTACCTGTCATATTTGTGATGGGAGAGAAGGAGAGAAGTAGCATTTTCACCACCTACTTGGAAAGTGAGCTTGTTAACAACCTGGGGCCAGGCTACTGAATATCTAAACTGGGAGGTTTACAACAGCCTGATTAACCCTATGTGTCTCATTAATTATTTGATTTGGCATCCAGCCTTAACAAAAAAAAATGCTTTGAGAACATTTTCACTTATTATACATGACCAGAATTAGACATGAAAATTTGTGCCATAACCAAACATTCCTCTTTCTTGCTAATTTCATTCTATATACCTTCCCTACCCAATTGTTTTTGTATTAAGTGTTGGTTTGAGATCCCAAATAATTTTTAGCCAACAAGATAATCACAAATATAATTTGCAATGAAAGCAAGAAGAGGATTCAAAATGTCTAGTTGGACCCAAAATGTGAGACAAGTCATTTTACCTCTCTGAACCTCTGTTTCCTTATTTGTAAAATTTGGGAGTTGGTATAGAATATTTGTAGATGTTGCTGTGGTAGTAGGGGGTATGTATAGGCCTCAATAAGCAGTCAGCACCATGGACAGATATGAATATAAATTAATCCTTAGTGGGTAGGTGGGTAGTGGATAGAGAGCTGGGCACAAGTCAGGAAGATGGAAATTCAAATTTGGTCTTAGATGTTTACTAGCTATATGACCCTGGGCAAGTCACTTAACCTCTGTTTCAGTTTCCTCAAATGTAAAATGGGGATAATAGTACCTGCCTTGTAGGGTTGTTGTGAAGATTTTTTTTTTTCAATTCAATTCAATAAATATTTATTAAGTATCTACTATGTGCTGGGTATGGTGCTAAGTACTGTGGGCACTATGCTAAGTGCTGGATCAAATGAGATATCTGTAATGTGCTTAGCACAGTGCCTGGCATGTAGTAGACACTATGTGAATGCTTATTCTTGAGAGAAATGATTATTAATAACCTTTTTCTTTTATCCTCATTTCAAGACCTCAGTCTCTGAAGGTTGAGCTACAACTTCTTCTTTATCCAGACCCCATACAATTGTGCAGCCATTGTGCTCTACTCAGGTTTTTGTGGGGATAAATTCTTTGAGTAGATTGTCCAAGGCTGGGGTTAACTTAGAAGTAAATGACATAATGAAAGCTCAGGTCCAAACCCTCATTGTAATATTCATTCTTTCATTAAGTGTTAGCCAATCAGAATTGATTGCCACCCTTGGGAACACCCATCTTCCAAAGGACATATAAGCCATGAGCCTACTGCTTTGAGGGTCTTTGGTCTAAGAGAGAAATGGTCAAATGACCATTCTTTAATTAAAATGCTGGCATTTTTATTAAAATGATTAGATTACTCAGGCATTATGTCTCTTGAACCTTTTTAAATGCCACATTCCTTCCTGCTAATCCAACCACTTGTGAATCAAGGTATGACATTACCCCATTTCTACTAGCCATTTTACTTCCACTCCTTCCCTGCATGCTACCCTGCATAAAGTTCAGTACCTTTCTCAGAAGTTTAGTTGACTTAGACAAAATATAAACAAACCCAATGTATATCAGAAGTTATAATTATCTCAATTTCCTCCCTCTCTACCCTCTTCCCCCAAACATCACTTTCCCTAGTTTCTAGCACAGGGTAAAAGAAAAAAAAGTTTGTGTGTTTAATACAAACCTTTAGCTCCTGGGAGGGGGAAGATTCTTCATTCACAACACCTGTCACATCCAATCAATTATCAAGTCATCTTGATAACTTCTGTTATTAATTTCTCAAATCCATTTCCTTCTTTCTCTTCTCCCTGTCACAATACTAACATAAACCCTTATTGATATCTATCCAGATTAATGCAATAGCCTCTTTTTAGACCTTTCCACCTCTACTCTCTCTCCACATAATTTATTCTTCATGATGCAACTTAAGTTTTATGAATACTTTTTTTTTACAGAAGTCAATTCCATTTATTCTCTCTTTGTCTCTCTAAATACCACTCAATGAGCTTTCAGGTGTAACAAAGAAAAATAATTAACAACCAACTCAATGACTGACTGTGTCTGGCAGTATGTGCAGCATTCTACACTTCTAGAGTCCCACCTTCCTAGTGAAAGGAAGGGGATGCATTTTGTCATCTCTTCTCCCTGACCAAAATTAGTCATTATAATCACCCAGCTTTCAGCTTTGTTTTAATGCTCTTTTAATTTCCATTATTGCAATAAATATTGTATATTCTCTTGGTTTTGCTTCACTCAGCATTAGTTCATGTCATCTCATGTTTCTATAGATTCCTCTTATTTGTTGCTTCTTACAAGTGCAGTAATATTTCATATCATTTGTCATATATGACTATTCATTCAACCATTCCCCAGTCATGGCTGCCCACTTTCTTTCCAGATTTCTGCTATCACATAAAGGGCTGTGAATTTTTCACTGTGCATGGGGTTCCATTTTTTGGGGTTTTTTTTGGTCATAATAATCCCTTTTTATGCAGAGATAGATTGGATCCATGTCTCTTTTCTGAGCAAAAATAGTGTGACTCCCTGCTACTTATCAATTTAGGCTTAGATTTTGTTGCTTGGAATTTAAAATCATTTGCAATCTATCCTCTTATCTTTTTAGGCTTATCTCATATTACTCCCCTCACATACCCTATGCTAAAGTGACACTGGGTGATCTGGTTTCTACATATGAACTATGCTTGTGTAACTCTTTGCTTTTGTACAGGCTAATTCCTTTGCTTCTCTTTGCAAATTGAATACAGACTAGTCCCTTTAAAGTGCAATTAAAATGCTACCATTTCCAGAAAGTCTTCCCTGATTTACCCTGTAAACCTTTTTTACTCTCAGATCTCTAAGGGCACCTTTCTTGAATGCACTTGTTTAAAAAAAATATTTTACTGATGTTTTAAAAAACATTTCTACATCATTTTCACTTCCAAATAATCCCTTTGATAAACAGACATCCTCACAACAGACTGACATATTGACTATGGCAGACAACATAGATAGCATTCCATACCTGTATTTTCACTTCTCTGAGAGGACGGCAGTATATATTTTTTATCAGTCCCCTGGAATCAAGATTTATCCTTTCTCGTGCATTTCTCGTATCATATATTTTCATTATTTGTAATTTTATCTGATTTCCCAGCCCTATAAACTCCTTGAACATGAGGTTTTCAGATGAAGAAAAAGCTATGTAGAGTCATAGGAAAAAAAATGCTTTAAATCACTCTTGATTAGAGAAATGCAAATCAAAACAACTCTGAGGTACTATCTCACACCTATCAGATTGGCTAATATGACAGAAAAAGAAAATGCTAATTATCAGAGAAGACCTGGGAAAATTAGAACAGTAATGCATTATTGGTGGAATTGTAACTGATCCAACAATCCTGGAGAGCAATTTGGAACTACGCCCAAAGGGCAATCAAACTATGCATACCCTTTGACCCAGCAATACCATTATCAGGACTGTATCTTGAAGAGATCATAAAAAAGGGAAAAGGACCCACGTGTGGGGGGAGCCGATTTTTGGGGAGCCCTGCTGTGAGAAAGTATGGGAGACAGACAGGGCTGAGAGAGAATCACCCACCCGCAGGCTGCTAGTGCATAAAAAGAGATGGGACTCTCCAATGGTGAAAGTGAAGAGCCCAATTTGTTACACTGCTTATAGGATGCTCCTTAATTGCTTTCCCCTGTGGACTTTGCATACTTCTATGTCCCATACGATGAGTGTAAATGCCATGTTTATCTTGAGGACCTAATCCTCCCACCTGTATGCTTCTTGGGGGATGGTGAACTGATCCAGGCCATCAGCAGGCAAACACCTGAGAGGGCTTGTTCAGCTGTCAGGGTCTGAGTCCCATTTGCTTGTGGTCCTCAATACACATGTACAAAATATTTATAGCACCTCTTTTTATGTTGGCCAAGAATTGGAAATTGAGGGGATGCCCATTAATTGGGGAATGCCTTAAAAAGTTGTGGTATGTGAATGTAAAGGAATACTATTGTTCCACAAAAAATGATGAAGAGGCAGACTTCACAAAAATCTGGAAAGACTTACATGAACTGATGCTGAGTAAAGTGAGCAGAACCAGGAGAACATTGCCCACAGCAACAGCAACACTGTGTGATAATTAACTATGATAGATTTAGTTCCTCTCAGCAATACAACAATCCAAGACAATTCTAAAAGACTCATGATGGAAAATGCTAACCACATCCCAAGAAAGAACTATGGAGTCTAAATGCAGATAGAAGGATACAATTTTTACTTTTTTTCTTTCTTGTGGTTTCCCCTTTTGTTCTGTTTCTTCTTTCACAACATGACTATTGTGGAAATATTTTTAACATGATTGTATGTGTATAACCTATGTTAGATTGCTTGTTGTCTTGTGGGGGAGAGAAAGGAGGAAGGAAGAAAAATTTGGAACTCAAAATTTTACAAAAGTGAATGTTAGCTACCTTTTCATGTAAATTGGAAAAAATAAAATACTAATAAGAAAAAAAATAAAAATGAGAGACTTTCCATGCTTATTCTTAGTGTCTTGCCTTTCCTAACCTCCCAGGTGATTTTAGCTTTTTATCAGTAGCCATTTGAAGATAGGAAGCATTTTTTTTTGTTTTGTTTTTGACCCATTATGGAGAATTCTAAGGTCCTTTCTAGGTGTTATGTCCTGATTTTGTTTCTATAAAGGAGGTTATTTCATTCTGGAGGGGATATTTTTGCAGGTGAACAGGACCTTCTATTTGAGTGATTCAAATAACTTCACCAGTGTTATTTCAGGACAAACATTCTCTATTCTTGTTTTAGAGATTGTGGCATTGTAGATGGTACCTGCCAAAGTAGCCCATCTAAGGACACAGAAAACTGGGCTGTAGAACCAAATCCAAAGAAGCCCATCCTGAATCCTGTCTTTGCCTTGCCACAGAGCTCAACAGGTAGCCCCTAGCTACCTGTAGGAACTAAAATGCAGTCTGAGGATACTTATAGGAAACCTAACTCAAGTAGCTATGTGTGAAGCAGGCAAGCAAGCAGGCACCAAGCAAGGACTGCACAAATAGCAAGGGTCAAGGCAAGCAGCAGGATAGAAGCCAGATAGACAGATAAGAACCAGAGGGACACAAATACCAGAGGACGGGTGAGAACATCAAAGTCCAGGCAAATATTCAGGAACCAGCAGGAGTTAAAGGGGTAGGGCACAATTCAAGGCACCCCAGCAACAAGGAAGGCCCTTGATAACTGGAGCAACTTTTCTGCCTTAGGCTCAAGGCTTTCTTTCGGGTCATTTGGAGACAGGGATAAATAAATCCTTGTTCTTGAACTGAGCAGATAACCAGTGGGGGATGGGTACATGAGCATCTGCTTGGTGCAGGCACATTGTGACAAGTAGAAACACAGGCCTGTTGCCAGATAGTGCCTGTAGTGATTAGTGGCCATGAAAGGAAGAGGATCCCCAATGAACTTGAGAGGAGAAGATGGAAAAGAAGCTAGAATTTAAGCTTATACAAGTTGATGAGAGTGATTACTTTCAGGCTTTTGGTATTTTTTTCACAGGAAAATGGAACTATCTTGTAAAATGAATTCATAATTACAGACTGTTTTTGAGTTGTCAAGTACTAGAGATATTAAATGGGCTAGTCGTCCAAAGGTTCCAAGGGTGAGGGGCCCCTGAAAGAATACTTTGAAAATGATTGTCATGACAATGACTCTTAGTAGATGATTTGTGCTTTCTTTTCAAAGAATATGGGCTTCATTTGGTCAGTTGATGACTGAACTAGCAGCTGACCTGAATTAGTTTGCTTGCTATATTTATCTGGGGTCAGTCAATTGATTTAAAGAAGTTTCATACCTCTAAAACAAAAACAAAACCCACATTTCCCAAAGTCTCTGAAGGTGGTTTGATTGTTACTTCATTTTTCTGGGCCTTAGTTTCCTCATTTGTCAAATAAGTCAAAACATCATCTCAAAGATCACTTTTCGCTCTAAATTCTGTGAGCCTATTTATTGTAGTTATAATTTTAAGATTTAGGCTGGAAACTCACTTGGCTCAAAGGTCAATGTGGTAACACTCAGGTATATTAAAAAAAAAAGAAATCTGATAGTAGGCCATAATGGGAGCCTGGAAAAATTGCCAATAATGTTCCCTTTTAACCTTTCATCTCTTTATTGGATATGAATGGTCTATTTTTTTCCCACAAACTTTACTGTACCCTTGCCATTTTTTTATGCAATGCACATGGTGCAGGGAATCTATATGCTATGTGCTTTTCCTTCACATGCAGCAAACCCAGGGATTTTTCTGTCTGGGTTTCTGAAATATCCAGTCATGATGAGAATCTTTGAGTGCATGTACACATTGAAAAGAAACCTAGTAATGAACAGAAGTGACCTTCTGCCTTCATTGGATCTGTTTTTCAGCATGGAAACAAAGCCACGTATCTTTGCCCTCTACTCAGGTTATGTCATGTTTAAGCCTGCATAATTTCAGAATTTCATTGAGAAGAAGAATTTTGCCCTCAGATTTGCTTTTTTACTCATCTAGTTATAGGAAACCACAACTGAATTCACTGATAAGATCTGAAGGGACAATCTTAGCTATTGGTTGATAAACGTAAAAGTAGGACTGTTGTAGGGAGATTTGGAGAGCTTCTTGACTTTCAGCCATCAGCCACAAATTGCATATTGATGATTCCCAAGTCAACATCCCTAGTCAGTCTTACTCCCCTCAGATCTAGCTCTTTCTAAGACTTTACTAGAGAATCTAAGACTAAAGAGATTCACTTGTATTACTACTGAATGATTATTAACATGGTTGTAGTTTAAAAAGAAAATCTACCATACTTGAATAGCAACACAATTCCTTGAGAAATTGAAGAAATAACCTTCTAGTCTTACAACAAGGATTGATGACTTCATCATTATTGGCTTTCCCACATTAACCCCAGTAGTATTCTTAGTGTTATGCTGGTAAACATTTAACATTTGGCATGTATATGTATATATATGGACAGATATATATATACACACATACATACATACATACATATATGTACATATACATAAAAACAAACATCTCTCTGTGTGTGTATACAGTCAGTCTTCATTCATGGATTCCATATTTGCAAATTCACTTTCTAAAATTTATTTATAACCCCCAAATCAATACTCATGGTGTTTTCAAGTTCATTCCCAGACATGTGCAGAGTAGTGAAAAATTTGAGTTGCCTGAGGCACACAATGGCAATTTCCTATTTGAGGCTGAATAAGGTGAAGATCTGCCTTCTTGTTTCAGCTCTCATACAGTAAACAAGTGTCTTTTTTTGTGGTCTGCTTCTTGCCAATTTTTGTGCTTTTTTTGTTGGTGGTTTCATTGTTGAAAATGGCCCCCAAGCATAGTGCTAAAGTCCTATCTAGTGTTCCCAAGCACAAGAAGACTATAATGTGCCTTATGGAGAAAATATGTGTTTTGAATAGTCTTTGTTTAGGCACGAATTAAAGAGCTGTTAGATGAGTTCAATGTTAATGAAGGAACAATACAATACATCCAGAAAAAGGAAAAGGAGATCTGTAGTGAGGCCACCAGACTCTTCCAGGACTCTAACCCTGTATTTCCCCTAGGGATAATGGTTCAATACTCACTAATTCAATGTTCCTTTGAACATTTATAGTTCATAACTACTACAAATGATTAGAATCAATTGATATATGTACCCACAACACATTGTTAAACTTAATCTTCATTAATGATATTTTCCCATCACTTCCTCAAGTCTAGATAAAGCATTTGCTGATTTCTGAGATATACTTACAATGAATATTTAACAATTATCTCTCATGAGTGAGTTCAAGGTGGTCATAACATACCTCTTCAAATTGTTCACAATTTTCCTCCCCCTGGAATGACAGCTTGGTTTAAGTGGAAAGAAAATCAGAGGACCCACTTCTAAAATCAAATCCCACTTCTAATGCTTATTCTCTTTTCCTTTGGGCAAGTCATTTAATGTCCTGGGCCTCAGTTTCCTTATATAGAAAATGAGGGAGTTGTTTTAGATGGAGTCTAAGGCATCTTCTATCTGATATCTGTGGATTTGTTATCTCTTCATGGTTTCTCAGATAGTCTTTGTGAGCTACTGTGACCAAAAATATTCAAATTCTGGTAGCCAATCATGTGATATTTAAACTCTAAACTTAGCCAGGCTAATCCTCAGGCACCAGACATTCATTCTGTCGCTGGTCCTATACTTGGAAGTCTTTCCAGCAATGTAGAACTTTTAGAACTTGCATTCCCCTGGTATAGTTTCTGAAAACCCAGGACATGATGGGGCATTGGAGGAGAATTTCAATAGATGAATTTTATATGAAGCCAATGGAAAAAAAAAATGAGGAAATTTATCAACCAGGTTAACTATATTTTATTTGTATAAATAGCTGCTCTTCCACAAAACCCTGCCCTGGTACCTTGTTATGACATGAATATGAGCCTAAGTTCTTGGACTTAGGCCAGCAGAGGTTGAGTTTTGGTAATACCTACCATTTTGTTTAGGGTCCCAGTATGACTTTGTTGACACAAACAAGACTGTTTCCTAAGGCTTGACCTAACCAAGAGTAGTTGGTTACTAGTTGATAAGTAATTTGGATGCCAGTCTTTAAATAAAAAATACAAAGTGGCCCTCAGTACTGTGCAGCTCCCCTTTGACTTCAAAAAGAACAGTGAGAGAGGAGAGGTTGCCAACAATCAAAGTTTTTAAATCTATAAACTTTAACTATAAATTATTGGGACTCCAAATGGGAGGTCTTTCCAATGACCAAAAAATGTACACCTGAGCTATATAACCACATTAATACCCATATTTCTTGTAATAAAACCTGAACACAAAACAAAGTTGCAGCTAAATGAAAGGATGGCTCACAAGTTCTCCTTGGAATGGTAAATAGAGGAATTGACAGAATCTATTTCATTGTATGCCCAAAAGTAGCATCTTTTTGTGGAAGTGATTTCTAGTGTTTCTGATAAACATTAGCAAAACTATAGCAACAGCATAAAAATAAAAACAAACCCCCTAAAGATTATAGGATCAGCATTTAGAACTGAAAATGTAGCTACCACTTTGTTTAATCTCCTTGTTTTCCCAGATGAGAAAATGAAGACCTGGAGAAATGAAGTGACTTGACCAAATTTACACAAGTAGTATCTAGGACTTTTTGCTTACAAACCAGCAATATTTCCCCCGCACAACAAACTGCTATTTACATACCAACATCTTTTACAGAAGATGAAGAAGTATAGAAATTCTATGAAGTACACGCCAGTATCTTCCATACTAAGTCAACTTTGAAGTCAGTAATTTCAGTGCCAAAGCAGGAACTGGGCAGAATGGCAAAGAAAATGTTGGAAAATGCCTCAAGGTTTGAGAACAAAAGAAATGAAATGTTTTTCTGACTATGAAGAAACCCATTCCTATCTATCATGAATACTTTCTTCTAGAATAGAATTAAAAGTTGCCTGATACTACATTTTCCAGGCAACTTCATTGTTTTTAGCTGTATCTTAGGAAAAGACTAGTTGTTGAGAAGAGAAATATATTAGAAGAAGCTGTGTATATGTGCACAGAATATCAACTCCTTAAAGGCTAGAGTTCATATCATAGTGAAAGAAAGGTTAAAGATAGGATGTGAACACTGGGAACATCTGTAACACATTCAACCTAAACATATTCAAATAAGTTATGGAAAAGAAATGAGATATTGACTTTGATGTAGAGGGGTTGCCAGAAAGAGGAGGCCAAAACACTTTGGAGAGTAAATATATAAATATATGATCAAGTGGAGAGACAAGACAGCCAAGGGCAACACTGTTTCAAAATACCAACTAATTTGTAAAACTCTACCAAGAAAGATGGTGAAAGGTTGTAAGAGGTATTGCCATAAAAACAATGAAAATCAGTGGAAGTGAAACCAAATATAAGAAACCAATTATATTGAAATATAGATGTAATTTTTTCCTATCCAAATCTACAGAATCCCTGAAATTTATTCATTGACCCATTGTGGGGCATGGACGCCAAGCTAATATCCCTTGCTCTAAGACTATAAGTTGGAGAGAAAGTGCAACTTTTATTATTATTATTATTATTTTTTAAAGCAATTGGGGTTAAGTAACTTGCTCAAGGTTACACGGCTAGTCATTATTTACGTGTGGGTGCTCATTTTCTGAGGCCAGATTTGATCTCGGGTCATCCCAACTCCGAGGCCGGCGCTCTTACTCACTGCACCACCTAGCTGCCCCACAACTTTTATTATTAGAGGAAATTGATCATTAAACCGGTGGAATCACAGACCCAATCCTTACCCCTATCCCTACGACTGTGGACAAGTCACTAAAGCATTCTGAGTCTGAGTTTCCTCATTTGTAAATGGGAATAATACTACCTAGAGTATCTGATTGCTGTACAGATTAAATGAAATAATGGATGAAAATGTTTTGTAAATCATGAAATGCTATACAAATATCTACCATTATTACATTTTTGACCATACATATTTTTATCTTTTAAATTTAATTTTGTGTTATTGTCAGTTCCAATTCTCTCCATCCAACTCACTGAGAAAGTAAGAAAAAAAGAATCCATTACAAATATGTAAAGTCATGCAGAACAAATTTATACATTAGCCACTAACATTTTCATCTTAATCTCTTACATTAACTTAGTGTTAGCAATCACAAAACACTTTCACATACATTATTTGACTTCCATTTTTTCTTTCAGAGAGTCTGATTTTATGTGGAAGGCAGAATAATGATGGTTAAATGGATAAAAATCTAAAATAAGGAAGAGATGAATTAGTTGTTCTGAAGGGATAACCTTGGAAGATTCTGGGCATAGAGAGGGGCATTTATCGGAAAATGACTCTAGCGTAAAAACCAAAAGGCGTAAATAAAACTTTTTTTTTTTTTTTTAAACAATTGGGGTTAAGTAACTTGCTCAAGGTTACACGGCTAGTCATTTGATTTATGCGTGGGTGCTCATTTTCTGAGGCCGGATCTGATCTCGGGTCATCCAAACTCCGAGGCTGGTGCTCTTACTCACTACTCACTGCGCCACCTAGCCGCCCCTTTAGGGCAATTGGGGTTAAGTAACTTGCCCAAGGTTACAGGGCTAGGTTTTTTTTTGTTTGTTTGGATTAAGTGTCGGAGGCCGGCTCCGAACTCAGGTCCTTCTGATTCCAGGGCCGGCGCTCTATTCACTGCGCCACCTAGCCGCCCCGTAAATAAAACTTTTTAAAAGAAAGGTGTAAGCTCTTGATGCTTTATGGAGTGCCATCAAATGCTCTCCTTGGCCCTGCTCTGCTCAACATTTTTAGAAGTGATTTGAATAAAAGCACAGATGGATTACATACTCACAAAATTTGTGGATGGCACACAACTGGGGAGGATAGCTAATTCCTTGGATGACAGAATTGGGATGCAAAAAGATGTTGAAAGGTTGGGAGGATGAGCCAAATCTAATAAAATGAAATTTAATGGGGATAAATGCAGAGTCCTATGCTTGGCTTCAAAAAAATTGACTATACAAAGATAGGAATGAAAAAGGACAGGGGTGAAAAGGACAGGGATAAAAAAAAAGTATAGGGGTAAAAAAAGCCTGGGAATTTTGGCATTTTACAAATGAAATATTATGGCATTAATAAGAATATCAAGGGGGAAGATTTGAAATCATAGCACAAAAGGATTTTTTGAAGGAATTGGATATATTTATCCAGGAAAAGAGATGACAGATAACATGAAGAGCTGTGTGGAACAGCAATTGCACTTGTTCTGGTTAGCCCCAAAGGACCCAACTAGAAGCAATGTGAGAAAACTACTGAAGTACAACATAGTGAATATAATCTCACAGTATAGTTTCTCAATATAGATAACATAGTCTTAATATAGTGGAAAGCTGCTTAATAAGTAGAGCTTCTCAAAAGTTGAATGGGCTTCCTTGGTAAATAATCAGTTTATCAACCCTGGAGGCCCTGGTGGCTGAGTGGCCATTTGTGGGGGTGATACATAGGGGATTTATGCTTAGGCACTGGTTGGACTAGATGACCTCTGGGCTTCCTTTCAACTCTGATATGCTATGATTCTTGTGCATTCCCCTCCCTCTATAATAACCTCCCATTTCTATATCTTCTGCCCTGCCCCTTCCTCTTGTGTTCCCCAATTTCATTGGTTATTTATTGCCTAATGAATGAAGTTTAAACTGACGCAGACACTCAAGAACCTCTCCACTTTACAACCTTATTCTTGAGCATCATCTCCATACTATTCTGCTTCACTTTCACAGTGTATCAGCCGAATGGGACCACCACTCTTTTCCTGTTCACTTTGTGCCTATCTAATTGGTTCACCTACACCATCTCCCCCATGCTTGAAATGGATTCTCTTTCAGTTCCAGCTGTTTAAATTTATTTTCCTGCAAGGTCTAAAGACTTTTCCTGATGTCTCCCTACCCACAGAAAGGAGTCTCCTCCTCCTCATATAGGATCATAGATCTAGAGTTAGAAGAAACCTTAGAGGCTGTTGTGTTTATTTCCCTCATTTTATTGAAGTTTGAATTGCAGAGATGGGATTTGTTCCCAGGTCTTCTGACTTCAGAGACAGGACTCCTTTCACTTTATCTCCCATAGCACATTGTCTAGACCCTTCCTTTACTCTTAAAAAACAAAAAAAACAAAAAAACCCAACACTTTATTTTATTCTGAACTTAAGAAATAAAACAAGGATTTCCATAACATAAAATTGATTGATTGTACATGAAACTGCAAATCTATTATGTACAACTTGCTATTTCTTTTAAATATATAATACTTGTAATTTAACTTTTCCCCCCATTTTTCTTTCTTTCCTCGCCCCACCCCATGCTCTAGAGATGGCTACCATTAGATACAAATGTGTGTGTGTGTGTGTGTGTGTGTGTGTGTGTGTGTGTGTGTGTGTAAAAGTATTCTATACATAGTTCTAGTTATCAATTCTTTCTCTGGATGCAGGGAACATCTTCCTGATAGGTCCTTTGTAATTAATTTGGGTTTTTGTAATAGTCAAAATAACTTAGTCACTGAAAGTTGCTCTTAAAATAATATTGCTGTTACTGTATACAAATTTCTCCTGGTTCTATTCATTTCACTCTTCACTATTTCATGCAAGTTTATCCATATTTTTCTAAGATCATTGGACTCATCATTTCTTATAGCACAGTAGTATTTCATCACAATCATATACAACAACTTGTTTAGTCATTCCTTTTAATATGTTCTATTTTCTATCATACTTATACATATGCTTATGATAACTTCTTTTAGAAAATAAGACCCTTGGAGGCAGAGATGAGTCATTTGACATTTCTGTATTTCGGGTACCTAGCATTTTGCTTTTCATATAATAGACATTGAATAAATGTTTATGGAATTGGTTATTTGGTTGGTGCTGTTTTGAAGGGGTGGGAAACAGTGTGGATTTTTTAAAGGCACATTTATGATGCACAATTTATTTGGATGACTTTAAAGTAAATTTTGAAAAACACCCAACAAAAGCCATTTATATGTACTTACAGTACCACACTGGGGATAATTCATGGAATTCTACTGACGTTATGTTCAACCATAGTACAATGTGATTCTAGATGTTCCAATACAAGGAAGAAATTGTCATCACTAAGCAAATCCTCAACTACAATTGTCTCCCCAATATATAGGATTTCCAGTGATTTACTAGGGCAGGGAGGATGCATTTCTTTTTTTTTTTTTTTGTAAATAGTACTTTATTTTTTCCAATGACACGTAAAGAGAGTTTTCAACATTCATTTAAAAATATTTTTGAGTTCCAAATTTTTCTGTTTCCTTCCTCCCCAAAGACAGCAAGCAATTTGATATAGGTTATACATGTGCAATCCTGGAAACATTTCCACATTAGTAAGGTTGTGAAAGAAGAAACAAAACAAAAGGGAAAAGCCACAATAAAGTGAAAATAATATGCTTTGATCAACTATGATAGACTGTATACAGTTTTCTCTTGGTTTGCTCACTTTCCTCAGCACCAAATTTATGTAAGTCTTTCCAGGTTTATCTGAAATATGCCTGCTCATCGTTTCTTATAGCACAATAGTATACCATTCCATTCATATTCCACAACTTATTTAGTCATTTTCCATTGATGGGCATCCCCTACATTTCTAATTCTTTGCTACCACAAAAAGAGCTTCATAAATATTTTTGTGTATGTGGACCCTTTTTCCTTTTTTTATGATCTCTTTGGGATTCAGAGCTAGCAGTGCTATTGCTGGATCAAAGGGTATGCATAGTTTGATTGCCTTTTGGGCACAGTTCCAAATTGCCCTACAGAAAGGTTGGATCAGTTCACAAGCACAGCAACAATGCATTAGTTTCCCAATTTTCCCATCTCTTCTCCAACATTTATCATTTAGGGAGGCTTCATTTCTAATTGACACACCAGTTTAAAGCATGAGATTTGTTTATCAACAGCGAACAGCCCCCAGACAAATAATAATGAAACTGAAAGCCAAGGACACGAAGTACTAGTGGCAAATGGGGCTTATTTTGTGGCCTGTTGATTACGCCCAGGTTAACTATAAGGATGGAACAAACCTTGAAATTACATTGCAATTGGAGCAAACGTTACCAAGACAATTTCCTGGGCAGCTAGCTAGGGTAAGTATTAACTGAAAAGATCTCTGGAACTCATTTTCTTTATCTATAAAATGATAGAGTCAAATTATATTAATCATCTAAAGATTCCTTTCAGCTCTAAAATGCTATGATATGAACCTAAATTTTTTTCTCTCTCTAGCTTTTATTCTAGGAATAGATTCTTCTTTGTAAAAAAAGGCAGCTGTATCACTCCCTATAAGTTCACTAAATTAATAATTTATGGAAATCACATATTTTAAATTTGTGCATATCATAAATATGTAAACATACAGGAATGTAGAGCTATAGAAATATAAAATTTATATGTAAATATATCATATAAGCAAATATAAAATACACATAAATATAAGTATAAAATTTATATAGAAATATGTAAATATAAATTGTATTTATAAATATATAAATTACATAAACATATATAAGTATATTCTGCTTCTATTAATTTCTAGAAAGTTTATTTTTGCACTTTAAAATTATACCAGTTATCTTCTGACAATCCCTATTCCCCACACCACCAAACTAAATTATGGTAACAACAAAAAATAGACAAAAATTACTAACAGTGTTATAGGGAGCCTGAGGTATGAGAGACATCATCATCATCATCTATTCTCTGGTAGCAAGATTGATCATCTATGGTCATTATAAATGTTCTAGGTATTTTACTCTATATAAATTCATAGAATCATACTCGTGTTTCTCTGAATTCTTCATAGTCATCATGATTTTTTACCGTGTTATAGTGTTCTGTTACTATCAACTACCATGATTTGTTCAACTCCTCTCTAATGAATGAGGACCCACTTAATTTATAGTTTGTTTTTGTTTTGTTGGCACAGGGAGTGCTGAAATCAATATTTTTACCTGTAGAAAACCTTTGATTCCATCTTAACTTCATTGGAGGTATATGTCAAATAGTGAGATTGCTAGGTCAAAGGGAATAATTAGTTTATGTAACTTTTATTCATGTATTTATGTAAATATATATGTATTTATATAACTTTATTTAGTAACTTTTCTTACATAATTTCAAATTGTTTTCCAAAATGGTTGGGCCAATCCACTGCTCCATCAAATGGATATTAGTATGTCTGTCTTCCCATAGCATGTCTAACATTGACTATTTTGTCATTTTTGCGACCTTGATAACTTGGTGGGTATTAGGTGAAAACTTAAGAGTTGTCTTAATTTGAATTTATCTTAATGATTTAGAATATTGTTTTTATATATAAGTTTGATGATAGTTTGCCTTTCTTATTTTGAAAAACATTTGTTAAATATCTCTAAATTTTGCATACCTTTGAGCCCGGGAATTCCACTTCTATGCCTATTCCCCACATAGAATAAAGAAAGAGGAACGACCAAGATGTACAAAAATATTTATAACATCTCTTCTTGCAGTGGTAAAGAACAGAGAGCTAAGGGATGCTCAGTAGCTGGGGAATGGCTAAACAATTTATAATATATGAATATAATTAAATTTTATTGTGTCATAAGAATGATGAAAGTGTCTTTCCTATTCCTCAGCTCCTGTTTTTACCCATTCTTTTCTGCATACAACTCTCATTGATTTTTTTTTGAAGTATGATAGTTTATTTCATATAAACTCCTTCCAGCATATTTCAGTCAAAGAGACTCACTTGGGCTACTTGCACCTCTAGGACACCAGGATCTTGGGGTGAGGCTAGGAAAGGAAGGAAGGCTAGCACAGGGACTCCAGGAGGCAGCAGCAGGCAAGGGAGTTATGTAGATGTAACAGTCTCTGGACTACCACCAGAAAGAAGCCCTCATGGAGGCAGTACATCCCTTCTATAGAGTTTCTGAGATCCTTATTCGTCTATTTCCTACCTGCATTGACTTTGGGCAAATCACTTAACTTTCCTGAGCCTCTGCTAAGTACACTCAGCAAGTTCAAACCTGAGTTCAAATCTAGCTGCACATATTTACAAGTTGTGGAACCTTCAGGAAGTTATATAACCTCTATTGCAGGGTTGTTATGAGGATTAAATGAGATAAAATCTGTAAGTGCCTAGCATATAGTAACAATTTTTTGAATGCTTTTCCCCTTCCCTGTTACTAGGTCCAAGAACTCAGGATGCCTTGCTGATTTCATAGTTGGCACTCCATTTACTGTACCACCTAGCTGCCGAGCAAGAGAGGTGAGGAAGGAGATAGATGCTTTTGAAAAGGAAGCAGGTATTTCTCCTCCAAGAGATGATAATGTAGATTCACAGGTATTATCAGGTGAGGAATGATCCAATTAGCATCAAGGAATAAGAGAGTGTAGTGGCAACCAGTGACTGTAAGAAACATTCTCCCTCTAAAAAAACAAGGCCAAAACCCCAACAACACTCACTGTAAAGCCAGCCAGGAAGATTCTCATTTTATTTTAGCCAATTATTCTACATTCCTAGTGAATGGGTCCCTCCTGAATGGAGAAGACCTTTGCTCAGACAAATGTCAAGTCTTTTTATGCTATTCCCAATTCGAATTTCCCCCCTTGCTCTCTTGAACTGCTCACATCACCCCCACCCCAAACAGTTTGTTAAGCATGAGTACAAGCTTCTAACCTATTACCTGGTCAGAAGCCTGATTCAGCTCACCTCTGATTTATATCCTGCTATCACTGAAAACTGGGAGGAGTACTTTTAATCCTGTGGAAACAGAATTCCTGCTATTGTTTCCCCACCACTCTCTTGAAGAGATTGTAATCTAACAATAATAATGGAGGGGTCTGGTGTCTTCTCCAAGCCTATATCCAAGACAATAAGAGAGCCTTACAAGACTGCATGACTGCGCTCCACTTCTGCTAAGCACAAGGGCACAGATGCTGCTGCCAGAAGGAATCTAGAAAGCATTATCAAGGATTGTGAAGTTCTAGCAGGACAAGTGATTTTTTCACTGCTGTGGATCAAAGGCCAGGGCTTCAGAAAAGAAAGATAGATGTAGAGAAGTCAATATCTGGCATTAAAACAAATGAAGTCTGAGAATGAGATTTGTTTTTCTTCATCTTGGCTTAAATATAAGAATGATGGGCTCCCAACTAGGAATGGAGTACACCTAACAAGTCTTGATAAGAATCTATTTCCCAGAAATCTCACAAATCTATTGAGAAAGGCTTTAAACTGAAAAGAGGGAGGAAGAAAACTAACTACATGTTGTCATTCAGCTACATCCCATCATGAATGTTTACAATGTAGGAAGATGGGTAGACTGGTAGGAAGAAACATTCAGCAACTCATAGGAGATAAAATTCAAGATAGATGGGGAGGAAGGGGGAGGGAGGGAGAACATCTATTAAACACTTACTGTGTACCCAGCATTGTGCTAAGTGCTGGAGATACAAAATATTTGCAAGTTAGTTTCTGATCTGAAGGCATTAATATTCTTGGTTTGTTTTTTTGCTTTTTGGAGGGGGGAAGACAGGGAGATTGGAGTTAAGTGACTTGCCCAAGGTGACACGGCTAGTAGTGTTAACTGTCTGAGGTCAAATTTGAACTCAGGTCAGTTGGTGCTCTCTTCGCTGCACCACCTAGCCACCCCAAGGCATTAATATTCTAATGAGGGAAGACAACAAAACCACTGTTTGTGTTGTGGGGGAGGGGAAGAGCAAATTTGATCTCCTTGGTAATACTGAGGCTTGGTAGGATGAAACCTAGGCTTGGAATATGACCCAGAAGGATATAGTTTATGCAAAAGTAAAAAAAAAAAAGGAAGATAGAATATTACGATATGTCAAGAAGGTATACTCATGATGAAATCTAGAAAACAAAAAAGGGAGACAGCATGATGGAGAGCATTGGAATATAGATTAATGGAGGCAGAAACAGAAGTCAATTGTTATAAAAAGGGGGAAATATATGAGAAGTGTGAGGAACCAATTACAACTTGGCACAGTCATATAATCCTAATGGGGAATCTTAAGATGAAGTGACCACTCCATTTTAGGATTTGTGACAGATAAGAAATTTCAGTGTAATCTGACAGGATCCCTCAATCTTTGCATATTGCAAAGAGTACAGAGAAAGGATAGGTTGCATCCCATTGCCTAAAAACATTCAGAGTCATCCCAGGAGGTAGCTCTCAGGAATTAGATTCTGAAGAAAAAAAGTGAAAAAGTCTTAATAAGGAGGAAAAGAGTGAATTATCTAACAATACTAAAGTGTATGCACAAGGAACTTATAGACCAACTTTTTTTTTTAAAGTACAGAAGATGGAAGCAAAGTCACATAGGCGATACATATAAAAGTATAACATAGTCCCATAAGAATAGTCATTGGCAAGTCAACAAGCATTTATTAAGTGTCTACCATGTGCCAAGGACTGTACTAAGCAGTGGGCATACAAAGGCAAAACCAAAACAGTTCTCGCTCTCAAGGAGCTCAGTCTAACGAAGGAAGACAACATACAAATGACTTCATACAAAGAAGAAGAAGCTATATATAGGACAAATTGGAAATGATCAAGAGAGGTTGGGTACTAAGATTGAGATGGACTGGAAGAAATTTCTTGTAGAAGGGGGGACTGAGATTTGCAGGAAGCCTCAGGAGCTAGGAGGCAGAATCTTAAGAGGGCTAAGTCTTGAATGACCAGAGGTTGATAGGAAAAATAAAGACAACAAAATAAGATTGCTTAGTGGGATGGGGACTAACTCCTGAGTACAACTGATTTGACTTAATAGTCAATTGTTCAATAAAATTCAATTAGTTATTTTAAAAATATCTTATCTTTTCTGCCTCAACTGGTTTGTGTGTATGACAGAGTTTTAGCATTGCCACCAGCTCCAATTAAATCAATTGCAGTGAACCTCAGAAACCTTGGAGAGTTGCTGCTGATTTCACATCGATGTCCTCCCTAGGGGAGATAGACTTGAGGTAAAAAATATTAGGCTGGAGTTTCATAACCTTTTGGGAAAATAAAAGTTTCTTGGAGGATTGCCTAAGTAATTTCATGTTCTCAGATCCTACTATACTCAACAATCTCTGTGTGCCTGTTTCGCCATCTGTAAGACAGAGATATTAATACCTAAAAATCTAACCTCACAAGATCTCAAATAGATGGTTTATGTAAAGCTCAAACTTTAAAGCATGGTATAAATGTCAGTTATTATTATTATAATTATTGTTTTTATTTTCACTTTGTTACATGGATTTGCTACCATGTTGAGATAAAAGGTACTTAGGAATTAAAAAAAAAACAGGAAGTAAAAACACAACAGATTTTGGGAAATGAAATTTTAGTCATTTGGATATAGGGACTATGACAATTAGTATTTTTAAATTAAAAAGTATTTATTTCCTGTCCTATTTTCCCATTAAAAAATAAAACCATTGTAATGAGTATGCATATTCAAACGAAAGAAATTCCCAGATATCCAAATGTATGTTTCATTCTGCATCTTGAATATGAAATTCACTATTGATAACTCCCATGCCTCACTGACCTGTGTCTAAGTTAGCTATCTGTAGGTGTATATACCTAGGCTTTCCTTTGGAATACAAGTTGTCCCAAAAGTGCTAATGCATTTTAAAAGCTTCAGTACCTTAAAAATGCACTAAGACTTTGGGGATATGCTTTACTGCATTAATAAAATAGCTACAGGCCAAGGCAAGGAAGGTGTAGGGGAGGAAGGCTTATTGAGGACTATTAGAATCATATATTTAGTTTTGGGATGCTTAGAGGTCACTTAGCCTATCCCTCAATTTTATAGTTGAGGGAACAGAAACCCAGAAAATGAATTGCCCAGATTCACACAGGTAATAAATGGTAGAGCCAGACTTCAAACTCAAATCTTTTGATTCCAAATTCATTTCTCTTACCACTATTGCAAGTTTCATATTGATGTAGTGGGAGCTAATCTTTTGCCCCCTCAATTGTTATTCTTACTTTCCAATGATTCTGTGTTTGCCTTGGGACCTGCTTTTAGGTATTTAGTGGCCAGCAATGGAGGGATTTTATGCTTTGGTATGACATGATAAATACTGATATTTCCATTGGTGGTTCCCCTTGTGCCCCACATTGGTTGTCCTCCTCATTCCCCACTGTGTGACAATGACAGAGGAGCTGAGGCTTCTTTAATTAAAGTGACTGTATATGAATTTCCCATATGGTAAATAGTGTACTTTTTCACTTTAATTCTCCTGTAGAGGGGTTAGAAGAGTGGGTGATGCCCTTTCTTCTATTATGCTCTTGCTCCCATGTGGATTGTAGATTCAACTAGAGGAGCCTAAGGCTGGGATCCTGCCAGCTTTTTCCATTTTGTTTCCTTTTCTGAGAATATGACTGGATCATATTTTCAAGGTGGACTTTTCTAGATTGGGAGTGACCTTGTAAGTTAGAGAGACTCCAATGAGAGGAGCATTTTACTGTAGCAGTGGGCTAGTGGCTTCGAAAGCTTCTCCACCCAAGAAGATGATCACTAATGATGACTGGCTCAAGACTAGGAGTTTGACCGGCAGATGTGAACAGAGAGTGGTTTATACAGTACAATGCCAATGTGAAATGTAAAATGCCTAATTAGCAGTCCTGCAAACTGCTCTGTGTGCTGATAAACTATAATGACAGTAACAAGTCAAGTTGTTGAGTCCTGGATTTTTTTTTTCTTTTTGCCAAATGTGCCCTTGTAAATGTTTTGAGTCTAGCATTCCTTTTTTTTTTTTGGGGGGGGGGGAGCAGGATTAAATTACCAGCCCTGTACCTGACTCATATTGTACATTTAAACCATTTTACCTCTCCTCTTGGGGAGTCACTAGATATTTAACCATAAGTAAAATCAGCCCCAGTCCATCTTGGCTGGTATTTGATGAACCAGTGGAGTGAGTGTGAGAACAGGAAGCCAAACTCCTAGCATTAAAGGCAGGCTCCCCCAGGACAAAACCTCATTGAAGCATATGCCTAGGTACAGATCAGGGAGTGGTGCACTACCCCAGTACCCACGAGCCTAGCCTAATGTTTTTTTGAAAAACTTAAATTTAGATGAATATTTAGGAAACTGTCAGTATCATATCACTCAATTAAATGTAATTCCTTTGAATTACATTCAAGGGTGGGAAAGCCTTTTGTAAACATTAACTGTTTTCTTTCTTGCATGAAGTAGGAGAGGAAAGGCAGAATTTGGGTCACTTTGTAGGACTTTAAACTTGGACACATAGGGAGGAGTACTATCCAAAATTAGTAGAATAAGTCAGAGGAGGAGTCCCAGCAGTGGAATGTAGGTCCCTAGACACTCTTTAAGTATTCTATCTGCCAGTCTCATGTTTTTATAACCCATTTGGATGGGTGGCCCAATTTTTAAAAGGGGTAATTTGTTGACTCTGATGATTGAGAAACTACATGAACATCAGCTCTTTTCCTGGTGTGTGGGAAGGAGGACCAAAGCAGAGTATTGTGAGAGACCCTGGCTACATGAAAACTGGGATAAGCTAGAAGAGATTAGTAACTAATTATGTACTCTATTCCAAAAATGATTCTTACTGTAACTTTGCATTTGACTTTTCTTCAATGTTTTCACTTTGTTCACATTTCTCTTGGGACTTTTCTTTAAATAAAAAAATTGCTAATTTTGTTTCGACACTACACTGTTAAGCCTCCAAAGTACATTGCTTAATGTACTTTGTACAGATAAGCAAAACCACCTAATTCTTGTTATCTTGTCATTTAAGTCCATCTACAAAGTAGCCTATAAAAGAATGGACCACTTGCAACTTAAAAAAAAATTGTTTAAGAGCAGTTTTAGAAATTACTCTTGCGTTCTGGGGGAAGAAGTAATTCAGTTTGACTGGAGAATAGATTTGGGATTAGAATAGAAGAAAATAAGACTGGAAAGTTTAGATTGTAGTAAAATGGTAGAGGGCTTATTAAAATACCAGACCCAGAAGGATTCTCTAGATAATCAATCCACAAACATTTATCAAGCATCGAATGTGTGTCAGGCATTGCTAAACACAAATGTGAAACAATCTTTCTCCTTAAAGGGCATGCATTTTATTCAGAGCTCCACTATGCACATATACAGGTATATTCAAAGTAGATACAAAGTGATGGAGGTTGGGGAGGGCATTAGCATCTAGAGAGAACATCTAAACTAAACATCTAAACATCTAAAACTCCTTTTAGCACTAAAACCTTCTGGTTCCATAAGTTTCACTGTATTTAAGAAATAATATTTCAGTCATCATCATGAAAAAAGGGAATGCAATATCATTATGCAATGACTTTTTCCAAGTAATTGTCACTTTCACAATTTCAATGTAACTGGAGATGTTTCAGTCTTCTACCATTTTCCTTATATGTTAACAAATTGCAAAAGTTCAGTAGAGTTGCATTAAAGAGAAAGAATAGGATATCTCTTTAAAACCCTCTTCTTTCTAGTGAGGAAATTGATATTAGTTGATCCATCTCAGATCTCCAAAATACTTTTTGCCCATTGTTTCAATTACAAAACAATGCTGCAGCATTGACTCTGAAGACAGTATAGTGAGGTGTCATGGTAATTCCTAGGCTTACACCTAGCAGTTCTGACTGAACTCTTTAATATACTCAGTGTAAAAGAGGGTGTCCCTGAGCCAATCAAATCATCCCCAATAGGAAGCAATTTAATCATCCCATCTTCAAAGAGGCACCAATAAGGTAAAGAGGACCTGGGCTCAGGAGATGTCCTCAGTCCTTTCAAGGATGCACCAGTGGGTTTGTCCATATCTTGTAGAGTCCCAAATAATGGTTAAATTCCCTATCATCAAGTTGACCAATCTACCTTGATCTACCTTCTAGAATATTAGTCTTGGAATCATGGAGACATGAGTTAAATTTCTGCTACAGATGGTTGTTGTCCTTCATTCTCAAAGAGGACCGAAATGGCATCACTATGTTGTCATCAAGTTGTAGTGTGTCCAACTGTGACTGATCAGATAAATATGAGCTTAGAATGCTACTACAAGTTGGGCATAAATAGTCCATATGAACATTGGGATGGAGATGTCTCTTTGTACATTTGAATTCGTACATCTCATATTTCTTTTGAGCTACTGCAATTCTGTTTTTCTCATAGAGCATAGCACCTTCTTTGATATAGGCATGCTACGCTGGGTAGTCCTTGGCCAGCATTTCTCACATCATACAATCAATTCCAAAGTCAGAAGAAATGATACAAGGATTCTCTGTCTGCCTGAAGAACTCTGTCACAGATACTTACTAGTTGTGTGACCCTAGGACAAATATTTGACCTCTCTAGGCCTCATTTTATCTATAAAATGAGAGGGTTGGGCTACATAACTTCTAAATTTCCTTGCAATTCTAAATGTGTAACCCAATTTATTGAAATAGATGAGTAAACACAAAGTAATGTGAAGGATCAAAACAGTACTAACAATGCTCTCTTTATCCTACTTATCATTTAGGCTAGCAGCTTTTCCAATAAGATCAGGGGTGAAGCAAAGGTGCCCGTTATCACCACTATTATTCAATATAGTACTAGAAATGGTAGGTACAGCAATGAAAAAAGAAAAAGAAATGGAAGGAATTAGACTAGGCAATGAGGAAACAAAACTATTACTCTTTGCAGTTAATATGATGGTATACTTAGAGTACCCTGGAGAATAAACTAAAAAAAAACTACTCGAAATTATGAACAACTTTAGCAAAATTGCAAGATATAACATAAACCCACATAAAACCCGTCAGCATTTCTTTATGTGACCAACACAGCTGAGCAGGAAGAGATAGAGAAATTCCATTTGAAATAACTGCAAACAATATAAAATACTTGGGAGTCTACCTGCCAAAACAAACCCAGGAACTATATGAATAGAATTGCCAAATACTTTTCGCTTGAATAAAGTCAGATCCAAACAATTAGAAACATATCAATTGCTCATAGGTAGGCCAAGTCAATATACTAAAAATGACAATTCTGCCTACACTAATTTACTTATTCAGTGCCATACCAAGCAAACTACCAAAACTTATTTGATAGAAGCTAGAAAAATAACAACAAAATTCATCTGGAAGATCAAAAGGGCAAGAATATCAAGGGAATTAATAAAAAAAAGTACAAAGCAAGGTGTCCTGGCAATACCAGATCTCAAACTATATGATAAAGCAGTAATCATCAAAACTATCTGGTGCTGGCTAAGAAATACAGTGGTTTATGAGTGGAATAGATTAGATACAAAAGATGCCATAATCAATGGCCACAATAACCTAGTGTTTGATAAACCCAAAGACTCCAGGTTTTTAAATAAGAACTCACTATTTGACAAAAACCACTGGGGAAACTGGAAAACAATAGGACACAACCAACATCTCTCACTTTATACCGAGATAAGGTCAAAATGGGTGCATGATTTAGACATAAAGGGTGACACCATAAGCAAATTAGAAGAGCAAAGAATAGTCTATCTGTCAAATCTATGGGAAAGGGAAGAATTCTTGATCAAATAGTAGATGGAGAGCATTACAAAATATAAAAGTAGATCATTTTGATTATACTAAATTAAAAACTCTTGTACAAATAAAACCAAAGCAACCAAGATTAGAAGGAAAGCAGCAAGCTGGGAAACAATCTTCACAGCAAGTGTCACTGATAAAGGCATAATTTCTAAGATATATGGAGAACTGAGTCAAATTTATAAGAATATAAGCCATTACTCAATTGATAAATGATCAAAGGATGTGAACAAGCAGTTTTCAGATGAAGAAATCAAAGCTATCTATTGGTATATGAAGAAGTGCTCTAAATCACTTTTGATTAGAGAAACGCAAATTAAAACAACTCTGAGGTACCACTTTATACCTATCAGATTGGTTAATATGACAAAAAAGAAAAATTATTAAAGTTGGAGAGGATGTGGGAAAATTGGGACACTCTTGCACTGTTGGTGAAGTTGTGAACTGATCTTGGAGAGCAATTTGGAAATATGCCCAAAAGGTAACCAAATGGTGCATACCCTTTGATCCAGAAATACCATTACCAAGCCTGTATCCCAAAGAGATCATAAAAAAGGGGGAAAGGCCCTACATGTGCAAAAATATTTATGGCAACCCTTTTCATGGTGGCAAAATATTGGAAATTGAGGGGATGCCCATCAGTTGGGGAATGACTGAACAAGTTATGGTATATGAATGTAATGGAATACTATTGTGCAATAAGAAATGATAAACAGGCAGATTTCAGAGAAAAAAAAACATGATCTGAACTGGTGCAAAGTGAAATGAGCAGAACCATGAAAACATTGAACACGATATTGACAACATTGAGTGACTCAGCTCTTCTCAGCAAAACAATTATCTAAGAGAAGTATAAGGGACACATGAAGGAAAATGCTGTTCACATCCATATAAAGAACTGATGGACTCTGAATCAAAGCATTTTTTTCACTTACCTTATTCCTTTTCATGGATGTTTTCTTTTGTTGTGTTTATTTTTTCACAATTGTAACTAATGTGGAAATATGTTTTACACGATAGCACATGCATAACCTTTATCAAATTGCCTACCATCTTTGGAAGGGAGAGGGGAAGGAGGGAGAAAAATTTGGAACTCAAAATCTTGTAAAACTGAATGGTAAAAAATTATCTTGACATGTCATTGGGGAAAAAATAAAATGCTATTTAAAAAAAATTTCTATTTATCCTTATAGGTTTGGCTCAAAGTTTATCTTCTCCATGATAGTTTCCTTCATTATCCCCATTTTAAAGTGCTTTTTCCTTCTTTACATTCCTATAGCTCCTATTTTTTGCCATACATGGTGCCAATTGTTCCTATATTGTGTATTTATGTCCATGCCAAAAGCAGAGCAAATGAGTTTAAAACCATTATTTGGATGTGTGTGTGTGTGTGTGTGTGTGTGTGTGCGCGCATGCACACATGCACATGTGTGAGCAAGCACACAATCACATAAGAATTTGAAAATATTTTACAACTTTGTTTTAGAAATGGAATTGCCCTTACAGATTATAGAGATACTATGTAAAACTCATTATTTTTAAAGCATTTCTATAGTGCTGGGCCTGGAGTCAGAAAGACCTGAGTTCAAATTCAGTTTCAGATGTTTGCTAACTGTGCAACCCCAGGATGGTCATTTAATCTCTGTTTGTCTCACTTTCCTCATTTGCAAAACTGAGCTGATGACAGTACATATCTCCCAGGGTTGTTGTGAGGATCAAATGATATAATAATTTTAAATATAACATACATGTTTATTATAACCATTATTAATTATGGGTTTTCAGGAGCAACGTGCCACATGGGCTAAAGAAGATACAGAAAGAAGGGGGGTGGAGTTTTATTTTTTAATATTGGAACCACTGATTGTAGACACTGTCAACTTTCCTAATAACTTCCTTTTTGACATCATATCTGGTTGTTGAGTTTCCTTGGCTTGCCTTCATTATCACTTATCTTTGTCTCTAGACAACACGTGCCTCCTTCATCTTGCTATACCTATTGCTAAATGATCCTATAGCTGGTGAAACAGTTTCATGTCACAATAGCAGCATGAATATTTTCTCTTTAGGTCTTTCCAGTTGTGAGGTGAAAAATTCAGTACCTGCTGTTCTCTTCTTCCTATTGAAAATTGAATGTAAAGAACTTTTACAGGGATTATAAGGCTAGGACATTCTCAGCTAAGCCGCCCTCTTACCTCTGGACTCATGTATGTGGTCTGGTCTAGTTTCAGTCCTGGGGAAGCATAGCCTCTAGAAGAGAGAATGGACTCCTTTTCTTGTATTGTACTCTTTGGCTCATTATTTCCCGCATCCTGGTACCCAGGGGGGAAATTACTTAGGTTCTGTCTCATGTATTGGGTCTCCTCAAAGAAGGAAATAAAAGGTGCCCAACATGGCAACTCCAGTTATTAACAACCCCAATAGACAGTTCTTACCAACAATGTCCTTTATATCCTTAAATGGATCAAAATCAGAAATTAACATGGTTTTAATAATGGAAGTTTTTCAGAATGAAATTTATTTTTACATTTAAACTAAGTACCATATTAAACCATGGGTTATTAGACAGTTTTTGTATAAATACAATATTAAAAGTTTTACTAATAAAATGTGATCTAAGAAAATACATCTTCTTCCATCTGGTGAAGAGCGGGTTATGGATATGCAGTGTTGGATGAGCAGTTGGGCTTGTATGAGGTGGTTTGTCTTTCCTTAACTATTTTTCTTTGTTAGAAGAAAGGGTCTTTTGGGAAGTAGGTAAGGGAAGGAAATGACTGTGATGAAAACACAAAAAGCATCAATGCAACTTAATTAAATGTCCCTCAACTTAGAGAAATATGTTTTGAAAATTTAACCTATCATAGATCCTCTATTTTATCAGTATGTGCATTCCTTCCACTAACACAGACTGTAACATCATAGTATTTTAGTAGGTGGGTTTTATGAGTTGATGTGACCATAAAAAGTTATCAAACAATGATTAACATTCTTTCTTAAAAATTATTTATTTTTAAACATTCTTTTCTTTCTAAATTTTGAGTTCCGTATTCTCTCCTGCTCCTCCACCCACTAAAGAGGAATATAATATATCAATTATACATGTGAAATCACACAAAAACATTTCCATATTAGCCAAATTAAAAAAGCAAGAAAAATCATGCCCTCAGTTCATTAGTTCTCTTTCTGGATGTGGGTAGCATTTTTTTTCCCATTATGAGTCCTTTGGAATTATCTTGGATCATTGTATTAATAAAAAAATAAAAGTCTTTCACAGCTGATATCATTGCAACATTGTTGTTACTTTGCACAATGATGTCTTGGTTCTTCTCACTTCACTTTGCATTAGTAGATATAGGTCTTGTCATTTTTTTCTGAAATCACTCCTCTCATCATTTGTTATAGCACAATAGTAATCTATCACAATCATATACCATAACTAGTTCAGCCATTCTACAACTCAAGTGCATCCTTTCAATATCCAATTCTTTGCACCATAAAAGGAAATACTATAAATATTGTTGTACATATATGTACTTTTCCTTTTTCTTTGATCTCTTTGGGATACAGACCTAGCAGTGATAAAGGGTATGCACAGTTTCATAGCTCTTTGGGCATAGTTCCAGATTGTTCTCCAGAATGCTTGGATGAGTTCACTACTACACCAACAATTCATTAATGTACCTATTTTCCCTCATTCCTTTCAGCATATGTCATTTTTGATAGATGTGAGGTGGTTTTGATTTGCCATTCTCTAAGCAATAGTGATTTACAGCATTTTTATGATTATAGATAACTTCTGAAAACTTCTTTATATCCTTTGACCATTTATCAATAGGGAAATGTCCCTTATTTTTACTTTTTTTTCCTTTTTGGAGCAGGGAAGGCAGGGCAATTGGGGTTAAGTGACTTGCCCAAGGTCAGATGGCTAGTAAGTGTTAAGTTTTTGAGGCCGGATTTGGAGTTCTCCTGACTCCAGAGCCAGTGCTCTATTCAGTGAGCCACCTAGCCACCACCCCCCTTAATTTTTTTAAACTTAACTCAGTATTGATAATCATTAAATATCATATTTTTGACCAAAGTCTTAATTAATCAAACAACTGCTTTGTCTTACTTTAAACATACCCTTTTCTGAGTCAGCAACTCCAGAGACAAGATAAGGCTGAAAGTGGGGTTTCCCCTTGTTTTGGGACATACTTCTTACAGGGGGAGAACAGAGATATCCTGAGCTCCTAAATTTAAAACAGACCCAACAGCTTCTGAACAAACTCAGAGAATATCTCTTCCCCCAGTCAGGGCCAACTTGACAGTATTCTTTCTTCTGCCAAGGATAAGACTCTGAACCTATCTTGAATAATGGAACTTTTTCTTATATTTTGTGGAGCATGTATTATGTTATGGCATGTCAATGATAAAGAAAACACAGATGTTCTAGGTTGAGACCTTGTCAATTCCTTATAATCATAAATTTTACCCTGAATTGGGCTGCCTCTAAAATGAATTTAAGCTTTCTCATTCTTTTGTTCAGTAATGAGAACTCAGCTTCTAACTCCTTGTACAAGTTCACTAGTTTTAAGGGAATAAAATGAAATAACTGTATATCATTGTGTGTTTGTCTCCTTTAACCAAACTTCATAAAGGTTAACAGTATCCTATATATTTGGGAAATGAGGCCATTATAGGAGAGACTTGCTATAAATTTTTAATTTTTCTTCATTGTCTATGATACTCTTTAGCAAAATATAGTTTCCCTGATCATGTCTTTCAATGAGGTATGTTTTTACTTTTGCTTTATCTGAGATGATTACTTCCTTGCCCTGTTCACTTCAGTGGAAGCATAACAGATTCTGCTCTTATCTACTTCTCTATCTCCCTACTGGGTAAGATAGATTTCTGTACCTGATTTTGTGTGTGTGTGTGTGTGTGTGTGTGTGTGTGTGTGTATCCTTCCCTGAATCAATTTCAGTGAGAGTGAGGTTCAAGCATTGTGCCCCAATTTCCTCTTCACTATAAAAGTTCTTTCTTCTACACTTCCTTTATATGAGAAAATTTGCTGCTTTCTACATCTCTCTTCCCCCTTCTTCTAGTACATCTCTCTTTTTCACTCCTATGTTCTTTTTTTAAAGATCATCCCAACCTAATAGACTCATTCCTATGACCTCTGTCTATGTAGACTCCTTCTAACTGCCTTACTAATGATAAAGTTCTTCGGAATTATATCTATCTCCTTCCTGTATAGGAATGTAAACAGCTTAACTTCATTGAGTCCTTTATAATTACTCTTTCATGTTTATCTTTATATGCTTCTCTTAAGTTTTCTGTTTGAATGTCAGATTTTCTATTCAAGCTCTGGTATTTTCATCAGTAATGCTTGGAAGTCCTCTATTTCATTGTCTCAATTTTTCCCCTGAAGGATTGTACTCAGGTTTGTTGGGTTATCCTTCTTTGTACTCCTAATTCTTTTGTCCTCTGGAATATCATATTCCAAGCCCTCTGCTCCTTTAATGTGGAAGCTCACAAATCTTAGTGATCCTGACTATGGTTCCATGATATTTCAATTGTTTCTTTTTGGCTGCTTGCAATATTTTCATCTTCACCCTAGAGTTCTGGAAATTGGCTATAATGTTCTTAGGGATTTTCATTTTGGGACTTCTTTCAGGAGATGATCAGGATATTCTTGTAATTCCTATTTGACCCCTTGGATCTAAAATATTGGGGCAGTTTTCTTCAATAATTTTTTGAAATGTGATATCTGGGCTCTTTTTCATCATCCTTTGATATAGTCCAGTAGTTCTTAAGTGATTGCTCCTGGATATATTTTCCAGGTCAATTGCTTTTCCAGTGAGATAGTTCACATTTTCTCCTAGTTTTTCATTCTTTTGACTTTGTGTTATTGTTCCTCAAAAGTCTCATAAAGTCATTAATTTCCACTTGCTCAATTCTACTTTTTAAGTAATTATTTTCTTTAGTGAGTTTCTGTATGGTTTTTTTTTTTCAATTTTTCCAATTATGCTTTCTAAGGAGTTCTTTTCCTTAGCAAATTTTTCTACCTCTTTTACCATTTGGCCAGTTTTGTTTTTTAATGTGATATTTTCTTCAGTATTTTTTGTGCCTCTTTTACCAAGCTGTGAATTCTCTTTTCATAATTTTCTTGTGTCACTCTCATTTCTATTCCAATTTTTTTCTTCACCACTCATCTGCTTCTTTAACTTTCTGAGAATTCTTGCTAGTCTTGAATCCAATTAGGAATTTTTCTTTGTTGCTTTGCTTGTAGCTATTTTTCCACATTGTTGTCTTCATCTAAGTTTTTGTCTTGGTCTTCCCTGACACCACAGTAGTTCTTTATGGTCAAGTTCTTCTTCTGTCATTTGCTCATTTTTCTAGCCTGTTTCATAATTTTGAACTTTATGTTAAAATTAGACTCTTCTCACTTGGGTGTGGGGAGGCACTGTGATAAGCCACAGGCTTTTTGTGTTGCTCTTTTCAGAGCTAGTTCTGAGAGTCCACAACTTTTTCATGCTTCCAAGGTGGTGGTGTCCTGGGAGGGGTGCTCTCCTGACCTATACTCTCATCTTTACTTAGGAAGGGCCCCTGCTCTCCTATGACCACAACTAATAGTGCTCCTTTTGTTACCAGGTTCAGCAAGCACAAATATTAGCATTCCTCTTGGTCTTGGAACTGTGATCAGGACCATCTGTTCCCTTGTGACTTACTACCAGTGCTCTTTTCAACCTTGGAATTGAGATCCAGAGCTACTTATGAGGAATAGAGTTGCCAATCAGTGCCAGCTGCACTCAGTGCCAGGAAAGAGTCCCCTGTAATCTCTCTCTCTCTCTTTAAAGCAATTGGGGTTGAGTTACTTGCCCAAGGTTACACAGCTAGTTAATTTTTGTGTGGGTGTTAAGTATCTGAGTCCAAACCTATCCCAGTCCTCCCGACTCTGGGGCAGGCGCTTTTACTCACTGCGCCACCTAGCCTCCACCCTGTGATCTTTTTCTGGCCAGTTGTCCAGCCTCCTTACCATCTCTTGGCTGAGAATTCCCAAACATGCTGCTGCTGTTGCTATAGGAGCTACCTCCAATGCCTACCACTGATGTTCCTGCAGTATTGTGAGCCTGTATGCACCCTGGTGTTAAAGACCTTTCCTATGGACCTCCTCAGTTGTCTTAGGCTAGAAAATCTCTTTCTTTGCAGTTTTGTTGCTAAGTGACATGACTGAGATTATGCTCCAGTGTCATAGTATAGCCTTTTAATAGGGAATCATGCCCCTTATTGTCTCTTGGACCCCCTTTGGCATATGTTGAAGCCTATGGATTCATTATCAGAATAATGGGTTTTGAATGCAAAAACACCCCCAAAACAAAACAAAAAACCCAAAAGCAGAGAATTACCAAATAAACCAATTACACTGAAATATAATTTTCCAAATATATTAAAAAATAACAACAAAACCAAAATAAGAAGTACACAGATCCAAGGTAAAGAATCCCTGATTGAAGAACTTGGGCTTACTTTCATGTCATGTTGAGGCTTTGATTTAAAATTTAGTAAAGGAAATTTTTTTTTTTTTTAAGCAATTGGGGTTAAGTAACTTGCTCAAGGTTACATGGCTAGTCATTATTTATGCGTGGGTGCTCATTTTCTGAGGCCGGGTCTGATCTCGGGTCATCCCAACTCCGAGGCCGGCGCTCTTACTCACTGCGCCACCTAGCCGCCCCTTTAGGGCAATTGGGGTTAAGTAACTTGCCCAAGGTCACACGGCTAGGTTTTTGTTTGTGCGGATTAAGTGTCGGAGGCCGGCTCCGAACTCAGGTCCTTCTGATTCCAGGGCCGGCGCTCTATTCACTGCGCCACCTAGCCGCCCCAGTAAAGGAAATTTTTAGCTCAATTAATTTGTTTGCAAATATTTAATACTTTCCTACTGATTTAAATTCAATAATGACTTCTACTTATTTATTTTCTAAATGAGATCTGTGATTTCATTGGTTGAGAAAGCTCCCTATGAGAAACTCTTACCAAAGCAGATATGGGTTCTTCTTCATTATAGTCTTAATGGGTTACCTGTGGCAGTAGGAGGTTATGTAACTTGTCCAGGGTCACACAGAGAGGAGGTAGGTATCAGAAGCAGGATTAGAACTCAGATCTTTATGACTCTAAGGCCAGTTCTCTATTGACAATACTTCCTACTAAATAATAACTTTTACAAACAGAATGAAAAGCATTATATATATAGTACTAAATAATTTACTCCTTATAGTAACTCTGTGAAGACAGGAAGGATAAGTATTGTTGTCCCCATTTTATAAGTGATGAAACCAAGACTCAGAAAAATGAAATGACTTGACAAAGGTAAAAAAAGGTAGTGAGTGGTGAACTGCATTTGAACCCATTTTGAGGAATCAAATTATTAGATATTGTTAGCCTTAATAATCAGTAATTTAATTGGGATTAATTAGCATATTCATTTTAATTTTTTTAAACCTTAGGAGTTACTAGGAATAGAAGGTAAATGTGAATTCAATTTGATAGTCACCTGTCCCTTAAAAAATAAATTTAATTCATTTCTTTTTTTATTTTTATTTTATTTTTTTCTCTTGGGTTGTTTGATTTTTTTTAAACAAATGCTTTATTAACTTCTGTTTTACGTCATTCATTTCCGCCAGATTTTGAGTTACAATCATTTCTCCCACCCTGTTTTTCCCCTACCCACCCTCCCAGAATAGCAGTCCCGCAAGATATCGCTTCCTCCAATCTGCTCTCTCCCATACCTTCTCCCATACTCCCTTTGACTTTTCCATTAGAGGAAGGTGAATCTTTGTGTCCCAATGCCTGCACATGTTTTGCATAGCTAGACATGTACAACATATACTGAATTACTTATCTCCCCAGAGGGAATGGGTGACAAGGGAGGAAAGAAATGGATCTGAAATTCAAGGTCTTAAGATTAAATGTTTCAAATATATATAAATACTATTATTAATTTAATTCATTTCAAATGCTTTTGAATCACAGAATATTATGGTGCCAAATATACCAAATGAGCTCATATTCTGAAATGAAACAATATTTTGTAAACTAAAATAAAGTTCTTAGAGAGTGGCGCAACAAAGATACAATGTTGATTGTCATGATGATGACATTCAATGCATGAAGATTCCTTTTAGGTTCTGAATCATAAAGAAATCTTCGCTCTTGCCCACTAGACCTTGGCCAATTTGATAATACCTCTAAGCCTGAGTTTCCCCAACTGTTATCTGGAAATAATGGAATGACCCCATTGTTTTCATGCAACAGAAGGAGGCTAATAATTTTTGAGCTTCATAGGAAAAGATGAAGTCCTATAGTTTGAATATATCACGGGGCAGCATTTTCATGTCAGTATTTTGGTCAGAGAAAGGAGGAGGAAACAAGTTGCTCTTTTTGCCAGAGGGATAAAGGATACAGATGTGGACTTCTGCATATACTTTTAGCCAGGGTCATTATGGATATTGGTTTTCTGCTCAAAATACCGTTCCTCCCTTCCCCCCCATCCCCAAGGGAAGAGTCAGCAGTAAGGACATATTGAGAAATAATTCTGATTTTAGAAAAAAAGGCATAAATAAGAATTAATTTTTTTAAAAAAAGCAAAACTGACATAGGTACTGTATATTAGTCCAAAAAGAAGTTTTCGTCTAATGACGTTCAAAGAAAATCACTTAACCTTTTTATTTTAGAGATGTTTTGAAATGTTTTAAAACTGTGATTAAAACAAAGTCACTTAAATGTCACTGAACAGAAATTTAAGAGAGTACTGTTTACACTGGCAGTGAGAAAATGTTCTAAAATGAAGTCAGAATGTACCCAATTATCAAAACATGATTGTTTCAGACACAGGTGTCTTTGGATGCTTTTGGAGGAAGGGCTGAGAGAAGACAAAATGGAAGAGGCCTCCAAAAGACTGTAGAATCAAATATCTGCAGGAGAAAGACAATGATAAACTCGTTATGTTCCCTCCCTGCTGGCCACCCCTCCCCCAGATATCTTGTCTCCACAAGGAAACTGTAAGCTTCTTGAGGAGGGGAATCTAAATTTTCCTTGCATTTCCCATAGTTTCCCCTGCTTCAGTGCCAGGCAAATTTACTGAAATGAATAAACAAAGGACACATTTTCACCCCTTTAGATCCATTGCCTCCTAATATGTGTAGTGGGAAATATGGCTAAACTATTTCTATGTATTCAGAGTAAGGGGCTAGATATCCCCAAATTGGTATGTGATTTATGAGGTGAACTAAATGCCTCATTTTCCCCTCCTTTGCTCCTCAAAGATCCTTCTAGCTCTCAATATAAGTTTTCCACTTGACATTCAGATGACTATCTTGACCTAAAGGCCTACCTTCTTAGGAAGGTTGATATTCCACATAAATTAGTAAAAGAACAATAAGGAATATTTTATGAGAAAGTGTGAATGAAAATCATGTCAGATGAAAAAGTACACAAAAGCTGAGAGCTGCACTACTCATACTGATGAATTTATAGACCTACCAAGGTTTTTAAAAAATGTTATTTTATTTTAATTTTTTGCTTTTTGGAGGGGGGAAGGCAGGAAAATTGGGGTTAAGTGACTTGCCCAAGGTCACAAGCTAGTTTTGTGTTAAGTGTCTGAGGCCAGATTTGAACTGAGGTCCTCCTGACTCCAGGGCTGGTGTTCTATTCACTGCACCACCTAGCCGCCCCCAAAATGTTATTTTATATGTCAAGTAACAAGTATTTGGGCAGCTAGGTGGAACAGTGGAAAGAGTGTCAGACCTGGAGTTGGGAAAACTGATCTTTCTGAGTTCAAATCTGGCCTCAGACATTTACTAGTTGTGTGACCCTGGGCAAATCACTTAACCCTGTTTGCCTCAGTTCCCCATTCTTTGTGTGTGGTTTGTCCTTTATTCTTGAAGAGGACCATAACATCAGAGAGATGATGATGTGATTTGCAATTGACTTTGATGCAAAATGAGCTGGAGAAGTAAATGACAAACTACTCCAGTATCTTTGCCAAGAAAACTCCATACGGGACCACGAAGTCAAATAAGACTGAAAAACAATACTACAACAACAATATAAGTACTTATATATTTTCTCTCCAGTTAACTACCAAGTTTAAAAGAAAAAGAGAAAACTGAACACATAACAAATATTCATCATCAAACAAAACAAATCAACATATTGGTCATGTTCATAAATATACGTCTCATTCTGCATCATGAATCCATTACCTCAGTTAAGAGGTGAGTAGTATTGATCTTCATCAGTACTCTGATGTACTGATAAATTGGTCATTACATTAATCAAAGTGCTTAATATTTTTTTTGCCTTTACAAGGTTGTTAATTTTGAATAAGTTATTGCTTTAATTCACCTCACTCTGCATATGTTTATATAAGATTTCCCAGGCTTCTCTGAAACCTTTTGTTATTTCTTATAACACGATGGCATTCTATGGCAATAAGTTTCTACATATTGTTTTGCCTTAGTTCCCACCCTTATTTCCCAGTTCTTAAAAGAGCTGCTCTAAATATTTTTCTATATGTGGGTCTTTTTCATTTTTTAAAAATCTCTTTGGGGAGTTGGCCTGCTTGATATATCACTAGGTCAAAAGATATGTATAGCTAGTGACTTTTGAGACATCCTTCCAAACTGTTTTACAGAACAGCTGAACTATATCATGGGCTCTACTAACAAAGAATTAATGAAGTTATGTTGACCCTCTAGCATTTGTCATTGCCCTGTTTTATTATCTTCACCAATGTAAAGCCTCCTGATGGTTTTAATTTCTGTTTCCATAATTATGAGTGATTTGTGACATTCTTTTTATATGACTGTTGATAGCTTAAATGTCTTCCTTTGAGAACTGCCTGTTCATATCCTTTGACCATTAATGTTTTTCATATTTTGATTTTATTTTTATTGTATAAACACCTTGTTACATTTCTTAACAATCATTTAATTTTTTTTAATCCCAAATTCTCTTTCTCTCTGTCTCTGTCTCTTTCTGTCTCTCTCTATCTCTGTCTCTTTCTCTCTCCCTATTCCACCCATTGAGAAGGCAGGAAATATTATACATGTGAAGTCATGCAAAACATATTTCTGTATTAGCCATGTTGCCAAAAAAGGCCAAGAAAACTAAAGTAAGTGAAAAATAATCTATGTCAATGCATAGAGTTCATAAGTTCTCTCTCTCTGGAAGTGGACAGAATTTTTTAAAATTAATCATTAATCCTTTGGAATTGTCTTGAATCATTGTATTGATCAGAATGGCTAAGTCTTTCACAGTTGATTTTTGTTGCAATATTGCTATTATTGTGTGCAATGGTTTCCTGATTCTGCTCACTTCACTTTGCAGCAGTTCATATAAATCTTCCCAAGTTTTTCTGAAACCATTACCTTATCATTTCTTATAGCACAATTCCCTAATTTATGGCATACCCTCAATTTCCAATTCTTTGCCACCACAAAAGAACTGCTATATTTGTTTTTGTACATATAACTTCTTTTCTTATCTTTGAGATACAGACCTAGTGGTGGTATTACTGGGTCAAAATCTATGGACAATTTTATACCCTTTCAGGCAGAATTCCAAATTGTTCTCCAGAATGGTTGGACACTTCACAACTCTATTAACATATTTTTCCACATCCCTTCCAGTATTAGTTGTTTTCATTTTTTGTCATGTTAACCTATCTGATAGGCTAATAGGTGGTACCTCAGAATTGTTTTGATTTGCATTTCTCTAATTATTAATAATTTAGAGTATTTTTTCATGTAACTATTGCTAACTTTGATTTCTTTTTCTAAAAACTTCCTGTTCATATCCTTTGATCATTTATCAATTGAGTAATGACTTTTTTAAATATAAATTTAGCTCAGTTCAATATTTTAGAAATGAGACCTTTATCAGAGAAACTTTTGGTACCCCCCTCCCAGTTTCCTGCCTTCCTTTTAATTTTGGCTACATTGATTTTGTTTGGGCAAACACTTCTTGATTTGATGTAATTAAAATTATATATCTTACCTTCCATCATGTTCTCTCTTTCTTGTTTTTTTTTAAATAAATTCTTCCCTTGTTCATAGGTCTGACATGTAAAAATGTCCGTTTTCCCCTCTTTTGCTTATATCATCACCTCTTATGGCCAAATTATACACCCATTTGACTTTATTTTTGTACATGATGTTCTACATCTATTTTCTGCCAGACTTCTTTCCAGTTTTCCCAGAAGTTTTTGTTAAATAGTGAATTCTTGCCCCAAATTCTTGGATCTGTGGATTTATCAAACACTAGATTGCTATGGTCATTTACTACTATATATCATGTACCTAATCTATTTCACTGATCCACCACTGTTTCTTTTCATGTACCAGATTATTTTGTTGATTACCACTTTGTAATATAGCTTGAAATCTAATATTGCTAGTTCTTCCTGCACATTCCCTCCCCCTGCATTGGTTCCCTTGATAATACTGATCTTTTGTTATTCCAGATGAATTTTGTTATTAACTTTTTCTAGCTCCATAAAAGTTATTTGGTAGTTTTATTGGTATGGCATTGGCAAAGTGAGTTCATTTAGGTTGAATTGTCATTTTTATTGTATTGGCTTGGCCTAGCTATAGGTAATGAATATTTCTCCAATTGTCAACATCTGTCTTTATTTGTGTGAAAAGTGTTTTATAATTGTGTTCATATAGTTCCTTAGTGTGTCTTAGCAGGTAGACTCCCAAGTATTTTATACAGTTTGTAGTTATTTTAGTTGGAATTTCTCTATCTCTTTCTGCTGTTTTGTTAAAATATATAGAGACACTATGATTTATGTGGGTTTACTTTACATCCTGCCACTTTGTTAAAGTTGTTGATTATGCAAATTCATTTTTTAGTTCACTCTAGGGTTTTCTAAACGACCATTATCTCATCTGCAAAGAGTGATAGTTTTATTTCCTTGTTACCTATTCTTATTACTTTAACTATATTTTCTTATTGTCAAAGCTAGCATTTCTGGAATAATATTGAATAATAGTGGTGATAATAGAAATTCTTACTTTACTCTTTTTTTCCCCTAATTAAACAAATGCTTTATTAACTTCTGGTTTACATCATTCATTTCCACCAGATTTGGAATTACAACTTTTCCCCCATTTTTCCCCTACCCACCACCCCAGAATAGCAGTCCCATAAGATATCCCATCATCCAGGCAATTGGGGTTGGGTGACTTGCCCGGGGTCACACGGCTGGGTTTTTGTTTGTGTGTTGGGTGTCTGGGGCCGGATCCGAGCTCAGGTCCTTCTGACTCCAGGCCCAGTGCTCTGATCGCTGCACCACCTAGCTGCCCCAAGGAAGGGATGATTCTTAAGGGGTGAAGTAAAGAGGTGAGAGAGGAAAGTGGCAAGAGGAGATGGAGAGAGATAGGGTAGGGTAAACTATCCCATGTAGAAGAGGCAAGGGGAAGTAGTTGCAGGGGAGGGGAAGAACAGGAAGGCAAAAAGGCAAAAGCATATTCTCATTGAAGTTGGCTCAAGGAGAGAACCACATACATACTAAATGGAATATCTTACCCTCACTCACTCTCCTGAGTAGGGGAAAGGAGGATGAGAGGGGGGATGATGGAGGGGAGGGCATTCTGGGGGGAGGGGAGATTGGAAGTACCCACTATCAAAGAGGGACAAGATCAAAGTAGGGAATGGACCAGGTGGGAGGTGAGACAGGTGGGAGGGAAATATAAGCAGTCTTTTACAATATATCTACTATGGTAATGTTTTGCATAGCTATACATGTACAACACATACTGAATTGCTTATCTTCTCAGAGGGAGTGGGTGACAAGGGAGGAAGGGAATGGATCTGAAAATTGAAGTTTTAAAATTAAATGTTTCATAAGATGTCCAAGCATTGGGGCCCAGAGATTCACCTTGCCCTAATGGTAAAGTCAAAGGGGGTATGGGAGAAGATATGGGAGAGAGCAGGATAGAGGAAGCGATATCTTGTGGGACTGCTATTCTGGGGTGGTGGGTAGGGAAAAAATGGGGGAAAAATGTAACTCATAATCTGGTGGAAATGAATGATGTAAACCAGAAGTTAATAAAGCATTTGTTTAATTAAAAAAAAAAAGATATCCCCTCATCCAATCTGCTCTCTCCCTTATCTTCTCCCATACCCCCTTTGACTTTACCATTAGGGCAAGGTGAATCTCTGTGCCCCAATGCCTGCACATCTTATCTCCCAATTACATGCAAAATAGTATTAATAATAGTTTTTATTTATATTTGAAACATTTAATTTTAAAACTTCGAATTTCAGATCCATTCCCTTCTTCCCTTGTCACCCACTCTCTCTGGGAAGATAAACAATTCAGTATGTGTTGTACATGTATAGCTATGCAAAACATTACCATAGTAGGTATATTGTAAAATACTGCTTATATTTCTCTCCCACCCATCCCACCCCCGCCCTGATCCAATCCCTACTTTGATCCTATCCCTCTTCGAAAGTGGGTACTTCCAACCTCCCCTCCTCACTGAATGCCCTCCCCTCCATCATCCCCCCCTCATCCTCCTTCCCCCTACTTTCCTGCAGGGTGAGATATCCCGTTTAGTATGTATGTCATTCTCTCCCTGAGCCAAATTCAATGAGAATATGGTTTTGCCTTTTTGCCTTCCTGTTCTTCCCCTCCCCTGCAACCACTTCCCCATGCCTCTTCTACATGAGATAATTTATCCTGCCCTGTCTCTCCCCATCTCCTCTTGCCACATTCCTCTCTCACCTCTTAACTTCACCCCTTAAGTATCTTCCCTTCCCACCAAATTTGACCTGTGCCCCCTATCTATGTATACCTGTAAACATATATACACACATTCACATATGTATTCATATAACCATATACCCTTCTTCAATTATTTTCATACTGAGAAAGTTTTCATCAGTCACAGTTATTGTTTTTCCATGTAGGAATGTAAATAGTTCAACTTTGATAAGTTCTTTTTGATTTCTTTTCCCTGATTACCTTCTCAAGCATCTCTTGCTTCTTGTGTCTGAATGTCAAATTTTCTATTCAACTCTGGTTTTTTCCTCAAGAATGCTTGAAAGTCCTCTATTCCACTGAATGACCATATTTGCCCTTGAAACAAGATGCTCAGTTTTGCTGGGTATGAGATTCTTGGTTTTAATCCCAGCTCTTTTGCCCTCTGGAATATCATATTCCATGCCCTTCAATCCCTCAGTGTAGAAGCTGCCAGGTCCTGTGCTATTCTGATTGTGTTTCCACAAGATTGAAATTGTTTCTTCCTGGCTGCTTGTAGCATTCTCTCCTTGATCAGGGAATTCTGGGACCTGACCATAATATTCCTAGGAGTTTTCTTTTGAGGATCTTTTCCAGGAGGTGATTGGTGGATTCTTTCAACCTCTATTTTGCCCTCTGGGTCTAAAACATCAGGGCAATTTTCCTTGAGAATTTCTTGAAGGATGATTTCTAAACTCTTTCTTTGATCATGGCTTTCAGGTAGTCCAATAATTTTAAATTCTCTCTCCTGGATCTATTTTCCAGGTCAGTGGTTTTTCCCATGAAATATTTCACATTGCCTTCTATTCTTTCATTTGTTTGGATCTGTTAACAGCATCTTGATTTCTTATAAAGTCACTAGCTTCCATTTGCTCCAGTCTAACTCTGAAGGAATGAATCTCCTCAGTGAGTTTTTGAGATTCTTTTTCCATCTGGCAAATTTGGCTTTTTAAGGCATTCTTCTCTCCATTGCCCTTTTGAGCCTCCTTTGCCATTTGAGTTAGTCTATTTTTTAAGGTGTTATTTTCCTCAGTCAGGCTATTGACTCTCATTTCATACTTTTCCTGCATCCTTCTCATTTCTCTTCCTAATTTTTCCTCCACTTCTCTTATTTCATTTTTAAAGTCCTTCTTAAGGTCCTCTATAGCCTGTAACCCACTCATATTTTCATTTGGGGCTTTTGGTACAGGATTTCTGACCTCACAGTCCTCCTCCTGTTCCATTCTTCGATCCTCTTTGCCCCCCAAATAGGAGTCTAATGTTGAATTTTTCTGTTTATTTTATTTCCTTTGCCTAGGCATGTTGCCACTCACTTACTTGACTTTTGGGCTTGTGCCATAGTAGGACTCTGCCACCAGACAGGGGAGCTTCCATCCCAAATGTTGGGGTCTTCAAAACTGCCGGAGGCAGTTGTTAGGTGGCCTCTGTAAAGCCTTCACATGCTCTGGCAAGCTGGATACCCACCCCAGACCTCCACCCCAGACCACAATCCAGATCCAGGGAGGTTAAAACAAGAGCGATTACCCCCCCAAGACTGATTGCTGGATCCCCCTACAGTTTGCAGGCCAGGAGCTGAAGCTGCCACTGAAGCTGCAAAATGACCTCTGTCCCACATCTCAGCTGCTACTCTCCCCCAGGGGAAGAAGCTTACACATTCCCCAAATACTGGTCCCAAAGTCCATAGGGGACTGACCTCACACTTTGTCCTAGGCATATCTGTGTTGATAATTCTGGAATCACCACAGCTGCTGGTGTTCTGGGGTCCCTCCAGCTGGCTGCTTGCCTGGCTGCCCTGGGGCTAAAACCACAGTTCAGGCGGGCCTGGACTCAGCTCCCAGAGCACTGAGCTGGCCACTCCCTGCAGGGCTGCCCGGCTATCCTCAGTGGGAGGTTAGCTTCTCTGTGTCATTCTGTGGGTGCTGGAGCTCCAGAAGTTGTTCAGAGTCCACCTTTTACATGGTTTGGATGTGGTGTGGACGAGAGGGCCTTGGAAGTGCTGTTTCTACTCTACCATCTTGGCTCCGCCTCCTTCTTACCTTACTCTTGATCTTATTGTTAGCATTTTATTTCAAATTTTTTGCATTAAAATTTACTAGGGAGATTGGTCTGTAGTTTTCTTTCCCTGTTTTTGGCTTTCTGTTTGACCATTTATCAGTTGAGGAACAGTTCCCAGTAAAGTTTTTAATGCTTTTAAAATTCTATTAATTTAAATATTCTTCAAAAAATTCTCTCCCTCCCTCCAGCCCAAACCCATCCATTGAAAAGGTAAGTGATATGATATCAATTATACATGTGACATCATGGGAAACGTATTTACATATTAGCCATTTTTAAAAAGCAAGAAAAATTGAGAAAGTGAAAAAAATTATACTTCACTTTGTATCAGAATTTTTCATTTCCCTCTCTGGAGGTAGATAGCATTTTTCATCATGAGTCCTTTGGAATTGTTTTGGATCATTGTACTGATCAGAGTAGCTAAGTCTTTCACAGTTGGTCATCGTTACGATATTGCTGTTACTTTGTACAATGATATTTTGGTTCTTCTCACTTCACTCTGCATTAGTTCATCTAGGTCTTTCCACATTTTTCTGAAACATTCCTCTCATCATTCCTTTTTTTTTGGCAGGGGAGGGGGGAAGGCAAGGCAATTGGGATTAAGTGACTTGCCCAAGGTCACAAAGCTAGTAAGTGCTAAGTGTTTGAGGCTGCATTTGAACTCAGGTCCTCCTGACTCCAGGGTGAGTGCTCTATTCTCTGCGCCACCTAGCTGCCCCTCTCTCATCATTTCTTATAGTACAATAGTACTCCATCACAGTCATATACCACAGCTTGTTCAACCATTCTGCAATTCATGGGTATTCCCCAATTTCCAATTCTTTGCCACCACAAAAAGAGTTTCTATAAAGTATTTTTGTACATATACATCCTTTTCCCCCTTAATCTATTTGAGATGCAGACCTAGTAGTCTCATTACTAGGCCAAAGTGTATGCATAGTTCTATAGCTTTTTGGGCATAGTTTCAAATTGTTCTCTACAATGGTTAGACCAGTTCACATTACTGTACATTACTGTACCTATTATTATACATCTACCTAAGCTAAATGATTTTTTTAAAAAAAAAAGATTAAAGAGCAAACTCTATGGATCTACTGCCATAAGGATCCACTTGCTTGTCAACAAATGCCTCTGTGAAAATCAATAAACATTATTAAGTGTCCATTACATGTAAGACACTGAAAATACAAGTTTTAAAAAATGACATAGTTTATGCTTAAAAACTGAAGGATTAATGGAGCTAATTAACTGGGTCCCAAAACAGTTTGCAAAACAGATACTGGATTTCTTTTTTGAGGACATGGAAAATGGGATTCTTCAAGAAAGTAGAATGTGTTAAAAAGCTGGGCCTCTGAGGCTCTCAGCCATGGACAAAGCATGCATCATTCACTAGTTTCATGCAATACTCTTGTCATTCTCTTCTGATCCTTGTTGTTGGAGGAGACAAAAGGCAACTCAGCTTACTTTGTACTACAGATGAGGCATCTGCCTTTTCTTTGTCTTCTTCCTTATGCACATATAATGCAAAAAGCTCATTCTCATAGGGAACTGGAGAATGAGTAGATGCAAGGAGGGAATATAGAAGAAAAAGTAGCTCCCACCCCTTTTGCTACTGCTATCACTAGTTTCCTTATAGTTGCAAGAATATAAAGCCTTTTACTATTTCAAACAGGATACATTTAGGCTAATAGATTAATCATGTTATACCTTCATTGTGAAAGGCACAAAGTGCCCTAACACTAAAGAAGAATTTATGGATTTATGATTTAGTTTCAAGCCATTGAGGTGTTTGAGTATTTGCCAGCCTCCATTCTCTTCTTAATTAACGAGCCTTTGCATGTACTGATTACCATGAGCTCCACTTACAAAAGCAAATGGGCATATGGAGCATCACTGATTCAATACACGGAGATACTGATCTTAACAAATTGATGGTAATAAAGAGACTACAGGTAAATGACCCACTTTGTTGTTGGAAACTTCATTATTAGACGAAGAAATAATAGAGGAGGAAAGAGATACTTGATGTCAGAATGGGGTTGGGGGAAAGTAGGAAAATGTCATTCAACTCAAACTAAAATAATCTCCAGTATTTATGGCAAACGTAAAATATGCATCTGGGAGTCTTGTGGCAGAGGGAAAGCTAGAAGTGAAGGAAGCCTGAGTCATGAATGATAGGGGAGGATTATGTTACATTAAACCAGCTCCAGGGTCTGGTAAAATCTAGTGATTGTGGGACAGGGGATCCTTGGCCCTCAGAAAGTCCCCTGGAATAGACCTATAGGAGCAGTAGAAGTGGCCTCCTCTTTCTCTTCCCTCCTGGGATCACATAGAGGATACAAGGAAAGAGTAGGGATTTTACAGTCCCCCAGAAAAGATACAAGGAAAGAAGTACATCTGTTTACTGTATAACTAGCCTTATACATGTGCTGAATTCAAGGGCCTATCCCAACTACTTCCTGAGATTTGAAACTGTCTAACCAGGGGAATAATGATAACAGTGACATTTACATAATGTTTGAAGGTATACACAGGATTATAATACATGATTTAATTTGATCTAAATAGCAATTTGATGAGGTAGGGACTGTAAATTTATCATTGACCTCATTTTGTGGATGCCTCATTGGAGTATCAGAGAGACTCTGAGTTATCAGACTCTGAGTATCAGAGACTCTGAGTGGTACAGGGGATACAGAGCTGGGCCTGGGCTTAAGAATACTTGAGTTCCAATCCAATTTCAGATACTTTACTAGCTATGGGACTATAGGCAAGTCACTTAACCTGTTTGCTTCAGTTTCCTCAACTGTAAAATGGTGATTTTTTCTAATTTCTCTTTTCAGGTTGAATAAATGGGTTTAATAGTTACTATTTGTGATATTTTGCGTAACCACCATTGAGTGGGAAGGAGCTAAGTTGTCAAGGGTAAGTTAAGGGCTATACCCCCTCCCCCTTGAGAATTACCAAGGAAGGAGCTTTCCTTCTGAAACCCTAAATAACTATAGGTATATATTATTCTAGCCTGATATCCCTCTTAGAGATAAAGGAGGAAAGGAACAAGCAACCACCCATGGCCTTTCTCCTGCTCTCCATGAGGTATAAATAGCAGTCTCCCTTGGAATTTATGAGTAGAGTGATAAAGCATTTATCAAGCACTTACTGTGCTAAGTGTTAGGGATATGGATAGAAAAGTGAGACAGTTCCTGCTCTCAGGGAGCTAACATTCTAAAGGGGGAGACAATACATATGGAAGGTTTCAACTGTAGGTCAGACGGTAAAGTCCTGCTGCCCTTAGAGGGGGAAACCAAAGCAATGTTAATGTCTTCTCCTTAATGTTATTTCTACTGATAAAATCATATCAGGTTCAGATATTGAACCATTTGACAGTGCCAAGCCTTTGGTAGCTAGAACTAACTTTCCTCAGTCCTTAGGAGCTGTGGTTGTAGCACCTGTAGGCACAGTTGCCAGGATCCATGTCAACAGGGGCTGCTTCCCAGGATGATGGCTGAGGGCCCTGGGCAGGAAGTAATGCTACTCCCATCAGGGTCCCCATCAAGATCTGAGGGGAGATGGTGGTCAAGGTGGTGGTGGTGGTAATGGCTTGACTTGCCTATCTTTCCCTCGGGTTACCTTGGCACTCTGGCTAGGCTTGCTTGCCTGTCTTATGGATGGCATTTGTTGACAGGTGGCAGAGATGTATAGCCCTTCTCCATGTGAGCTGCTTCCTCTGAAGATGAGCTAGAACCACCACTGGGGAGTGTGTCTGGGGGTTCTGCTTCTTCCAGGGAGTCTGTTCTTATTTTCCTATTGGTAGTTGTTGGTCAGCAGTTGTTGATGGTACATATGAGGAAGGCGAATGCCCTCTCAACAATGATTTCTCCCCTCAACGATAGCTATGGGGGTTTGTATGGAAGTAGATCTGGTAGTTTATGGGGCATTGCTATTCATAGGGCTCTTAGCTTCAGGGTTTTGGGCTGTCCCCATCAGGTTCTGAAGAAAGATGGTGGTTAAGATAGTGGTGGTGGTTTGACTTGCCTGGCACATGCTATGCCCTGTGTCCTTATTAGGGCTCCATGCTGCTTCAGCTAGGTTGTCATGCCTGTCCCATGTGTGGCAGTTGGCTATTCTGTGGTTGTCCCTGAAGAGGCTGTCCAGGTTCCAGAGATATCTATTCATGTCACCTGCTAGCCATGTCTATACTTTTAGACAACTCATGTGAACATGTCTGTTTTACATGGCATATATATCCTACACTTTTTTCAAAGCAACCTAAGATCTCTTGCTATCTTCTCTGCTGATGTTCTCCTTACCCCTCCACCTGGAATAGCACTATCTAGACAAGAAGACCAAATACCATATTCATCCCTCTAGGGAGTTAATCCATTCAGCTTTGGAACTTCACTTTGGAGCTGAACTGTTGTAACTTGAGTAAATGAGGGCTAATTCATTTTGGTCACATTTTCTAGGTGTCTCAAGACCATGCTGTTTCATATATATCCACTCCAAACATCTGCCTAGTCACCATGTACTTCTGCCCCACTCTGCCATTTTTTCTTCTAGTTATAGAAAGAGTAATCAATCCAACACTACCCTAGAAAGGTCATGGAAGACAGTTGACTGATCTATGGTTCCAATCACCATTCCCATAACTCACCAGATAAAAGCTCCTTTTCTTGCTCACCATTCCTTGAAAAATATGTCCTTGCTATATGAAAATGTAAGGGGTCCCTTGAGGGCAAGACCTATCTTATCTTTGCATTTGCATAACTGGCAGTTGGCACAGTGCCTTGTACTTAGTTGATGCTTAATACAGTGTGTTTCATTAATTAATTCTCATTTGCTCTTTTGGCTGCCATATCATATTGCTGATTCATATGAATCTTGTAGCCCACTAGAATCCATTGTTTGCTACCCTCCATTGTTGGGGGGTTTTTACATTAACTATTTTTGTCTCATCCTATACTTGTGCAGTTGATTTTTCTGAATCTAAGAGCAGGATTTTGTTTTTATTCCTATTCAATTTCTTCTTATTAGCTTCAGCCCAGCATTCACAGAATGACAGCACTTAGCACAGTGCTTAGCACTTGATATCTAATGAATGCTTGTTGACTTGACAGTATCCAACATTTGGAAGCAATCTAAGAAACTATCTATCAAAATTGTTTTCTTATTTAAAGAATCTCCTATATGACATACCCAACAAGTCAAGATCTAGGCTATCAAACTAATTTTGGATTTTGATTCTGTCACTTAATATTTTTGCTATTCTTTGGAGTTTACTGAATCAGCAAATTTGATTGGCTTGATTCAAGTCATTGATTTCTGGATCAGGATTTAGTCTGGTATATTTTGTAGATACAGTTAGAGGAGTTGTGCATGTGTGTCATGGGGAGGGCACCTCACTTTACTTTTTGCTAGTCTACCCTCTTGACTCTGCCTGCATTTATCTCTCTTTTCCATAAGAATAGTGCAAAAGATTTTTGTGCAATGTTTTAATAAAATCTAGGTAAACTACATTTACAGCATATGTGAAAAAAAAAAGGAAATGAAATTAGTCAGGCATTATCTGATCTTGATGAAGCTTTTCTGCTTCTTTGTGATCACAACTTCCTTTTCCATATAGTAATTAACAACTTCTTCAATCATATGTTCTAGAAATTTGCCAGAAATTGAAGTAAAATTACTGACCTATAGTCCACAAACTCCTCTTTCTTGCCTTTTTGTTTTTGTTCTTTTGAAAACCAAGACAACGTTTGCCATTCTCTAGTCCTGAGGCTCCTGCACATTTTCTACAACATTTCAGAGATAACTAACATTGAGTCAACAATCAAAGCTACTAGTTCTTTCAGTTCTATGGGAGGTCATTCACCTAGGCTTGGTGACATTAAAGGTAAGTTAAGTGCTTTCTTACAATCATACTTTTGCAATGACATACTTTTCTCAGATTTAACTCTTCTTTAGCCATTGTCCCCCTAATAGAATATAAACTCCTTGAAGGAAGGTATGATTTTATTTCTGCCTTTGTACCCCTACTTACAAGCTATTTGGAGTAGGCCTTGTTAATTCAGGCTCAATGACTTGCATGCTATTTATTTATTTATTTATTTATTAAGTTTTTACATAGTCTATTTATGCTCCAATAAAAAATTATCTTCTCAGATAAACATCATCCATAGTGTCTTGTATTCCTTCTTTGTGCCAGCACAGGCATTTGCCTTTATAATACCCCTGACTTCCTTCATTCTGTTCTCTGGTTCCTTTCACTGCTTTCTTGATGTCTTTTTCTTCTCATATAGGTCATGCCTTACAAATCTATGTTTTGGCTCATTTTTCTTTGCATAGTCAAGGAGATAATAAATTATGCCAAAGCCTGTTGTTTTGCCACCACCAATATGGGTTCTGAATCCAAAGACAAAAATGATGTCTGGAGTTATCTTGTACATCTTGTCCAGTTTTTCTCGAATTTCAGTCTGTGAAGGCACTGTTGGCCTTTCCAGGATGAAGGACATCCATAACCATCTTACACTGAAGAAGTCTGTTTGTCATGAACTTCCTGGCTCTGATGGCTACAGTGACATTCATGGTGGCAGCCATCTCCTTGAGCAGCAGAAGAGGGACAGGTGACTTGTATATTATTTAACAGTTAAGGAAAGGAGGCTTACTTAGACATTAAAAGGATATTCATCAAGGATAGTCCTGCACTTAATCCAGGTTGATGCAGCTTCCTTTGTCTCCATATGGATAAAGGTTTGGTCAGCAGATCAGGGTATGGTGACTCCAATGGTCCTGGGATAGCTTCCAAATATGAAGACCCTGATCATGCACAGGGACAGGCTTTTCTACACTCTTAGATCACTTAGGATCTATGTCAAAATGGTTACCAAGACACTGCTTCAAGAGAGGTACAACTTGAATGTCACCACTACCACCCTCTCCCCAAGCAAGTCCCCTGATAGCTTGGTCACCTTTTAGGGAAGAACTACACTAACCCATGTTGTGGGAGGAGGAAGAGAACCTGGTAAATATCATACTAGCACAGTGCCTAACAAGTAGTAGGTACTTAATAAATGATTGCTGATAGATTGATTTACTAATATAAAAATATTCTGTTTCAGAGAAAAACAAAATAAATTTGAGTTATTCCTGCTTTCTTTCCATCATTCCCACAATCATACTATCTATCCAAGCAGAGCCTCATCTATGACTGTCTTCATCTTTCCCTGACAACCTTAACTCATTCTGACCCTTAACCTTTTGACAGAATTTTTACAGAATCATACCATACTTTCGTATTTATTTTTCATTGTCTGTCCCTGCTTCTATCTTCTGTAAAAACATTTTAAAAATTAAAGTTGTTAATGAGTTCTCTTTTTATCCAAACTGATCTGTAGGCAGCCCCCCTTTTCCTTCTCATCATATTTGTTTTTTTTCATTGTGTTTTCAACATTTCATTCTTGAGAATTCCTCATGCTTTCTAGGTTGACTGTCACTATAGAATTTTAGGACAAAAGCTGCTACCTACCCTTTCTCAGAATTCTTTGAAATCTGCTTTCCTAAAATCCAGGCTGTGTGTAATATTCCGCTTACATACTGATTATGCAACTCTGGACAGATCAATTCCTTCTCCAGTGGCCCAGGCAAATCCTTAAAACTTGGAGTTGCAGGAACTGATCTGCTCTGGTGGAAGAAGTTTCTTCACTGACAGTTACTCTATATCAATAAAATCATAGATCTGGTCCAAGCCACAAGAACAACAGAATTATGCCATTCCTCATAATCACTGTATGAGAAACATTTATGAACGTCTTTCAATCTACAATCTATTCCATTTTACCCTGTACTACTCACTTTGTCTATTGCCCAAGGACCAGGATAGCTAAATATTGAGTAACTCATCATAGAAGATTAGCCCATTACCTCTATTCAATTTAATTACTGTTTATTAAGCATCTACTAGTTACAGGGCACAGTTCTGGACAATTAGGAATATGAAGACAGAATAGCACACTTCCTCAAGGATCCTACATTCTACCAAAAAAAATGCAACATATATATGTGTGTGTGTGTGTGTGTGTATATTTATACACACATATATGCCACAGGTAAGTAAATACAAGGCAATTTGAATGAAAAGATAGACAAAAAATTTGGAGGACCTAGAGTCTATGAAACAGATAAAATTATAAAATGGGCCTCATTCTTTTGTGTGACAAAAGATCCTTGAGGGGAAAGGCTTTCATTTTTTGTATCTGTATCCCCAACACCCAGCATAGTGCCTTGTACATAGCAGGTACTTAAATTGGTAGTAATAGAGTAGCAACACAGTAAGACAGTGGTATCTATGAGTAACTGGCATGTAAATGGTGTGCTGTTACCTTTGAAGGTGGTGCTGCTGTTGGATCTGCTGGAGTTGGAAGTGCTGGTTTTGGAGCTGTTGGTGATGGTGGTGGTGATAGTGTTGTTGTTGCTGCAGCTGCTGCTTTGGGTGTTTTTCCTTCAGTTTCTGCTGTTTGCTGCTGCTGCTGACTGCTGCTGCTGCTGGTGGTGGTGTTACTGATTTTGATGGATGACCTTGCTGCTTCTGCTTCTGCTACTGGTGCTGCTGCTGCTGTTTTTTTGAGGCTGCTGTATTTGTGGTGGTGTTGGTGATGGAGCTAGAGCTTCTGGTGCTATTGGTGCTGCTGGAGCTGCTGATGGTGCTGATGCTATAGCTGGTGCTGGTGCTGGTGCTTGTAGTGTTGGTGTTACTGGTGCTAGTGTTGCTGCTGACCTTGCTGCTTCTGTTATTGGTGGCACTGCTAATGTTGTTCCTGGGGCTGCTGTATTTATAGTGGTGGTGGTGGTGGTGCTGGAGCTACTAGGGCTTGAGCTTCTTCTGGCTTTGGTGATGCACCAGTGATGGTGGTGGAGTTGGTGCTGGAATTGGAGTTATTGGTTGAGTTGGTGCTGGTCTTGGTGGTGATGCTTGTGGCTTTCACACTTGCAGGAAAATGTCATGCCACCATCATCAGTGCCTATGTTCCCACCCTGATGAACCCTAAAGAGGTCAATGGAAAATTTTATGAAGACCTGGAGACCCTTATCATCAATGTGCCCAAAGAAGATGAGCTTATAATTCTGGGAGACTTTAATGCTGGAGTAGCTCAGACTACCAGACTTGGGAGTGAGTTCTAGGGAGGAACATAGTTGGAAACAGTAACATCAATGGTCACTTACTCCTCAAGACTTGTGCATCTCATGTCCTTCTCATCACCAACACTGTCTTCTGTCTACCTAAATGCAATAAAACTTCATGGAGGCACCCTTGAAGCAAACATTGGCATTTAATAGACTGTGTGATTGTAAGGAGAAGAGACAGACAGGATGTGAGCGTGAAGAAGGCAATGTGTGGCACAGACTGTTGGACTGATCATAGACTTATCCTCTCCAAGCTAAATATTCTAATTGAACAAAAGTGATATCCCCAAGGCAAAATGACTACCAGAAGAATTAATGTCAACAGATTAAAGTTCTTCTCTGAATGGGAAGTTTGTTGCTAACTTGAAGTGAAAATTGAGCCAAAATACAGATGGCAACAGTGTAGCCAAAAAGGAGTGAGCAGCTTTCATCTGCGCTGCTCATCTGGGTCAGAATAATCACAAGCATCAAGACTGGTTTGATGAAAATAATGGGGAAATTCTGCAGCTTCTAAATGAAAAACGAGAACTTCACAGAACTTCACAGCAGGATTTACCAGTTCATCCATCTCTAAGAAGGCAGCATTTAATTCCATTAAAAGTAAAGTATAAGCAAAGCTTAGATAGATGCAGGATTCTTGGCTCAGTAAGAATGCAAATAAAATTCAGTTTTATGCTGATAGTAACAATCCAAAGCACTTTTATGATGCCCTGATGGCTATTTATGGGTCAGAGACCTATGGTGCATCCCAACTACTCAGTGCTGATGGAGCCACATTAATTAGCGATAAGGACATGATTCTAGAGAGATGGGCTGAACACTTTCATAATGTTCTCAACAGACCTTCAACAATTAATGCTGAGGCCATGGGCCATTTATATCAGGTTGAAGTCAATCTGTCCCTGGATGAAGTTCCAACTAAAGAAGAGTTTTGAATACCATCAGGCTCCTTTCATGTGGCAAGGTACCTGGGCTGATTCTATTATGCAAAACTGACTGAAATTTTACAGGTTTATATGGCAAGAGGAGGTTATCCCCCAGGAGTTCAAGGATGCCTCCATTGTCCATCTCTATGAAGGTAAAGGAAATATATTGTTCTGTGACAATCACAGGGGAGTCTCTCTCTTAGTCATTGCTGGCAAGATTCTTGCCAAAGTCCTTCTTAATAGGCTGATTCTTCACCTGGCCATCTACTTGAGAGCTAATGTAGTTTCAGAAAGGTCCAAGGAATGGGCAATATGGTGCTTGCTGCCTGACAACTCCATGAAAAATTCCAGGAGCAGAACAGAGGTCTTTATAAAATATTTGTAGATCTGACTAAGGTCTTTGATACTGTCAGTCATGAGGACTTACGAAAAATCATGTCAAAATTTGTCTACTCAGAAAAGTTCATCATCACTGTATGTCAATTTTATGATGTCATGCTTGCTCACATTCTGGATAATGAACAATGGTTTTGTGCTTTCCCAGTCACCAATGGAATGAAACAAGGCTGTGTGCTTGCTCCCATATTTTTAGCATGATATTTGCAGCCATGTTGTCAAATGCCTTCAGTGAGCATGAACCCAGTATCAAGGTCAGCTACTGTGCTGATGATAAATTCTTCAACTTGAAAAGGCTGTATACAAGCCAAGACCAAAGTGGAGCGAGTGTTGGTACATGATTTTTTGTTTGCAGATGATTGTGCACTCAATGCAGCCTCTGAAGCTGAGATGCGACAGAGTATGAATAGATTCTCTGCTGCTTGTGCCAATTTTGACTGAATACCAAGAAAACACAGGTGCTCCATCAGACACCATCACCCATATGTGGAACCATCGGCTATAGCAAATGGAGAAGTTTTGAGTGCTGTGGATAAGTTCACTTACCTTGTTAGTGTACTTTCCATGGATGTAAACATTGATAACGAAGTTGACACATTGTCTGAGCTAGCCCGGTGTTTGGGAGGCTCCAAAGGAAAGTATGGGAGAGAAGAGTTATTAGACTGACTACCAAACTGAAGATCTACAGAGCCATTGTGCTGACTTCATTGTTGTATGCCTGTGAAACCTGGTGATATACCACAGCCATGACAGGAAACGGAATCACTTCCATTTGAATTGTTTTAGGAAGATTCTGAAGATTACATTGCAGGATAAGTTACCAGACACTGAGGTCCTTTCTCAAAGTAAACTGCCAAGCATTCAAACTCTACTTCAGAGAGCTCAACTCCAATGGACTGGCCATGTTCAAATGCAAAATGTACACTTTCAAAAACATTATTTTATGGAGAACTCATACAGGAAAGCCTTCACATGGTGGTCAGAAGAAGGGATATAAGGATATTCTCAAGGTCTCTCTTAGGAACTTTGGAATTGACTGTGTAACATAGGAGACACTGGCACAGGACTGCTCAGCATGGCATGCCCTCATCAAAGAAGGTACTATGCTCTATGTGTGAAACAGAATTGAAATAGCTAAAAAACAACCCCATAACATGTACAAATTTAGAGAATCCACCCCAAATGTTCACATGGACATTTGTGCCTGACCTGTGGTAGAGAAATCTGAGATCATATTGGTCTGATCAGCTAGTCAGACTCACTGAAACTTGACTCTAGCATAGTGATGTCATTTTGGTCCTCTTTGAGAAAGAAGGACAACAACCAACCAATAGAGCAGCAGAAAGAGGAGCAGAAGGTGCTCAACATTTTACCACATCCCAGTTGTGGCAATATCTAAGAGTGTTAATTTAACTATTAGAGATCTCAATGTGAACTCTGACCAATGTTCAACAAAATGACACACTACTGGAAGAACTGAACCATATGCCTATTGACAGAGGGTAGGAAGGATCCCACTGATGGGACAGCTCAGCTCACATTTTTCCTAGGGTTGTGCCCATTTCCCTTCATTGATGAATGGACTAAACAAAAGCTTTACACACGAAGGTACTTTTGCCCTATACAACTACTGCCACCATTAGTCTGATTTGTGAAGGTGAAAAAACAAATGCACAGTTAATTTCATCATGATTTGTAGAAATTTTATTCATTAAGTTCATATGGTTTAGGACTGGAAAGGACATTAGAGGTTACTTAATCCAACTTTATTCTATAGGTGAGGGAAATGAACACCAGAGCACTGATTTGCCTCAAGTCATTCAATAAGGTACAGAGTCAGGATTCAAATCCAGGTCTGCTGCCTTCCCTCAAACTCTCCAACCCCATTAGTAGTCTTTAAGCAAAGACTGGATGTCAAATTTTAGGGTATCCTATAGAGTGGATTCTCATTCAGATGTGGGTTGCATTAGTTGTCCATTGCATTCTTTTCTGTCTCTAAATCCAACAGTCTTTGCATTCCACCAGGGGTGGGGAACCTTCAACCTAGAGGGCACATGTGGCCCTCTAAGTCCTCAAGTACAGCCTTTTAAATACAAAGGCCATGTGTGGCCTCCAGGACACAGGTTCCCCACCCTGCAGCAAACCATAGAGTCACAAATCAAGATTTCACTGTGTTTGATTTCTTCCATGACTAGGAAAGGTAGAATTGCTTCCTGGAGGTGTTGTTAGCTAGAGTAAGCAACATTCTTAGAAAAACTTCTTATACAAAAATATCCTCCCCATAAATTCTGTCAGAACTAGTAATTCAGTGGTGGTGCCAAGATGTGCCCAAACTACAGAAGGCTGGGGTAAGAGTTGGGAAGTCCAGAGATTGAGACATCAGAAAAAGGCAAGGGTTTGGGCATATATAAGACCAAACTGGGAAAGCAATTTTGCTGAGAGGAACATCAGTTCCCTCTCCTCCCTTTCTTCTTCCACTTTTCCTCAGTATTCAATCATCAGGCTCACTGTACCAACTGCAGATACAAGTTTGTTGAGGACCACACTGATAGAATATTCTATCATAAAATGTTTTAACTGCTACCTTGTGACTAGTAAATTCTAGAAGGTCTTCCTTAGCTGAGTTAGCTGAATTCTGCTTGCCCTTTTTCCTTCCTCCTAAATATATTACATTTCTCCAACTTATCCTCCAACATCCAATTTCCTGTTTCCTTAATCCCTTTTACCCAGAATTACTGCCTCAAGCACAAAGTCCTTTCAAACACTCACATTAGTCTAGTTCAATCTCTTTCTCCCCAGGCCCACTCTACCACCATCTACTCTTATACTAGTCACATACATTGTGACCTTTGGAACTTCCATTTTGTTATGAACAAGATGTTCTATGTCCTTGGGTGGGTGGGGGAACCAACTTTTCATTAAGGTCTCCCCTCTCCCCTCTCTCATCTCTCTCCTTTCTTGAAATAATTGAAAGCTGGTTTCCACTATGTCTCTTGTGATCCTCTACAGTGAATCATTTTGCTCCATTCTTCTTGAAATCCCAGGCTATGTGGAATACAATTTACTTTCTTTTAAATGCCTCTTTCTGACCAATGTTTTGCTTCTGTGAAAGAAAGGCAGGAGCACTAGACCCCTGAGCATGGAGTTATTATTCAGTCATTTCTGACCTCAGACACTTACTAACTGTATGATCCTGTGCAATCATCTGACCTTTAAATGGGGATAATACTAGCACCCACCTCCCTGGATTGTTGTGTGGATAAATGAGATAATATTTGTAATTCGCCAATTTTGAAATGCTATATAAATGCTACTTGCTATTTATAATTATTATTATCAATTATTTATCCCCATCTATTATGTGCACCATCTGAAACTGAGGGTTTTCTGACATAATTGCCAAATTTCCTGTTCTTCTCTGGGGTTCTTAGAGGAGTTGGTTACCACTCAAACCTTAACTCTGTCTCTTTGCAGGTACCGTCTACATTCTCACCTTTATCTAGGCTGGGGTTGGTTTGTGTTATCAAATAAAACCTCATATCTCAGGCCCCCATTCCTTGACTCTCTTCATGCAGTACTTATTGTGTGTCAGTAGAGGTCAATTGAATGAATACTTAAAAAACAAACTTAAGCAGAAATTTAGGAAAGTTGATACAAAAGTACACCTTCCTAGTCTGTGATACTTCTAGTTCTCATTAATCCCCTTGTATGTAGGGCAACCCCCCAGAAGTTCAGTTCTCAGCCACTCTCGGCTAGCAATGGACAAGGACACTTACCTAGATAGTCACTTACCTCCATTTATCCCTTTACCTCCTATTCCCAAAATATAGTCCAAGGTGGACTGAGTTTTCAGTGATACTATAGTGAAGTTAGAGCACTTTGTATAATACCCTGTGTCCCCCTTTCCTTTTCCCACTCTTCCTTCCTTCCTTCCTCCCTTCCTTCCTTCCTTCCTTCTTTCCTCCTTTCCTTCCTTCCTTCCTTCCTTCCTTCCTTCCTTCCTTCCTTCCTTCCTTCCCTCCTTCCTTTCTTCCTTCCTTCCTTCCTTCCTTCCCTCCTTCCTTTCTTCCTTCCTTCCTTCCTTCCCTCCTTCCTTCTTTCCTTCCTTCCTTCCTTCCTTCCTTCCTTCCTTCCTTCCTTCCTTCCTTCCTTCCTTCTTTCCTTTATTTTTTCTTTCTCTAAATTTCCTTTTTATTAATTCATGAATTTGACAAATATAAAAAACGTGAACATTTCCTAAATAAGAAGAAAAAAGAATGGCACATAAACCATGAATTTCTATTGCATATAGATGTTTTCTTTTTAAAATACCTATAAATTTTAACATGGTAATACAATACTGCTCTGATTATCTCTGTCCTTTTCTGAATTTCCTTTTGCTTTCTGTGTATTTTAAAAATATTTCATTAATTTCCTTTTTATTTTTTGAATATCTATCACTAGAATCCCCCTACTCCTTTCCCCAAAAACTCACTCTATCCTTACCTCCTCCCAAATAAAATCTCTTTACAAATATAAAGTACTCCACAAATTTATGTGCCATCCTTGTGTAGGGACTATGTTAACCTCTGTATTGTTCCAATTTTAGCATATGTATTGCAGGAATGAACACTATTCATCTCTTTCTTTAAAAATGTTTTTTTTTTTAACTTTAGACTCATATACTAGAACTCATATACAGAAGAAGAAAAAAAAAGAAATATATCACAAACTTAAATAGAAAGCAAGAAAAGAAAAAAGCATGTCATGTGTACAGCAATATAAGATGATTCAAAATATATAGCAATGAATTTTTATTTCAAGAAAGCCTCTATGGTAAATACTACATATTGCGTTGAGAGTTGTCCATCTTTGCTTTGCTTTCTTATAAGTTTTCTTTTGTTCTCTGATGTGCACCTTTTACTTTGTTCTCCACCCCCCCCCCCCAAGGCTACAATTTAGGTGCAGATATATTTATATATAGATATATACACACAGACATATATCTATATATACATACATAGACACATACATATATACATACATAGACATATGCTTTCCCTAACAAATTCTACTCTTGATCTTTGCTTTTATATTTGTGCATCTCTCTTATTTCCTATCCCTCCTGACTCCTCTACTTCTACCCACTACCTTGCCCTCCTATTGCTTAGCCTACTGTTAGTCTCTCTTGGAGGCAGCTAGGGCTATACAGAGAGAAGGGTATGTGGGGTTGGCCATGCTCTCAGTTGATCCCCAATCCTCTTTCCTTCCTGCATACATTTACCTTTCTATTAGTTGAATGCATTTAATTACATCTAAATCTCTTTAATAATGGCCAAGGCTGATGGGGTTTCCCGTCACCATTGAGAATTCTGGATCCAGGCTTCAGGAGTCAAGCTTCTGCCTTTGTCCCAGGCCCCTCTCTAGAGGCCATTCCCAGACCAGATGAACTTCAAATTGCTAGCTCCTGCATTCTGTACTGTCTCCTCCATCTGTATCTTTGCCTGCTCTTGCCTACTATGAGTCAATTTCCTGAGCCAAACAGGACTCAATACCACCATCTACCACAAGATTAAATATTGAAGAAGGGCAGTAAATAGTTTAATCACCTCCCTCTCTTAGTGGCCTTTTTTCTAGTCACTGATAATCTGTCCAAACTCATTCCTGGCTAGCAGTGTCCAGCCCTGTAATACTCTCTCCCTCCCAGTGAATCAGAACCTCTGGATGTCATTGTTCCCAACTACCCACTCCCTTGACTTCATCCTCCTCAGTCCAACCCCCTCCCCTAATATCCTGCTCTAATTTTATCCACCCCATTCAACTGTACTCTTCAGAAAATCTGCTCCAGAGTTAAGAAACTTGCTTGTATTTTAAACCCTCTTCTTTTTTGCTTATCTTCTTGCATTCACCAAGACTTCACCCTTTACAGCACAGCTTGCACTTTCATTCATTCCCTTTGACATAATGGTGGAGTTGGAGGAGTTGGAATACTCCTTATTCCACATTGTCACTTCCAAACTCTCTCTCTCTACTATATTAACTTAGTTACTTCTCTTCTGAGGTTCATTAAATCCATATTTATCATCTAAACAAGATTCTGGTAGCTATTATCTCCCAAACTCTTCCCTTCCTCAATGATTTCAGTGCCAGCCTAATAGTCTCTCCCCTTTCTCATACTTAGGTGAATTCAAAATA